>CM049794.1:21517823-21690323 GCA_027422405.1 Ptychobarbus kaznakovi
TTTTTACATATTATTGTAGTCAGCGGGGACCAGAAACTGAAGGAAGAAACACGTACTTGAGGGTGGAAAAAGTCAGTTTTAATTTATTGGTGAACTATTCCTTTAATATTTAACAGTATGCCTGCATGCTGAAATGAACCAATCACAAGAAATTTAAAGAAGCAATACAAAAAAATATATAATAATACAATTAAAATATTAATAATAACTGTCAGTGAGAAGATGGGAAACAATTAAACACTAAATGTTGACGTTTTTGCCACAAGAAACATTGACTAACATTAAAGTGTAATTATTACCAAATAAAATGCTAGAAAGTGTAGAATATGACTTCTTTAAAGGCTTTAAAATACCAGTTCTTTAAGAACTTTTTTGAGGTGTCCACTTTCTTTTCTGTGGGAAATACGTATTAGCTGACCTTTCACCCCTGTTAAATATAGTTGTTTTCGTCTTGGTGTTGTACTTCATGTTGAACCAGGAACTGATTTATGTAAGGACTTCCTGATGTTTATATGAAACCGATGCAGCGTTCCCATTAGCAGCTCCTCATGCCATCAGGATGTGTCCTGCTGCTCATGTGATGTATGATCTGTGTGTGTGTATGTGTGTGTGTGTGTGTGTGTGTGTGTGTGTGTGTAGGGAGTGCTCGCAGGAAGTTGGTATGCACCATCTGTAATAAGAAGTGCTCATCCTCACTCAACCTGCAGGAGCACCGCAAGGTCAGATCATCCCTCCATAAATCTCCTCTTATCGTTCATCCAGTCCATCTCTTCATATTTCTTACCTTTCGTTCGTTTACTTTGGCTTTAATCTTTCTCCTTTGTCACACTATCTATCAGTCTGTTCTTTCTCTGGCCCTGTCTCAAATGGCACCCTCAGCACTTGCAGAGATCCATACTTTGAGTCCACTCTTTAGCACTAAAGGAATTATGCAAATCAGGTAATGGAACGAACATGATCAAAATTCTAGCTCTGAATAAAATTGGCACCACGTAATTCGCCATCTTGTAGGCTTGATTTGAGTGCTTTGTTTTGAAGGATGTAGCAGATGATTAAGATCTGACATACTTTTCTGGGACCATAGAGAGCCATAGAGCACATTTGTGAATAAAACACAATTATAAAATGATTCAGCCATAAAAGGAGCCATATTTGCAACTAAAAGTATGACAATGACTTAATTTAAATGTGTTTGGTGCAGCACTTTACTAGCTCAGATATCATTAGATTAAACTTACTTTTATGAGCTTCTCCAAGAAAAAAAATAAAGATTTAAAAACCAGAATATGAGTAATATATGAGTCTCTGATTTCTGGAAGCCCTTTAAAAAAAAAAAAAGAAAGGAATTGCGTATGTTTCACACAATTCTGACTTAAAAAAAAAATTCAGATTGGCCTGATATAAACTGCATTTCCAACTTTGTTTTCTCAGAATTGCAAGATATAAACTCACAAATGCGTGTAATAAAGTCAGAGTTGCGAGATATAGTCGCAATTGCATGTTTAAAGTCATAATTGCATGTATAGTCACAATTGTGAGATATAGTCAGAATTGCATGTAATGAGTAAGAATTGTGAGATAAAATCGCAATTTCATGTTATAAATTCAGAATTACGTGATATAAAGTCAAAATTGCATGATAAAATGTCGCAGTTGTGTGTTGTAAAGTCAGAATTGCATGATCTAAAGTTCTAATTGCATGCTATAAAGTCAGAGTTGCATGATATAAAGTCGCTGTTGTGTTATAATGTCAGAATTGCTTGATATAAAGTCGCAGTTGCGTTATAAAGTCAGAATTGCTTGATATAAAGTAGGGGTGTCCCCGACTTGGGATTTTCATTGTCAAATCTGAATTTTCGAATCTTGCCGATAGTCGACTGATAGTTGAATCATATGTTTGGGGGCGGGGGGCAAAATACCTACATTACCAAGAGTCAAGTAGTCAGACATTCGACAGTCATAAATACAGACATTAAACACACAGGGAAAATGTGTAGCGGATTCCTCGCAGGTACAAACGGGGTAATTAATGTTTTATGTTTTGATTAAAAGATAGTTAACATTAAACTTCAGCAAAACCCTAATAATAATAAAAAAAAATTGCAATAGTGCTCTCATTATAACGTTATGTATATGACAGTAGTTATTAATAATGTTCTGCATTTCTGTTTTGAGCTGAAGATGACCAGTCGAATGAAGCATTTAGAAAGTTTTTAATCAATGGGATTTAACTCATTTATCTCATATAGAATACATTTCGTTATTTATACAACATAACGTTAATATTACGACTTACTGGCTATTTGCACAAAATGCCCCAAATACACATGATCATGTCTGCGCGGCTCTGAATCAAGTCCTTTTGTGAATGCGTTCTTCACGCAAAAACATGCAGAAACAATGATCATAACACCCCACGAATATTCGACTGTGAGATTGGGAGTCGGATCAGGCTCCTCCTATCGAATCGTCGACTATTCGGGGTCACCCCAAATATATAGTGGCAATTGTGTGCTGCAAAGTAGAAATTCTGTGTAATAAATTAAGATTGCAAGATTTAAAGTCACAATAGTGTTATAAAGTCAGAATTATGAGATATAGGGCCCTATTTTAACGATCTAAGCTCATGGTCTACAGCGCACGGCGCAGGTGTACTCAGGGCGTGTCCGAATCCACTTTAGCTAGTTTAACGACGGGAAAACGGTCGGCGCGGTCTAAATGGGTTGTCCCTATTCTCTTAATGAGTAATGGGTGTTTATTTGGGCGTAACGTGCAATAAACCAATCAGAGTCTCATCTTCCATTCCCTTTAAGAGCGAGTTGAGCTTGTGCCAGGGCGGATTCGCTATTTAAACGGCGGGATTTTAAGGCGCACATACTGAACACGCTCTAGGGAGCAAACGGATCTGCTCATGCGCGAGCACATAGGTGCTAATTCTGATACACGCAATGACTATCCATTATGACTTGTATGACATTTTTATATTTATGTAGCCTACACAATAATATTGTTTTACACTGTAATCCTTTAATTTTTTATATTTTGCATGTTTGTGTGCTGCTGAGTGTCCCTTTGTGTAATAAGCAAAGTGAACGCACGTTGTGGATTCGCCCAGAGGCGCATTTTCTACTAACGCGCTCTTTAAATAACCAAAAATAAAATATTGCGCCATTGACCAGGTTTGAGTTGGTCTATGACGCAGTCTATTTTCAGTTCCTCAAAATAGCAACGCGCCAACAATGCTCCTGAACACACCTCGTTTTCAGACCAGCACGCCCCATGAGTGCACAAATAGGCGCAAATTAATTTCTATTTAAACAACGCAGCGCATGACGTGAAAATGAGAACTGCGTTGGGCTGAAACTAGCAAAAACACTTGCGCCGCATTGCGCCGGGTGTATGATTGGGCCCATAAAGTCACAATTTGCAGGTTATATAAACTCGCAATTCTGATATTTTTTTCTCACAATTGCAAGTTTACATCTCACAATTCTGATTTTGTTTCTCAGAATTGCAAGAAATACTCACTATTGCAAGTTATAAAGTCAGAACTGCAGGATATACAGTAAACTCACAATCCAGACTTGTTTTCTCATAATTGTGAGATACGTCAAGTACACCATTTAGGATGAGGCCTCATCTCTTGGATCTCATTTGAGTTCTCGGCTTCCTCTTTTTCTCTTTCTTTGGCTGCTGTCTGATCCATATATGTAATTCTGTCCTAATCTGTTTCATTGTTTTTGAAAAGCTGGGAAAATTAAGAAACGTGTAGCTGTCTTAGACTCTGGTTTGCTCTTATATGCTGTCTCTCAGTTGGAGGTGGGCTTCATGTTGATGTTGTAAGGTTTTCCACTGGTGTGAGTGTGTACTGAAAGGCCGTCTTTTGTTTCACAAGCTCATCCCCGTGGCCCTTGTGAAATTTAAGAGTTGGGGAGTCCAGACTGCCCGACCTTCCTGCTGGCGTCAGGGTTCCTCGGCAAAAAGACCTGAGGAATATTAGACATATAACTTAATCACCATCTCCAAATCACCACAAAAGTCAGAGCTCTGAAATAGTTCCTGGTCAATTTTGGGTCAAAGTCTTGGGAAGATTCATGGACAGGCTGTGTGGGCATCCTTTTAAAAACATATACCACTTTTTAGATGCTTTTCCCTGAAACCGCAACGCTAAACTTTGGCAGAGCGAGTTGAGAGCGACAAATGAAGGTAATTTGATTTTCTGACTGAAGGAGGTAGGTAAAGAACCACAATTCAGGTTTAATGTTCTTACGACTGGAATGCATCCCAAACTTCCACTGCTCCACCAAACCAACATCCCGCTCTGTTTTGGCCTGGAGAATGCTATCGTCACTCTCTTTGCCTAAACTTGACGTAAAACAGGCACTTCCTCCTGTCAGCGTTCTCTCATCAGCAGTTATCAGCGCAGCCGTTCTGAGAGCGAGCCTTACCAGTCGCAGCTGTCCGGATTTGGCTTCAACCTGCAAGAGCATCATGATGCTCTGGAGTGTGTTTCTGATTGTTCGGCAGCGGTCAGTCTCTCTCGAGAGGAAATGCTAATGTTTCTTTAAAAGTCGACCCGCGGGTAATGTTAAATCTAAACCTGTTTGGCTCTTCTATGTTATTTTATTTTATTGGACACTTTCTTGCTCTAAAACAAAGATGCATTTAAATGATTTAATATTATGTTATTTTAGAATGTTTTATAATATTTCTGCCCAGGCTCATTGGAAATACGTGCCTATTCCTAAATTTCTGCACAACTCAAAAAACATGCTTATACGTACAAATCAGTGCAGTTTCTATTTGAAATGAACAATAGAGGCAGTAAAACTCTGATTAATTGTAATCCTTTTCTCACAAATTATGAATTACAGGCCCAGAGTTCAATTAAGAAAGCTTAATTTTCGCACAATTCCTTGCACAATATTATGTTATGACTTCAAAACTATTTGAATATGCTGTGAGAGTTGACACTTTTGAACGTCAAGGTCCGAAATTTGAAAAAAATAAATATGAGCTCTTGTTGTATCAATCATGTTTATACACTGCCTCCGAAATGATCGTCTGTCATAATTTTTTTTGGATCAGGTTCCATTTTCTGCATTTTTGCATCCATAGCAAGCATTGAAATAGGTAAGGATGACGAATATGAAAAAAAATAACAAAAAATAAATGCATACAAAAATTTCAGGCTCAGTGTGCAAGGACCTTTAGCGTCACATATACAACTTCATGTGTATGGATTTTCTAATGCAGTAGGTTTGCTCGGTAGCTCACGCGATACGGCGTTGCTCTTGTGAGATGCAGTGCTCCTATACGAATCCCACGAAATTACACGTCAACAAAACAGCTCACCCACATATAAGGAAGTTAAATTACCACAGCTGCATAAGCAAATAATTTTTATAGCATTCGTTAACACTATTGGGTTGGTTTAGGATTGGGTTTGGTGTAGGCGGTATGTTATTTTCCAACACGAGTAGATTACATACAAAGTCAATGCAAGATGCAAATAGACGCGAATTCGCGCCATTCGAAGTGAATGACATGAATTTGGTGACGTGATTGCCCCAAACGCACGATAAACACCACAATCGCATCTTTTGCAAAGTAAAAAATTTTCAACTCGAAAAGAAAATTTGCATGACGCGTTGTCGCGCAAGCCAATCAGCGAAGAGCTTAATGACACCTCCGGTCGTATCAGAAAATGAAGGAAAGCATTACATGAATATTTTATTTGTGCAAGTGACACGAAAAATTTGTAATCTAGAGCGATAACGTGATGCGATTAATCGCTTTTGGTGTGCACACACCATTAGCCTTTTAATAACACTTCCCGCCCTAGACATTTTAAGTTTCAACTGCCAAAATACGTGCCTGAAGCAGAGTAATACAAAAGTGGCCACAGTCAAGTAATTAATCACTGTTTTAGTGCCATTCATTGGACATTTTACTTTGAAACTGCTGCAAAATGAGCAGCGAGTATGCGCATGTACGTAATATCCATGTTGCAGTAGGTTGAATTATATCCTGGTCGATCCATTTAGTATAACCTTTATTCTTTATCAAAAGACAGTTAGTTGGGAAGCTGATCTATTAATGTTTTAGGTAATTTGTGCATACATAACACATGTACCTTTCTCAACTCATTGATAAAAGAATTCTGGCATTATGCAAAAAAATGACCCCCCCCCCCCCCACTAGGGAGGATGAATCTAAGTTTAATTTAAGTTGAATAAAGTTTAAATCTCTGGCCTTACTTAATTTCCTGGGCTGCTCGTTATACAAACACACAGTTTGGTCGCAGACCTTTTTCCTGGCTTTCCATCCCTCTCCATCTTTGTCTGTGTAATAGATGTCAAGTCTTGCTTTTTGCACCAGACCGTGTCCGACTGCAGGTCGTTTGTTGGAAAGCCTGTGAATATGATTTGCTCTGTGAGAGTGGAGACTTGAAAGACTCTGTAGAGTCTCTTCCACATGCAGACAGTTTCTCTATACATTCATAAACTGGCATGAGAAGATTACAAATGCCAAGCATTTCACAGAAAACTAAGCCATAAGAGCTGTGAATGTGCTGCGGAGCTTATAGCTTTGCTTTCAGTATTTAAAGATGCAAAGAGACGATCTTAATAATGAGTTTCAGTGTTTTAATAGAGTGACATTTCAAATGAAATGACTATACAAAGTCATATATGTTCACAGTAGCGTCGGGTAAGATGGATCAGTTTTACGTAAAATAATAGTTTATTTAAAAAAATTTGATTTATTTCTTCATCCTCATGTTATTCCCCATAACATGTATCTTTGTTCAAAATACAAAAGAAAATATTCCCTCAATTGAAAATCCATTCCAAACCTGAAATTTTATGCTTCAAAAAGTACATACGGAGCAAACAAGTACAGTTGATCTTCATGCATGCTGATCAACGTTTACTGTAAATGTCATCAATGTTTATATGAATCTGTTCAGTTCATATGGATTGCTTTTACGATGTCTTTATGAACTTCTTGAATCGTCAAAGTTTTGGTGCATTTTGTGATACAGCTTACCCACTGGCACATCTTACCCCACCCTGCCCTGTATAAGTCTTTATAGGTTCTCACACAGATTATGTTTAAACATAATATTTACTTGACATCTTATTTTTTAACAAAACACAATTTCAAGGATCCATCGCTGCAAAAGGGCAATAAAATACCACTGGAAAAATCCCTCAGATTTATAGTTGGGGCGCATTTTTTTTTTGACAGCGTCAGATTATTCACAGTTGTAAAACCACTACATAGTTTCAACAGTGCAATCTGAGCAGGACTGCCAACACTATTTTATACAGTGCTACTAATTGCAATAGCATGACAGTAGCTCAGACAATTTCACATATCACAGCTTTTACAGTAACAACCTGTTTGATCTAACGAGCAGTGGGGAAGTTTGTGAGAACATGACTGATTTTATATTGCATTGTATTGTGCACAAAGCTTGAAACAAGAAAACAATTGAACACGCTCCCAGAATGCTCAAGTTATTGAAGTTCATTGAATCGGCTCGTTCTTAAAGTTATAAAATGATTGTTAATTTGAGTCATCACTCAGTAGTGTTCATTACAGCATGTAACACATTTGTATCTATATTTAATTTAGTACAACTAGGCCTGGTAGCACAGACAGGGCTTAGGCTAAGCCAGGATTATGCCATAGTTAAATTAGGACATTTAAGTAATTTTTATAAACGTACCTTAGACAAAACATTACTGGTGTCCATCTTGAGATAAAACAAAGGCACTGATATATTTTAAGATCCATCAGTGCAAGTTTCTTTGAAACAGCTCAGACTTGCATTTTAATCTGGGACTAGGCTTGAGCCTTGTCTGTGAAACCGGGGGCTAATGTGCTTGATGCTGCCTCTTTAAATGGCTTCAATGTAGGTGGCTTTATGATAATAGTTTGTAGCGTAGCCAACCACACTTCAAAAGAGTTAGTAGCTACAAATTTCTAAAACTTTCAAGTAGTTAAACTAAATTATTAGAAGCTTGTAGCTTGGGAAGATAATGTTTCAAAGTACCTCAAAACCGGTTTTACATCATGTATAGTGACACATGTGGCGCCTTGTTTTCATCTCACTGGATGAAGTAGCAGAGAAAATGTGACAGTTTTATTATTGACCGTTTATAATTTTCTGCGGAAACTGACTGGCTGGAGTTCACAGTAATTTGTACCTCCTGATTCCCTGTGAGAAATCGGACTGAAATGTTCAGACAGACTGAAATGTGAACATTTTTCAGCTGAAGAGCAGCATTTAGTTATTCAAAACCGCTCAGAAGTTACAATTACATTTTCATCTGTCCGCGTGTGTGTGTGTGTGTATCGTCCTCTGTGAGTTGGGTTAAGGATATTTTCAAGGTCACACACCAAGAACAGGCAACTAAATCCCACCCAAGAGTTCAACAATCACCCTCAACGGTCCATTAAAAGACCTCAGATGTGTTCTGGTCATTACGTTCATACACTGAGCACTCGAATCTGGTCTGTCAGTGTGTTGTACTTTGTGATTACTAACGACAATTGGTGTTCTTTTTTGTTTTTAGCCCTCAAAGAGCCCTCATGTCATTTCAAACAAAGGATTTGTTTTAGAAACGTGTTTTAGTTCCATACAATGGACTTGAATGGTAACCAACATTGTTTGGTTAAAAATATCTTCTTTTGTGTTTCGTAAAAGAAGTAAAGTTATAAATGTTTGAAGCGGCATGAGGGTGAGTAAATTATGCCATCTTTCACTTTCACAGTATTGTTTTGTATTTTTTGTACTTACAAAATATTTTTTTGGTGTATTTTCAGGTTCATGAGATATTTGACTGTACTGACTGTGATAAAAAGTTCATCTCCACCAATCAGTTGAAGCGACACATGATCACACACTCTGGTAAACAACATACACTACATACATATAATCAGAGGTGGAAAGTAACGCATTACATTTGCTCGCGTTACTGTAATTGAGTAGCTTTTTAGTGTACTTCTACTTTTTAAAGTAATTTTTTTAATCTGTAATTTTACTTTTACTTAAGTATATATTTTTTTAGGTATTGTACTTCGCTACATTTTAAAATGCATTAATTCCGGAGTAAAAAATAAATAAAAATCGCTCCCTGGAAACTACTGCAGTAAGTAATGGGCAGGAGAACAAACTGGCGCTAAAATCACTAGAAAGATGCAGACGGACTAGACAGGCGTTATTGGTGCAGACCCAGCTGAAAACCAAACCCTGTCGTATTCTGCTGAAGTTGAACTCGAAGGAAATGAAGCGAACCCCTGGCCATGTGTATGCTCTATTATGCAGTGTAAGCTGTGTTTGCCTCGAGAGACCAAACTAGCAGATTATAAAATCTCGACATCACCCTATGCAAGCATGTAGAGGTAACGTAAATACTTGCATCAATGCATTGGTGGTTACAATTAAGCTTTGACAGTTTAGCTAAATATTTTGCACAAATTAGCCAAAAAGACAGTGGTGCAGAGTGTGCTATATATATCGTCTGCGATAATATCGTAATTGATGTTTTAATGATGTGCGATTTGACATTATCAGTATTTTGCCAAAAACCAAACAAAACACTCTAAACAGTGTGCCGTGAAGTCTAGTAGATTAGACTAATCCGCGTGCATTTAGAGTGTGTTCTTTCACTGCGTGATTCAGTCTGTTAAAATGCGTTTCGATTTATCACAAAATTCAAGATATAGGGGCAGAACATGTATATATTTATATAATTTAATGTAGTAAATCAACATCACACGAAGAGTGCCGTTTTTCTCCACAAATCAACATGATTACATAACCTTAGGCCTGTAGATTAAAAAAAAAATTTATTAATTAAGAGACTTGCATTTTAGACAACATATTGCATGTTTTTGCTCTATTTCGACAACAAAAATAATTCCAAACACAGCCACCATACACAGTTTTGCGTCTCTGAGCAACATGACGGTGTTTCGTTCTTGAATGAATCAACTGTTTAAATGATTCGGTTCAGTCGCAATGACTCTCTTAACAGTTACTTGCTGACACCTACTGGCTGTTTTAATTTCACATTTAAAGAATCTTTTGATTTTTTTTTTTTTTTTTATAATTTCATAAACATTTTATGTCTTATTTATCAAAACATAATTTCTGAATTAGTAACTGCAGGCTAAATGCAAACGTGTGTAAATACATCTAAATGCCACTTCAGATGAAACTTCTGTGTTTCCTCTGCATTGCAAATATTAATTTAGTTGATACTGATTTAATTTGCCTGGTAACAGCCCAAATGTGTTATTATTCTAAATAACCGATTCCTTTAATTAAAAATAACTTGTTTGAGATTTATGGGCCTATCCCAGGTGTGTCAAACTGCAGAGCCCTGCAGAGTTTAGTTCCAACCCTGCTCCAACACACATACCATGCAGTTTTCAAATAAGCCTAAATGATTAGTTTAGCTGGATCAGATGTGTTTAATTAGGGCAATATCTACACTGTGTGGGGCTGTGCCCCTCCAGGAACTGAGTTTGACACCATTGGCCTATCCCAGTTTTGCCTCCCTCCCATTGTTAAAATGTAAGTAATTTTTACTCTGAGTACATTTTAAATTAGCTACTTTTACTTGAGTAGATTTTTAGACTGGTACTTTTACTTGAGCAGAATATTTTCATACTCTTTCCACCTCTGCATATAATGTAAATACACCAGCAAAAGCTAGTTTACTAAGATTGTTTGTTTTTGATGTGTGTGTGTAGAAAAGCGTCCGTACACCTGTGACATCTGCAGCCGAAGTTTCAAGCGTCTGGATCAGGCCACGGCTCATAAGATCATCCACAGTGAGGATAAACCGTACAAGTGTAAGCTCTGCTGGAAAGAGTTCGCCCACCGCAACGTCTACAAGAACCACAAAAAGGTACCAGTCAGTGTGTGTGTGTTTGTTCTTGATGTCTTGAAGGCCTTCGGTTGTCCCAGGTCAAAGTCAGGCAGAGTGGCAGAGTTAAACAGGAAAGACATATGGTTGGACAGACAGATCGATCCGACAGATTTTTGGCCAAATAAACTGCTGTCATCTTATCTTAATGGAGATCTGGAGCCCAATCAGCCACTGTGGAGCCTAATCAAAATCTTCAGCCTAACCCTGACCTGTAGTGACCCCGCACGACCCCTGACCTTTACACCCTGTAGATAACATTAACCCCAAAACCCCACACAGCTCTGAACACAGAGAGTGTGTGAAAGAGAGAAAAGAACACCGAAAGCAACATTCAAAACTAATAAGACAACATTTACTTGCCTAATAAATTACTCTAATCAACAACAAAATTAAACTTGTGTCTAAATATAATAACATTCTCTGCTTTTGCTTTTTTTTTTTGATTCTTACTGATTTGACCAAGGAAACGTAATAATTGATTTCCACATAAAAATCTATTTTTATGTTTTGAACTAAGTACTTTGCTTGTACAATTATGCTGATGCTACTGTGTGCAAGGTCATGAGTAGTGTTGTCAAAATAACCGGTACTTTGGTACCAAGTCTGTACTAAAAAAAATGTAAACATCACGGTTCCAGGTTTTTTAAAGTACCGGTGGTACCGATGACCCAGTCGACCCGGTTCTTGACGTATACTATGATTTCCGCGATGCTGAAAATACAGACGGAATCTCGGAATCCAGCTATAAAAGCGGAACTTACAGTTTAACACAGAATTTGTCAAAGTTTGGATGAATTAATCAAAAGTAGGCCATTACACTTAAATCAAATTGTGACATGGACTAGTATCTGTAAATATTAAGCTGCAAAAGTCGATTTAAATGTGAATCCTGCGTGTTCTGCGAGTCTCTGTGTGAATGAATGAGAATGAGACACAGTTTTTTTATATAACGTTACATACACTGAAGCACGCCTGACGCTCGCGGTGATTTCATCATCTGCCGTCTCAATGAGGACATAAATACATAAACAACATCTCCAGAGCTGTTCTGAGAGTCACTTCACGAGCATTTGACCGTTTCATTTGAGTAAAACCATTGTTAATTTAACGGTATTCATAAAAGTTTATCTTAAAGACATTGTGCCAGAAATATATTACTATTATTTAGTAGAATGTATGTGATACTATTACTACTGTCGAAAAAAATATTACATCTTTATTTGATATCAATAATAACACTATTTCTTCCATATTTTAATTTGAATAGTAAATCCCCTTTATTTACCCCCCACCAAAAAAAAATAAATAGTTAATAGTTAATTAAAAGACTAATTAAATTTGGGTGAAACTTGTTTACTGTTTTTTATACTTTATTACTTGCGGAAAAAACTTGAAACACAATGTTAAATAAGTATAAAGTATGGTATTGATTTTCGTACATTGTATTTTTGTTTGAATTTATTAATAAAAATAGTGTGTTTTTTAATTAGCTTGTTTTTGTGTTTTGCTTTGGTACCGAAATTGGTTCTGAGAACCGTGGATTTTCACTTGTATCGGTACTGAATACAGAAATGTTGGTACCGTGACAACACTAGTCATGAGTCTTCAAAGTTTTTGATTCAATGACCCTCAGATATCATGATCACTTTGGATGGGACCTCTTCCCAAATATAAGGACTGCTTTATATTTACATGTATAGAACTCATTATAATACTATATATAACTCATTATTTTACTACTATTTATATCATTTACAATAATAACTATTTATAATACTATATATTAATTGTGATATTATAAAATCAACTAAATGTAAGTGTAAGTGTTTTGTATCAAATTTGATATTGTTTCAACTGGCCTGGTCGAGCCAGTGGATTACATTTTTACTTGCCTTGCCAAAATTTGCACTGGCCCTACCACACATACACACACAAAATATAAAAAAATATTGTTTTCATTGGTTTTTGACCCATATAACCTTGTTTTGTAATAAATAAGGTTATGACACCTATATTGTTGATACCAGTGAATTTTTCAAATGTTTAATTCCACCTTTGACACTACAGCAATTCTGTCGATCGTCCCGACTCTGAGTATATTTCACGCTGGCCCCGGCACATCAGGCAGTCCTTATTGTTGAACCCTGATTATATTTATTTTATGTACATGTCATTAATATCTAAAATACATTGTCAATCCAATGAAAGTCCACACAATGAAAGTCTACTCAACCATACTTGCTTGACACGTGAGAACAAACCTCACTTGTTCTTATAGATTATTAATTATTAGAGAGCTACAGTATGTTTGAGCTTCTGTTTACCATATTTGTTGTGCTCTATGTATGTGTTGATCAGACCGCCTAAATTAAATCTGCTCGTCATAGAAAGTGAAAGTGTCTATTAAGAAGACTTGTATTAAACTGTTGGATGCATATGGATTGCATTTAAGTTGTCTTCATGAACTTTTTGAAGTGTCAACATTTTGGGTAAGTTGACTTACAAAGGAGGGACAGGTCAGTTTTCATTAAATATCTTAATGTGTGTTATGAAGATTAATGAAAGTCTTACAGGTTTTGAATTATGGGAAGGTGAGTAAATAATGACAGAATTCTCATTTTTTGTTGAACTATCACAAAAACGTTGATAGCCCTAAAAATTAATTTTGTTAGAAGTTTGTATTTATTTATTTTTTAATGAACCCCTACACCCATATTCATGGTCCACTGGGTTGAGGTCTTTGCCCGTGTGTTGCTCTGTGGTTTCTAGGGTGTTGTGGGTGGTTAATAGGTGGCTCATACAACCCAAGTCAATATCGTCCACTAGTGACAATCATACGTCTGAAAAAGTAACACCAACCTTTACTGAACTAGCCACCAAAATATGTCACGTTCTGGAAGTTTAATGCACCATGAATGGTGTTGATTCATAAATGAAACCTTCAGCTTCTTTATCACTTCTCTGACCTGTTTTCTGTCTGCAGACTCATTCAGAGGAAAGGCCTTTCCAGTGTGAGGAGTGCAAGGCCCTCTTCCGCACCCCGTTCTCCTTACAGCGCCACCTCCTCATTCACACCAGTAAGTGTCTGTATTTGTGCATATACTCCTGAGTAAACGTGAGCAGCTCAAATCAGACCTCGTCCAGACTGACACAAGCCTCTCCATCGCCCCCCAACGCCCCCAACACTCTTAAAAATAAAGGTGCTTAAAAGGTTCTTCACAGCGATGCCATAGAAGAACCATTTTTGGTTCCACAAAGAAGCATTCAGTCAAAGGTTCTTTAAAGAACATCTCTTTCTTACCTTTTTTATAATCTGAAGAACCTTCTTTCACCACAAAGAAGCTTTTGTGAAACAGAAAAGTTCTTCAGATGTTAAAAGTTCTTTATGGAACCATTTAGACAAAAAGGTTCTACTATGGCATCGTGAAGCACCTTTATTTCTAAGAGTGAAACCCTGGGCTCTGTGTTTGCGGGTGCAGGGGCTCCTGGAGCCGACTGGTCCAGGCAGGATGGACCGGCGCGCTGCTCTGCCCAGTCTAGACTGATCACACTGAGATTATTGAGCTGAAGGAATTTCCTGCTGTCCTCCCCAGAGACTCACACACACACACACACACACACACACACACACACACTCCATATATTATATATATATATATATATATATATATAGAAATACTGGGCTAACACACTTTTATGTATCTGGAGGGGAGGGGTTGCACAGTGGGTTTGTATTTGTGCATGGTTACTGTGATGTGTGCTGTATTTACAGTGTGTGTGTGTGTGTGTGTGTGTGTGTGTGTGTGTGTGTGTGTGTGTGTGTGTGTGTGTGTGTGTGTGTGTGTGTGTGTGTGTGTGTGTGTGTGTGTGTGTGTGTGTGTGTGTGTGCATGTGAGATCACTTATGGCCCACTGTGACATAATCTGATCCATCTGTGTCAATATTTGGTTTTGAAATAAAGCTGTTTTTGCGACCATCTATTAAACACACATTATCGTTTTAAAAGGCCCGAGTGGCTCAGTAGGGTAAGTCCTCCACAAATATTTCACAAACACCTCCCCCTGTGCGTGTGTGTGTTTGTAGTTTAGATCATCTTCACTGCATTTTGACATAGTATCATTTACACTGACTAAATCAAAGATCAATATTTACATTGCAGAAGCTATTGACAATTCCACTAGTCTTTTGTTATTATTGGCATTGTGCTTGATTGCTTGACCGATTAACAGAAGTGTTATCTTTCCCACTTCCAAAATAAAATTCCAAACTGTATATGTTTTGCAGATATTAAGTATATATGTTAAAATGTTATGGCTTAAATGTGCACATTGCAACTGCTGTAATTCAATTTGTCTAGCTTATGCACTGCCATGCAAAGGTTTGGGGTCAGTAAGATTTTATTTTATTTTTGAAAATAAATAATACTTTTATTTAGCAAGGGTGCATTAAATTGATCAAAAGTGACAGCAAAGACATTTATTTTGCATAAGGTTTCTATTTCATTCTGTTCTTTTAAACTTTCTATTTATCTAAGAATAAAAAAAAATGCTACTGTTTCCACAAAATGCTCCACAAGTTTTCTACATTGATAATACATGTTTCTTAAGCAGCAAATCAGCATATTAGAATGATTTGTGAAGGATCATGTGACACTTGCTGTTTCCATCGCCCTCTTTTTATGCACATTTTGAAGTATCTCATTAGAAACAAGTGATGGAAACGCCAAATCCCTTAATTCGCAAAAATGTGTTTCCGCTTGCTTGATGTGGTTTTTGACTTGTGCGAAAAAGGCATATTGCAAATAATGGGAGATGGAAAGACATTTAGCGAATAAATTCCGCATGAGTGTTCAAAAACGCCATGTGACTTTGCACTATGGGATGGCATAACCTGACTAACCAGCGGACTGATTTTGTTGCACAGCATCTGAAATGTTGTTATGGTCATTCTCAGTGTTGGGAGAAGTTACTTTTAAAAATAATGCATTACAATATTGCGTTACTCCCTAAAAAAGTAACTAATTACGTTACTTTTTATGGAAAGTAATGCGTTACATTACTTTTGCGTTACTTTCGCATTACTTTTTAAATATGAGCAGAGCTTGTTTGTTTGTTTTTAATACAATAAGTTCTATTTTTAGCAAATGTAAAGCCTTTCACACCATAAAGTGTAATGAATAAACCTCAGGCTGAAGGACGAGTAAATCACGTCTGTACAGAAGAACACAGGAGAAGTTCAACACTCTTCAGCAATAAAAAAACAATAAAGCACAATTGTTAGTTTATCTAAAGTAATTTTTGCTTATTAGTATGGCTGAACTGGATCATCAAAGGTCAGCAGCAAACACATCGGTTAATAAAATGAGATTAGATATATTTAACATATTTAATTATTGCAGGTTTGCATCATATTCTGAGTTTGCATTTCACTGTTTTAATTCATTTTGATGAATACTGAATCAGTTTTTAGCGAGTGGGATGAATTAATACACATTCACATTTAGTCTAGATTATAACTACAGTAAGATTAGAAAAAGCAACTCAGATATTTTCTTGTAAATTAAAAAGTAATACGTTACTTTACTAGTTACTTGAAAAAAGTAATATTATTACGTAACTCGCATTACTTGTAATGTGTTACCCCCAACACTGGTCATTCTGAATATCCCGAGCAAAGTCTGTCGTCAAAGTATTTCTGTATAATTGCCTCCCAGAACGGTCTGCCACGACTGTGCTCCCAAACAGAAGGTATCCGCCTCCAAAAGCAAGACCGCATTTATTGCGTTTCATCTGCTCTCTCGAAGTGCAAGTGATTTATTATAGGCTATTTGAGAATTATTATAATCAGTGGCTTCTCCTAGTTTTCTTAGTGATATTTAGTGCCAGTTTATCAGGAAGTGACGATTTTGTTCTCTTTGACTCGTTGGATGGAAACGGTGCTTATTCGCAAATGTTTTATGCGATATTTCAATTTTACGCATATGTTAAATTCGCAACTACTAAAGACTGGAGTAATGATGCTGAAAATTCAGCTTTGTATTGCATTTTATAAAAATATATAAAAACATTTATTTTAAACAAATGTTTCACAATATTAATGCATTCTACTGTATTAGCATTAGTTAACATTAATTAATAATGAAACAATACTTCTAAAGCATTTATTATTAGTGTATTCATTTATTTTTCAACATTTACAAACTATTAAAATCAAATGTTGCATATGTCAATGCTATTTAACTGACCTGAGCTAACATGAACTAACATGACCTTACTGTAAAGTGTTACCAAACAAATATAAAAATCTTACCAACCTAAACAACTGAATGGTTTAGTGTAAATCTGCATTATATTCATCTGTTTCAGACTTTTCTGTTCACCTATGACTGTCAGCAAGGCACAGTAATGGTGGTGAATTCAAAAACACTATATACTGCAAACTCACATTTAGATCTGACTCCTTTCTGCCCACTTTTCACAATCCAATCAATGGAAAGATACAATCAAGTCTCATCCTACATATTGTTCTTTTTGGATATAGTTTCACACAGAAGTAAAATGGATTACGAATGTCATTTCAGGTTGATTGTTTATTGAAAAAAAAAATTTCACTGAAGCAAAATGCTGTACAAAGGTACACAGTCACCGCCAGTGGGAACATATTTGATGTAGGATTTTGGACCAGCTACCAAAAATGCAGAATGCTGTTAATGCTTAGGCAAATAACACAAGCTAGTCTCTCAATAGCAGGAGAGCAAATACCCCCATCGCCTTTCCCAGAATTAAAATATCAGCAAAGATATAAAATCAAATCTTACAAGTGGAGTTTCAATACTGACTGAAATTACGGACACAACAACAAACCTTTGTGGATTGTGGACTACAATCAGTCTCTAACCTGACATGACCTGCTTACATGGCGGAGCTTACTTAACGACATTTCCAAGGCATCACACAAACTTATGAGCTCTGATATGTGTCCAAATACCAACAAAACCACCTCAAGAACAAAGAGTTTCACTGGTGCGGAAAAGAAGGAAGATTATCATCTCAAGTGATGACAAGGCTGGCATAGCCGCTCTATGTGCCCATTAATTTAAAGACGTTGTTCCTAGTCCAGGTTTTTATAACCCAGCTTTCAGTCCGTTCTGCTGGTGATTAGATGTGGTGACGTGTTGGACTCGATTCAACCATTTATAGACCAGAACTAGAGTTTTGGCACAGACTCTGCGTATTTGCATTGTTTGAGAAGAAGAGCTTTTCACAGCACATGTGAATGATTTGAAGAAAGCAGACTGCCTTCTTCTGAAAATAAACATTTCACCTCTTTTCCTACCTGAGCTTTTATCATTCCTCTTTAAATATCTCCATCTTTCAAAACAACAGGAGACAGAAGGTTCACATTCTTTGCTTCTAAAGCAAAAAGTGGCTCATAAAAGAATAATGGGACAATTTTGACTCTTGAGGGCAGCAAAGTGGGTTCAGACAGAAAGCGAGTCCCTGTTAAGCTGGGCTTTTAAAAGGACCGTGAAGATTTTTCTAAAGTTTGGCGTCTCAGGGAGTCTGGTTTTGTAACGTTAGAATGGGATGCTTAAATCGCTGTGGCGCTGTGACTGCAATCATGTGCCTTTTCTGCTCTTCTCCGTCCAGGTGAGAGAACGTTTAAGTGTGACCAGTGTGACGCCACCTTCAAGCGCAAGGACACACTCAACGTGCACATCCAGGTCGTACACGACGGACACAAGAAGTACAAGTGTGACCTGTGTGAGAAGGCCTTCGTCACGCCCTCTGTGCTCAAGAGCCACAAGAAGGTGAGTTAAAAATCAGACGCTTGGCACTAAAATACAGAATAATCCAAGATCTCATCAGTGTCAAAACATTTCATTATAAGATGACCCACACAAAATCTGTAGATGCAGATCTCTGCAGAAAGCCTTGGCAATTTGAAACTCTATTTAGTCATAGTTCTACATATGCCCAGACTCATTGTGTTTGCTTATTCAATATTTGTTGGCTGATTCAACAATAGCCCCTTTCACACAGTAATACCAGTAAATTGCCATAAAATTACCGGAACGATTTTACCGGTAAATTCAAAAATGCACTGTTCACACAAGCAGCGACGTTCCGTCTTTTTTTCCGGAAACGTCTGTATGTGTGAAAGAGCTTAATGCTGTCAGCTACCAATAATGGATGACTGATGATGCATTTATATAGCGCTTTATTGTGTATTGCTGTACACCCAAAGCACTTTACAATCATATGGGGGGGGTCTCTCCTCAACCACCACCAGTGTACAGCATCCACTTGGCTGATGCGACGGCTGCCACAGGACAACGGTGCCAGTGCGCTCACCAAACACCAGCTACACATAGAGCACAAGTGTATGCACCACACACCAGCTACAGGTGGAGAGGAGAGAGTCATAGGAGAGAGAGTCATAGAGCCAATCAAGTGTAGCGCTCACCAACACCAGCTACAGGTGGAGAGGAGAGAGAGTCATAGAGCCAATCAAGTGTATGCGCTCACCACACACCAGCTACAGGTCATAGAGACCACACCACCAGCTACAGGTGGAGAGGAGAGAGAGAGCCAATCATAGAGCCAATCAAGTGTATGCGCTCTCACCACACACCACACACCAGCTACAGGTGGAGAGGAGGAAGAGAGTCATAGAGCCAATCAAGTGTATGCTTTCACCACACACCAGCTACAGGTGGAGAGGAGAGAGAGTCATAGAGCCAATCAAGTGTATGCTCTCACACACACCAGTCAGGTGGAGAGGAGAGAGAGTCATAGAGCCAATCAAGTGTATGCTCTCACCACAACAGCACACCTAGTGTTGCGCTCACCACACACCAGCTTACAGGTGGAGAGGAGAGAGAGTCATAGAGCAATCAAGTGTATGCTACAGTCTCCCATCCAGGTACTGACCAGCTCAACCCCGCTTAGCTTCAGTGGGCAACCGGTCTTGGGCTGTAGGGTGATATGGCTGCCGGTATAAATAAGGGTATAAATGTGTGATTTAATAGTTTTTGCAATGGGTTCAAGATGAGCTGTGTGCGAGCTTTGAGTCATACATCACTACATTATTGACAACAGACAATGGTTCTTTTTACCTACAACATTTAAACTAAATTGCCCCCAAATATTATCAGCTCTGTGTTTTTTTTTAAACATTTAAATCAATTCCACTTAATTCCAGATATTCCCCTCAAATCAGTCTGCACTTTCCATACTGGTCTGGACTCGAGTTTGCGTGCGCACACTTTTGACTTGATCAGCCACTGTATGGGTGGTCCAGAAATGAAATGTAAGAAAAAAGAAAAATCGGATTTGTCTGAATTTTTTTTTTTTCTATTTTTTTTATTTAATTTAATTGTAATTTTATTTTATTTTATTTTCTTTCCGATTGGTTTATCATGACATGTTCAAAAACCATCTATTTATAACATAGCTATGTTAGTTTTATATCTCTTTTAATCACTCTTTGCTGGTTTTTCACATAATACAATAACTCAAATTGTATGTTCATTTATTTTAGCTATATAATAAGCAGCATAATGTACAATCAGTCAGTCAGTGTCACAAAGAGCAGAGCAATCAATACGCCTCCACTTAACTTCTGTGGTGAAAATGACATTTTGTGAGATTTACCAACTGTATAATTTATGGAACAATTACAGTTTCAATATAAAAAAGCAGTTAAGCTCTTTTCTAATATAAGCACTTTTATTTCTCTATTGAAAAACTTGTATTTATTTTCCAGCTGAAGTTTGCTCACATATAATCCAGCATGTTAATGTTTCCAATCTGTTTCCTCACACATGGTGAAACTGAATTCCATAATCACCTTATATCCTGCACATTGTATAACCAGCAGTCCCTCCAATCATAACAGAGCATGGCTCGATCATGATTTATTGCCCCATCCACACAGAAGATGATTGTACTCGCATACCTTCAACTTCATATTCAATTTCATCTCAGGTTTATACTTCAGTTAAAGCACTTAACATGAACAACAGCACAGTGACACCAAACTCTATATAGTTTTAAAGCCGTGTATGTGATTACAGTTGAGATGGCATGGGCTGGATTTGACATTGTGTCATCAAATTTCAGACAGGACAGAAATGTGACCTGCTGCTGGCACAAGAGTAAAGAAGCTTTATCATATTCAATTACTTTCTGACAGCATGAGGAGAATAGAGGCCCAGCTGCATGTCAGATTGCTGATATGATCCTCTTAAACATTAGTTATTGTGATCATGAAATCAAAATCGACCCGTATTGTGTAGTAAATGTCCCTTATTGTGCACAATTCATCAGTGAACATTATCAAAATGTCAAGTATCAACTCTGCAGAAAGAGTTTTTCATAAAGTTCTACATTCAGTGTGTTTGTTTATTAAAGCAATAGGCTAATTGACACAAATTAACCATCACTTTTTCACCAATGGATGCTCTGCAGTGAATGGGTGCCGTCAGAATGAGAGACTAAACCGCTGATAAAAACATCACAATAATCCACACCACCCCAGTCCATCAGTTAATGTCCTGTCAAGAGAAAAGTTGCGGTTTGTAAGAAACAAATCCATCATTGAGAGATTTTTAACTTCACACTGTTGCTTATGGCTAAATAGAGTCCTCTATCTGAAATACTGCTTTCTTCAGAGAAAAAGTCCATCACCTTGCAGTGTAAAGATGTGATCACCTTCACTGTAGTGTGGCAAATCTTCACGGACGGAATCCAGCCATTTCAATAGGAATTCACACAATCAACTTTGTGTAAGCGCAACAGATTTCCTCATGCAGATTTCGCAACAGATTCAGGATAGAAAGCTTGAAAGTGCACATCTGTGTGCATGATTCATCAGTGCACGTTATTTTAAAGACAAAATGTCAGTTTTCATTTTTTTTAATCTTTGGGTGAACTATTCCTTCAATTATCTGTTCTTTTTTTCTTTCAGTCCTCAGTTAAGAAAGAAGTGGTATCATATACTACCGCACACTCATACACACTTGTATTTATCACTCCTTCCCTATAATCTCTCTCTCTCTCTCTCTCTCTCTCACACACACACACTGCCATGATAGACGGATTCTGGGCTTTCTTTTTAAGCAAAAAGCAATTTTAACTTGATGGAGTGTGACAACTGAAACTTTACTGTATTATTATGGAATTATTATGGATGTGTGTGTGTGTGCGTGCTTGAGTGAGTGTGACTGTTCTTCTATATATATATATATATATATATATTATTACGATTTATGTTGAAAACAGCTGGTATTTTTTGCTGTGATATTTTTTTCAGGATTTATGATGAATAGAACGTTCAAAAGAACAGCATTTGTTTGAAACAGAAATCTTTATAATAATGTAAACAACTGTCACTTTTGATCAATTTAATACATCCATGATGAATATAAATATGTATTAATTTAACTGACTTTATCATTACATGAGAAGAAATCAGAGCATAAAGATAAGAAACTTGTACAGTATAATACAAATCTATTTGATTACAAAATGCCACAATTGACCAATCAGAATGAAGTATTGCAGGAAGCTGTACGATATTTCAGTCATAGTACAGTCATAAAAAGATCTGTTGCAGTGTTTTACATAATGTTAAGTGCCATGTCCAGCTCCGTGACACAAACAAACCCCAACCTAATAGTGCACAGACGCATCTGGTGGACGTGCGAGTATGTACAGGGTTTACACAACATCACAGGAGCATTTGAAAGGATTCGACAGAAAGAGTAATGCTGTTTTAAACGGTCTTTCTGCACTTTATGAGTGAGTGATGTACTGTAGAGGGGGGTCAAGATAGAGGGAGATGAGGAAGTGGAGATGGGAGGGGAGAGATAAGAGGCGGGAAAGGAAGTGAGAGGGAAAAGGGAGGAAAAGAGGAAAAAGATAAAGAGATGGAGGTGGAGGAGCTGGTGCAGTTATTCCCTCCAGCGCTCAGAGATAAGCTTTACAGCAGCTTCATGGGAATATTGCCCTAGAATGATATGATTCATATGTTTTCCTTAAACTTTAACAATAGTGCTCATGTCATTGCTATGAATAAAGATCTGCATGAGAATATACATTCTCAGCGGTTTACATAAGTGATGAAGGAATAGTGTAGCCAGATATGAAATGATCTCACCATTTTACATATATCAGTTTAAAATGACATTTGTTGTCATTTTAAACTAGTTTGACTTGCTTTAATAAAATCACATGCTCACAGGTTTTTGCTCAATCTACACACAACGTTTATTGTGGCCGTGGATGTTACACCCCCACAATGAAAACCACCATAAATGTGACTCATGTACTCATTTATTTCGGTCCTCTAAAGCCATATGGCAGCTTTGCATGAGAAATAAAATCCAAAATGTAAGTATGTTATAGAGGGATTATATTCCCTCTAAGTAAACTGTTAAATAATCGCTGTGACCGATCGAGTCATGTCTTTCATACCTTTCCACTCTGAAACCGAGTCACTGGAAGATCATTAGTTCCTTAGCTTGCCAGAATAATTCCTCTTTGCCACTCTGATCTCCTTTTCCAGTGTATTTGGCCTGTTTATACAAGACTTTATCCTCCTTCCTGTAAGCATCTTCTTTGGCCTGACAGAGCTGTCTGAGTTTTGCAGTGAACCATGGTTTGTCATTGTTGTAGGTTAAATGAGTCCTGGTAGGAATGCACATGTCCTTGCAAAAACTGATATAAGATGTTACACCAGATCGGTGGCAGCAGCCTCAAAAACACTTCAAACAGTGAGGTCGAAACAGGCTTGTAAAACCCGCTCTGTTTCATTAGTCATACCTTTATGAACAAAAATGACGGCGTATTGAATTTGCTTCCACTGATGTCCTGAAGCGCGCTTCAGCTTCTCCGCACAAACGATTGTATATGTACCTAATAGCACACATTTAGCTAGGTTAAATGTTCAAACTAACATTGTGATAAGCTTGCATTGTTATTCGTATTACAAATCATATGTTCATTTATTTCACAAGTCGAATTATCTGCGATATGACCTCAGTTTGCGCGCTTGGATATCCGCCCACTGCACATTTATTAGCACTTGTGTGGTTTTGCTGATTTTCATTGGTTACAATATACATTTTCCAGCTTATTCAACTTGATTGCACAAACAGATTTATACTGAACTGAGCTGGACAATGACATCATCTGAATTCAATAATGAAATGCCTTCTCAAAATTTTTACTGTGTGATATTGTGCAGTTGCTTTGACACAATTTGTATTGTATTGTTAATAAATAATAAATTGCACTACGAAAGATCTCTTGACTTGCACTTGACAATGCATTTCACCTGCAAAAAAGGCAGTGTGAAAGCGAACACCAAACAAAACAAAACAAAAACACAACAACATTATATTTGGTCCGGACTAAAGCAAGTGAACTACTTTCCTGGTGTGAATGCACCCTTACATTTGGATCAGTTCAGATCACTTCAGGTTAGGGGTGGGCGATATGGCAAAAATATCAATATCACGTGTTTTTTTTTTTAAATATCACGATTATTTGTCATGTTAGTTTTACTATTTTGTCTGAGCAGTACAGCCAATCTAATTTCCCTATTATAAACACAAAGCCTTTCAAGGTAACAAAATATAAAAAAACAATGGTGTATATTTAGGCCAAAGTGGGTGAAGATAAAAATCTTTGTCATTATTTTGTATTTGTTATTAGAAAATAAGAACAAAGATACACATACAAAAATACACTTAATATAAAAATAAAAGAAACAGTGCTTTATTTTCTGGTACAATAGGCATATTTAGCAGCATTCAAAAAATGCAATGAACAAATATAAAAATAAAACACTATATAGATTGATTCCTATTAAAGCAGCTGTATTATTTTTTCAGTCAAGAGTAGAGAGTTATTTTTTTCTCATTGTGTTTTGTTGTTTTAACATTAAAAATAACAATTCTGTCATCTCTCTGTCGATTCTGTCAGTGTTTTATATTATACCATAATTTACTCAAAGTTAGTTTTAAACCTGAATGGGTTTCTTTCTTCTGCTGAACATAAATGCTATTTTGAGGAATGTGGAAAACCAAACAGCCCACAGCTGGTCCTCAGTGACTTACATAGTATTTTTTTTCCTTCTATCAAAGTCAGTGTGGACCAGCAACTGTTTGGTTACCCACGTTCTTCAAAATATATTTTTTTGTGTTCAGCACAATAAATAAATTAATACAGGTTTGGGAAAACATGAGAGTGAGTAAATAATGACATAAATTATATTTTTGGATGAAACTATCCCTTTAATGACAGTCGGCTGCATGTTCAGTACTGTCCCTTTAAGACCTGTACGCGTCTAATATACAGGCTGCAGACAGGATCAGTTTCTATCTCTACTGTTTACTTTAATTGTAGACATAACCAACTGAGTCTATATGTAAACCTTGTGTGTTTTGACAGTATTAGCGCAAAAGATAACTTAGTTGAGAAATCAAGCGCTGTTAGACAGGCTTTTTAGTGCGCGAATGAAAAGCTTAATCGGCAAGGCTTTAAAACACACGCAAATTATGTACTTTTGTGATTGTGAATAAGTGCAGTGTTCGTGAGAGTAACTCTACCGCTGAGATAACTGATGTGAATGTATGTGGCGTTGTATATTGAGGCGGAGGCGCCAGAACTGAAGCTGATTGAATGTGCACTGTAGCACAATACTACGATATTTCTTCAAAAGCATATCATGGAGACATTTTTATCGTCCACGATCAAAAATCGTCATATCGCACACCCCTACTTCAGGTCATCAGTTTTTTTACTAATCAGTTCAGATCAGTTTAGCTCCAGATCTGTTCACATCGGCTTAGTCAAGACAACTCAGTTGACTTAAGCTTAGCTCACTTCATATCGGATCAGTTAAGTTCAGCTCACTTCAGTTTGCACATCCTTTACTCTATATAACAGAAAGTCAGGAGTAAACGCCGCAGGAGTAATGACAGCTTGTGTATTCATACTGGTTGTTTATTTGTGATGACAAATAAAACTAGCAGTGTGAGCAGCTCAGATGCTGATTTCTCATCAAAGATGGATCATACACAAGTTAGAGGATCATTCTCAAATGTTAACACTCTGTTGCACTGTTTCTCTCTTTTAGACCCATACAGGAGAGAAGGAGAAGATCTGTCCGTACTGCGGCCAGAAGTTTGCCAGTAACGGCACACTGAGAGTGCACATCCGCAGCCACACGGGTCAGTACCTCCTCATCCAAACGTACACTGTTTGCTCAACTTTCATCTTTTAACCTGAGCTTATCTAACTTCTGAGGTTCGCTAAAACTCAGGGAACTAAACAATACTTTAGATGCTTATTTCCATGGCATGACAACAGATTGTGAGGTCAAGAAAAAAAAAATGCATTTGGAAAATATATAGTATGCCACCCACAACAGTAGATGCATTGCATTTGGCATGTCTCTCTGTCTCTGTCTTTCTGTTTTTGAACATCTCAGCGTGGACATGGTGACAGTGTTCATTAAAGAGCCTTTATAGTGGAGAGCTCAACATTCCAGTGTGCTGCCATAACAACGGCACACACACACACACACACACACACACACACACACACACACACACACACACACACACACACACACACACACACACACACACACACACACACACACACACACACACACACACACACACACACACACACACACACACACACACTATAAGGACTTGTTTTCTAACCCCTACCCCACACCTCCATACACACAGTTCAACAAGGCCAACACATGCCCAGTGGAGTAAAAACACTGTACTGTATGTGTGTGCTGGAATGCAGTAGACATGGTGAGAGTGAGTGATGCGCCTGAAAGAAAGAAACACTCTTTGTAGGCATCCAGCATTGTGACCCCTGACCTCTGCTGCCTGTAAATCTGGCTGCCCGTTCTTTTAACTGCACTAGTATTATATCCTTTTCTTTTTTTAAAGAGACACATGCTGAAAAACATCAGTGTTGTTAAGTATCTTTGTCTACCTGGTCTTGATAAGACGATCGGCAATAAAAAACACTTGAATAATTCAATATACAGCTATGAAGAGCAATATTTTTGATAAATAAAGTAGGCAGGATTAATTGTTTTTAGTTTACATAAACATTTATATTTACATTTTATACATTTTTTACATTGTCAGCACAATTTTTTTATTATTATTTCTTCCCCGGTTTTTTTCTTTGTTAATCTGTTATATTTCGATGAACGTTGTTTGTTTGTTTGTTTACTTCTTTGAAGTAGAAAGTTGTTACTATGTAGCAGTTTTGAAAGTCAACGTATGATTTTTTTTTTTATCCTCAAATTTTTTTTATTTTTTTTTTACACCCTATCAGTATTTACTCGTTTAGGGTTACGTGAAATAATTTCCCAGCATTTTTTTAACACTGACCAGTTGTAAATGTGATATGTATTTACAACAATTCAGTAATACGAAGATCAATGTTGTGGTATATATTAGACACAATTGTATTGTATTGATTGTGCAAAATTGTGTATACAAAAATATTACCTATTTAGCCACAGAAGAACTGTTGTGCATCTCCTAACAAAACACAGTATGTGTTTGACTCGAAGCAGCACTGCACAGGCCTTTCTGTGTATGATATCAAAGTAGCGCAAGAGCGATTAGACAGCATTTTTGAATGTTTGTTTGATGTCGAATAAATTTCGTTTTTCGGCTTTTTAGTTAAAGCAGTGTTGCTATTGTAAAGTTATACATCTACAGTTGTGTTGCTGGGTTTTAAGGAAGGTTTGTATTTACAGCAATTTCAGGGTCCACTCGGTTCAAATGTGGATGAATTCTAAATGTTTTTTAACATTCTAAAAGCTCTTTATTCCAAATATATTACAAGCTAGTCTGTGTATTCAGTAGGTGTAATGTATTGTAAGTTGCTTCAGAGGCATAAGGTAATGCAAGTATTACATACAACAATAATAAAACATTGCATTGACATTTAAAAGTACTTAAGTAAAAACCGGTCTTTACAACTTCCACTTGTAATGGAGTAATATTTGACCAGCAGTATCTGTACTTTCACTCAAGTAATGGAGTTGTGTACTTCATCCATATTTATTTTTGTGTAGTTTAAGACGTGTGTTGAAAAACCAAAGCCACTGAAGAAATCAGCTATATATCTAGCAGCAAAAGAGATTCCTGTTGCAGTTGTGTCTTGCTCTGTCCTTCCCCCAGCTCACCTCTGCTCGGCGGGGTTAAAACCTTTCGCTGACAGCCTCTCCGCTGGTTCAAAGGGTTAATCTCAAGATTGTTTGTTTGGTTTACCTGCTTGATTAGAAGCTTGATTCAAAGTCTTCTGCCAAAGTTAAACTCAACCCAGCACTTCCTATAAATGAAATCATACCTAATTAAAACATCTAAACCTAATCATAAACCCAACCATCTGTTTCTCAGATCCGCACTTAAGCTCAACTAAACACAAAACGTTCATTCCACCCGCACATTAACATCCAAAAAGCTGTGTTTTTAACTCTTTTTAATTTCTGTGGTGACAGAGCGGCCTTTTCAGGCACCGCTGAATGTGCTATACGTGTGATCAAGGCTGTTTATTTGGTAATGCTTGGTTCGGATGTGATTGGGCACAGAACAGCTCACGCCACGTCTGGTTGCTGGAGAATAATGCAAATCCACCTTTACTGAACTCAGCGTGTTGATGAAGTCATCCTCAGGCGCCTCATGGGATTCTGCTTGTTAGCTAGTACGGTATACAAAACTACCTTTAAAAACACATAGCCTCACCTCATTTCCATTGTATAATGCCTCAAGTGTACCTCTTAACAGCTCAATGAGTGATTTTATTATTTTCAGCTGTAAGTACAATAAAAGACATGCATGTGACCAAAACCTATATTCAAAGTCTTCTGAAGACTTTTCTGAAAAACTGGTAATCTGCAATTGTTATAGTGTGCAATTAACCTGTCAAACACCTCCCCCCAGATTTGAAAATCCACTTAAATTCTTGTAATTCTATGAACACTTTGTAATACAGACCTAAGATCATTAGAAGACAATCAGCAGATCATTGCTGAAGTGAAAGTATTTCAAAGAAAATAAGTGTACAAGAGTTATACGAGTTCAAGTTTACTGTAAAGAAAATAAACTGTAATGGAAATATATAAAATACACATGTTATTAAATATTTTGGAATCTAGAAATGCTAAAAAAAGCTATATTTTTTTGCAAATATTTTTTTAGGCGCTATTCCCAAAAAATAGCCCCTGGTTGACACCCCTACTCCAATGAGTGTTTACGTATTTATATATTGCTGTCACAATATTACTTTTATCACAAAATAGTCACCAAATATCGAAGCTTTAGAACAAACGATATGTGTTTTGTCAAGTTTTTATTCTAATATGTAGTAAATTTTGTAATATGACACTTGACACAATCCACTAGGGGTAGGGGCCGGATAAAAGGATTTAAATTATCATTTCAATGGTAACGTAATGTCTGTAAACGTAAAAAAAGCTGAGAGTTGACAGGTTAAAAGCCATAGACACATCAAACTGGCATTCAAAGAGCAGCAACAAAAGCTAAGTGCGGTCTGACTTGTGCCATTGGTGCAAAACACACGCCAAAGACAGGGCCGAAAGTTGCTCAACGACGACCCACCATTAGACGACCTCAGCTTGATGTGTCATGGCCTTAAGATTGCCAAATACAGTACAGGACATCAAAGCGCATGGAGACTGGGCTGTTTCAAGACGGAATGGGTGTTTCTCTTTAAAGGTTGAACTAAAAACACTGTCCAAACAGATCCAAGGACTCCGGCTTGAATGGATGTTCTGTTTGCATGTATGCATTAGTCTTGGTTTGCACGCTCTGCTTGCTTAGTGTGGTGCCATTGGCAGGAAGAATGCAGGAGGACCTAAAGGAAACACTTATGGTATGTGAAGGGCAGAATGACATCATGTGAGGTGTCAAGGCCTGGAAGAAGCTAAAGTTGCCCTGATTTTACATCTCATTTACGTGAAACTGAAAAGAGCCATTGTATGGCCACGTGTGTGTGTGTGTGTGTGTGTGTGTGTGTGTGTGTGTGTGTGTGTGTGTGTGTGTGTGTGTGTGTGTGTGTGTGTGTGTGTGTGTGTGTGTGTGTGTGTGTGTGTGTGTGTGTGTGTGTGTGTGTGTGTGTGTGTGTGTGTGTGTGTGTGTGTGTGTGTGTGTGTGTGTGTGTGTGTGTGTGTGTGTGTGTGTGTGTGTGTGTGTGTGTGTGTGTGTGTGTGTGTAAAAGCCTATGCATTTGCCCTCAGGACAGATCAAGCCGCATTACTCTAGTACCCTCATCAGTGAAAGTAGTTCAGCCCTGAGGTCAGTGCACATGCTATTGATGGTTGTAGGTGAAAGTGACACACAGCATTAGCCATGATCTGAACACCCTCTCTAACATTAACTAGAAACGTTTTCACAAAACAACATCCTGTCTCTCCTACGTCCTGTCTGGTTTTATTTCCACCTAATTTCTGGCTACCTCTGTTGCTTATGTTGTTGTAATGAATGTAGCATGCCATTTAGGGATGGGTTTGGATGTAGATTTTCTAAAACTTGGAAATACTTATTTAATCAGATTAACTATTAAAGTAATATTCAAATTGTCTAGATATACAATTGTTGTTAAAACTATTTTTACAGAAGTTACAATACAGAAGTGTTATTGTATTAGTCTTATATACTATTCAAATGTTTTTAATTACTGTTTAGATTTAATTTTTTATTCCATTTCCAATTTTTTGTGCAAAATGAAAATGTTTCATCAATTTTTTATTTTTTTTATTTCAATTAACAAAATTGTTTGTTTTAATAAAAAATTTAGAGAATAATTAATTATTGAGTGCACTTATAATCAGTGTAATCAGAATAATCAGTGTAAACCAATAAGCAACATTACTGACACAATAGATCATTCAAAAAGGTTACCAGCTGAGGTACCATTGTAAACGAAGTATCAACATATAGGACTGGATGTTAAGAGAAACTCTTGAGAGAAACTCAGAGCCTTCTATTTAAACCAGCCCTGAGGTGGCCTTTTTCTTCCTCGAACGTTGTGTCGTATTTCACTGCTATTTAACATGTGTTGTATTATTTATTTTAGCACAACAGTGGAAGTTACCAGGCCAAATTACTCTATTAACCTATATCTCTTTCTCTACATCTCTTTTACGTCACTTACAGATGTTTAGGAAGGAATTAAGTTTGATGTCATTATTGACATTTGTTCTAATAAAATGATCATAGGTAACTATGAGTGCACCAGTATGCCTCAAACCTTCATATTCTTCCTCACTGAGCTGAAGCCCAGTTCAAGTAGTTACAAGAACATTGAAACTTGCAGGTTTACGCCTCAAGTATTAGAAGGCCAAATAACAGTAATTCAGCTTTAAATTGTAAAGTTTATACATTATATTTGACAATCCTAAAAAAACAATCGTGTTAGGGTTACTATTTAACACCCTCAGACACCAGTTTGGAAACCTCTTAGACCCTAGGTCAGGGCTGTCCAATCCTACTCCTGTTAGGCCAGTCTCCAACCCCAATTAAACTCAGCTGATCAAATTAACCAATGTCTTCAGGAATACTAGAATCGTCTAGGTAGATATGTTGGATCGATTTGGAACTAAACTCTGCAGGATGTTGGTCCTTCGGGGTCAGGATTGGACACCCCTGCTCTAGGTCTTCAGCACTGTTCATGGGGACCCATTGTCCTGCAGATTTTATTTCCAATCGGCTTCAGCACACCTGCACTGTGATTTTCCAAGTGATCCTGAAGACATTGATTAGCTGGTTCAGGTGTGTTTGATTAGTGTTGTAGCAAAACTCTGCAGGACAGTAGCCTCCCAGGAGCAGGATTGAAGACCTATGTCTTAGATTTAAAAAGAATAATACTAATAATTTGACAAATATATCACTGTGGTCTCTACACGTCTAGTCTCTAAATAATAATCTGATGAAAGACTTTCCAGACGAAAGGCATCATGTTTTCCTTATCCACATTTCTTTTCTACCAGAACTTTGTATCATGCACTTCTTTTTTAGAGAACAGGGTCAGGGAGGTACTACACCAATATAGTTGGATTACAATCAATTTAAAACCACAGGATTGGGAGTTTCCACACTCCGCCCATGGACCGCTCACTGACCACTTGATGGATGCCGCACACAATAATTAAAATAGCTTTATTAAAATCCAGTCTGATTCCAGTCTAATAGGCTGGCTTTACATAATTTCCGCTGGTCAGGATGCACCATGCACAGGTTTTAATCAGTCCACTGGAAAACAAGGTTGTGGTTACAGGATACTGGTCTTAGAATAAGCATTTCTCAGGAAAAACTGATCCCAGGATTTGTCACAGATTGCGAGGTTCATAGCGTGAAATCTCTGAAAGGTATTTCTTAGTTTAGTCATACAACATATTCCACATTGTCAGACAAATGTCCATAAAGTAGTCAGAGCTTACTACTTCTGGACAGATGGGACTTCTGACCACAAAGTTTAAACACAATTTCTGATAATTTATGCAATGTTGTGTGGAAAGCCATATGCAGAGAATGCTATACATTACTGATTTATAAATAAACTAAGCCTTTAATAACACTTAAAAACAAAACATTGTGATGTGTTTCCTGTACAACTTGCTGCTTAACCACCATAGCATCCATTGTTGAAATCTGGCTAGTCATGGCTGTGCTCATTCAGTTTTTTAAAACTCAAGAGACACAAATGTAACGTTACTGCCAACGAATTGAGTGAATTCTTAATATTAAATGGTTTAATTGCCGTAGTCATGCAGCTTTAAAGTGATTAATATAGTGTTGCAACTTCTTTAAAATGGTTTAAAAATGCTAACAGGTGCAAAAATTCCCAGCAATAAACGTTTCCCATTTGAATTGTTGGTGCTATGGTTTTGGGAAATACAGGAAATCATGTAGCTATGTTGCTGACAGCAGAATTGGCAACCATTGTTGGATAACGATAGTAATGGAAACTGCACCCCTGGTCAATCAGATGATATTTTCCTGTCAACATGGGCTGTTCTTGGCCAGAACAAGCTCCAAAGTGAATCAGACATTGTCAATGAAACGCTAAAAGTTTTTCACTTGATTTAGGACAGGGTTTGACTTGATTTCCATCCGATAAATGGTTTCACGCAACAATTATATCTTGAGGAGACAAAGTGGTACTATCTCAGGGCTGGAGTGACATGTTTATGGTGCTCATGTGTGGAAGGATAGCAGAATGAAATGTTACAGCACAGCTGTAGGAAGTTCTGCACATGTATCTTGTAATGCTAAAAGAAGCCGAGACATGCGTGTATGTGTGTGTAGTGATGGGTAATTCTTTGGGATGTTCTCGCTGCAGGAGTCTGTGTCCTCACAGTAGTCTAACAGCGCACACTTAGACAATCACACACACAGACATGTCCACATCTGGAAAGTGAAACCCATCCAGTCCAGTAAGACTATGTATGTGCGTGATATAAACATCTCTACTGAACTGCCTACCGCTGGATCCAAACAACAGAAGAAGAGCAGCTTTTTCCACTTGAATGAATTCAGATTCAAGATGTGTTTGGGAAATATTTTTCCTCTGTTACTGTATCTGCCACTGTTGATTGATTTGACCACAGCGCTGGGAGTAGGACTCTGCAAAACTATGCTTTTTCAACACTGATTATTTGGAGAGTTGTTTGAATTAGGGGCTTCCAGAGTTTTTCATGCTAGGAAAAATAATAGCCAATCTCAACCCACCAAACACGTAAAGTGAATTATAAGAATAAAGAGAACACACACACACACGTTCTCTTTCTATTTTATTTATTTTTTTCATTTTTCTTTAATTTAATAATATTAATAATATCCTTTATTTATTTAAAAATGTTAAATATTTCCATGTCACTGGGTACGCCTACTTTTCAATTTCACTGCATTGCTATAAGACTTATTGTGAGATAGATATACTGTATATTGTACAATCTCATGAATAATTGTAATACATTAAAACACTTATCAATTACATAGTTACACTACTCATTATACATTTAGTTATAATTATTTACGACAAGATATAATGTATTGCAATGCACATAAATAATTATAATGCATTATACCAATTAATAACTCTTTATAATGCGTTATACATAAAGGTTTTAAGTAAAGTGTTACAGTACATGCATCATATGTTGTATAAGTGGAAGTAGGTCAGGATTCATCAAACTTGTTTAACATAATTATGCTGGTTGAGGATAATGTCCAAAATAGACACATCAGAAGTGTTTTGGGAGCTGTTCACACAGCTGGACGTAACAGAATAGAACGAGACTCCTGTAAAAACTAATGAAATGCTGAAAAGTGGCAAAATTCAGTGCTACGACCAATTAATTAATTACATTTTTTTATATTACATGATTTAATTGCCATAATAATGGAGCTTTAAAGTGATTAATTTAGCAATGCAACTTATTTGAAAGAGTTTCAAGATATGTACGTAACAATTGCAATTGTACATATTGAGGCTTGTTCACAAAATTGTTTTGGTGCAAAAATCTTCGCCAGTTGAGCAAAAAACTTAATTCATATCATTTAAATCACCTTCAGCCAAATATAATCCCACTTGTCAAACATCCTGACATATCTCAGTGTGTGTTCGACTGCATGCGTGTACATGCGCATACATGGTAACGTTTAAGCCTGTGTGGCGGCCGCAGCAATAGTTGTGGAGGTCTGTCAGTAATCACCAGGTCAAGTGTGAAGTTATTAGGGTGTGTCTGTGACAGATCAAAGTCAATCACTTATCGGTCAAAACCGATCAATATTGTATTACCGCACCGTTCTAGTCTGCTGGTCCAAACCCGGCGGCGTTCAGGCCTACATTTCCAGTCCGTGTGTGTGTGAATGTGTTAACCTGCTTTGAATGTTGGAATGAGAAAGAGGAAGCCAGGATGGAGTGTGTGATGGACAGGCCTAATGTCTTTCATACTGAAGGCCCTAAGCTACAAAGATCTCACCGTAACACCAGCACAATGCTCGGCATGTGACAGGGACAACCATCTGTTCAGCAGACACACACACACACTCTCACAGGAGGGGGGTGCCAAACGGATCGATTAGCAGACGGGGGTGTCTGGGGCCACAGGGGACCGCCGGGGATCTGGAAAGAGAGCAGAGACACTCGGGTCACACAAAGACGGTGTTGCATTACAGCACATGCTAAATCAGTTAGCGGCCTTTTTGCACATGCACACACACCAGGGACTCAGATAGGGATCCTTTCGATAAAGCAACATAGCAAGTAGATTTTCACAGTTTTGGAAGAAGATGCATCAACTCACCGCCACAGCACTAAAATATTTCACTGTATTTTTAGCATGATATTATGATGTTTACCAGCCCATGTCAGAAGAGACCACCCTGATGTATATCGTGATGTTCTCTACATATGGCTCAGGTGCTGCTTGTGCTTATTTATTAATATTATTTTTTGGATAAGGACAGTACAAAAAGCATTATACCACCCCCCTCCAAAAAAAAAGGAAAAATATGCATTGTACATAAAGAGTATAGCATTTGCTATGTGATGAGCCCCTAGTGAAAAATAAAACACCAAAACATTTTATTTTTTAATTAAAGATGTGTATACAGTATATAATGCATTTATATTTATTAAATACATTGGTATTAAGTTTATCAACCAACATTAGATTTGTAGAATTTTATATCTGCCATGTACGTCTCTTCATCTAAAACATGAAAGGGCTTAACAGATTAACATTACTGGCTAGAATTTTAATATCAGTGCAGCACTTCATTACATTAAATCAAATAACAATTATCCCCAGTAAAATAATAATGAATAAATACAGACACACATACATACAATGCCGTAATTTATCTAAAATACATTTAAGTGTACTTCAAATCCGTTAACATATTTACTGACATATCACTTAAGACTTACTGATATAAATGTACAATTACATTTTATTTGGAGTATTTCTTTATTGCACAATTTCTTAATATTACGCCTAAAATGTGTTTTAATGTCACTATTGATGAGGATTGTATGACCTCTGTATAATATCAGTCTTTAAATACAAGATATTTAAAGTGTACCTGAAGTATACTTGTAATAGTTCCACTTTAGCACAATCAAATGTACTTCAGTATATCTTTAGTTGGACTTCAGCACGATTTCTGCACAATTAAAGTGCATTAAGCACAAAATTAGTTGTTCCAATTTAGTTTTTACAAGTTAAGTATACTAAAAGTACAATTGCAGGGCATTTTTATTAAGCACATAATACAGATGTATTTGTTGTATAATTAGCACAAAATAAATGTATTTAAAATTATTTTCTCACTAGGGACATTCACACAAGACATTTTTGCATTCGAAAACAATTATAGCACAAACTGAACAGAATGGAGGCTCTTTAAAAACTCAACCTTGCGCTGTATGAACACCCCTGCACACTATTTAGTGGAGCTAGATGCTGCTCTCACGTCAGAGTTGAACCCAGCGCTCATCCTAAGGGAAGGAGTTGCCACGTATCGGAGACTCTTATTATAAGACAACATTGCATCAGACAGTGGAAGAGGAGGCAGAACTTCAGCCAGGAACTGTCCTCCTCAATACCATCTGCTCATGAGAGCACAGGCTCTTTTTGTCCTGAGCTAATCCCTGTTTTACAGACCTGACAGATGCTCAAATCCCTCCACCCAGGGTCCAGACTCAACACTATCTCGCTGAATCCCTCTTCTAATGTCTCCTATAGAGACTAAGACGAGCTTTAACCCAATACCCTACTTGTTACATAAATGACGGATCTCCTCCTGATGCACCCGAGAACATCTGTGAAGTACATTGACTTGTTTGTCAACACGCTGACCTGTAAACCGACACCGACATTCTTCATGAAAGTTTCAAACAGGCATCAAGCCATGCAAGACACATCAACTTGACTGCAACGGATGCAGTGGTGATAAATAGCTTTACAGGGTGAGGACGTTTCCTGATGGCAGAAATACACACCCAAATACTGACCAAAACCTAAGGAGAAAACCACTTGACTTTGAGAGACGTATGGGGGTGTGATACGTGGTTTTGAGATGCAGCTGTGAAGACCAGTTTCAAAATGTGTCCTAAAACCATTTATAGAAATGCTTTGGAGGATGTGGAAGGCGCCATTTTTCCATTACGAAGAGCTTGGTGGACTACATGGGTTTTGCACTGTGCATTGCATTCAGATTTTGGAAGTACGAGGGAAGCTTGTCACCATCAAATCAGCACCACAACGGCTCATTTGAAACGTCTCGGCAGACTCGTTTGGAGAGCGCTCTCGTGTTTAATGAACATCTTACATGTGCATTCCCCCTGAAGCTGAGCTAATTAACCTTAATATTCACAGGGCAGCAAAAAGTTTTCCTCACCAATCTCTCCGTTTATCTAATTAATCTACATAACGACTTTTTGAATCCAACAGTTATTCCCTCAAGAGATTGCATTAACAAGAAGGCGAATTAGAAACTGGATTGTTGCACAATCAGGACACACACAGGAACACAGCAATTGGCATCTCTCTGAAGACAGTGTCTTATTAAGTTATGTTTTGCCATTTCACGTTCCTCCGTGGGGCTGCCCCAATTGCCAGGCGCATTACTTATTCCGAAGGGAGCCATTCTCCATCCAGAAAACCTTTTTCATTAGCCCAGAAAGACCCGTAATGAGAATAGAGCTTTGTTTCACGTGCCTGGGTTTCTCTCTGCTTCCTGCTGGTGACGGCTGGATCTCACGGTTCTGTGAGCCTGATATTTTACGTCTTTTCCGAAACTCTCTAAATAATTCCTATACGACATGCCAGAGCAACAGAAGCTGTGCCAGTGAGTTGACTTTTATCTCCCGCTGTTCCAGTTATACAGAGCTCTGCTTTTTTATGCGGGAAATTATTTTGCTGACATCATGCAGATCTTGATTTGTACGCTGCATAGTCTTGATTTTAGAAATAAATCAGTCAGACCGCAATTCATAATATATAATGCACAGTGTACAGTGTACTTATTCTCTGCTTGGTTGAAAGGGGTACTATAGGTGACATATAGTCACATAAATCTATATATAGTTACATATATTATATCCAGCTATATTTGCATACAGTATATACTAATGTAAAGCGATAGATCCTATATGACAAATATTTTGTTGTAAAATGTAACTTTATTACTGTATGCTGTTCTTTGAATAGTGTATTCTGTTAATATGGGCACCGAAATGAATACTGCGTCATTTACATGTGCTGCAGACACCCGTGTGAAACAGGCCATAATCTACTGAGAGATGTCCCATTTTCATTTATTGCAAATTCAACAAGATTATTTAAAGTATAGCACTGTCTGATCACACTTTATATTGTAGTGTCCATGTTGTAATTACACTCAAGAAATGACACAAAATCTGTGCATCTTTTTTGCTATGTTTTTGAAAAAGTTTAATAAGAGATCAGTGTAATTCTGTGGAATGACTTTAAATGTGCTAAACTATGCAGAGAGTACAACATTGTTATTGGAACAAGGCATTATTATAAATAAGGCATGCTTGCCTTTTTTTAACAAAACCAGAAAATAAAATCCAGACTACTTTTGTTTTCTTTTTTTTTAAGACTAAAGAATATATACAGCTGCATTCTCTGCTGAAACCTGTCAATTATTTTATTATCTTGGCTTATAGCTATAGGTTTTTGCAGTTCATGGTAATGTTAAGAAATGTGGATGATTCACGATCAAAATAATATGGACATTTATTTTTTAAATTTATTTTGCATAATAAACAGTTTTGATATCGCTATTGTGATATCCAATTTTAAATCCTGAAGAAAAAAGATTTGAGGACCACTGCATTTTTGTGTATTTTAGTATTATTAATTTGCTATTATATGGTATTTATTCATATTTTGAATTGGGTTTTATTTGGATATTTTCAGTTTTCATGTTCATTTTATTTTAGGTTTGAGTAATTTTGTATTTTTTGTTTAGTTTCAATATTTCTATTTAGATTTATTTATTCATTCATTCATTCATTTTAGTACCTAAAGTAAGTTAAGCTAGTTGCCATTTAAATTGTATTTCTCACAGATTTTATTTTGCTTATGTTTCATAGGTTTTAATCAAAAATTTCTCTCTTGGATTTTAATAGCTTTAATTTTAGTTAACTATGACAACACTCACTAAAACATTGCTATTTTGCTAAATTATCGTAATGTGTAATATATTGACCTTGCAATGCAATTTTCATATTATCTTAATTAGTAGGTTTTTTTCCGACTAAACAAAATCAGAAGTACTGAATTGGACCTCCAGTGCAGCGGTGTTTGTTACCTCACACTGCTGGATTGTAGCGCTGCAATCATAACCGCTCTGCTATCTGCAGCCAGGATCAGCTTTATCTAAAGCAGACCCACGTGTTTGTCCACTCTCTGATTGACAGCTTGTCACAGCTTGCTGATACTGAGCGCGCTCCGATAGCATCTCTCCCATTCAGCCCAGCGACGCTTTGATCCGTGGAGGGGCGGGGCTTAACCGGCTCCACCCATTGCAGGTCTCTGCGGTTCAAGATGGTGGAGATAGAGACACAAAAACCTTGTGTGTTTAGTTTTACGTTTCTGGAGAGGAAGACTGGCAATCTAAAGACACACGAAGTATTGATTTGGAAATCCTGTTTTATATTTTAGATTCCTTCTGGACACGTTATTCCAGACTTCATGTAGTCAAAGATCTGAAAGCATATATCTAGACCCTCTATGGGCCAAATAAGTATATTCCATTCATAAAGATTGAAGGCTGCTCTATTTGCATAAATACATATCTGAATAAGATATCAATATGCAGCTGTATCCTTGTATCCATTTAAGCTGTACTTGGGCTAAAAAAAGGCATTTGTGATCAAAAAAGCGAAACAAATTTTACAAAATATATCCAGCCTGAAGGCGCAGCGTTTAAACCCTCAAAGTAAGTCATCAAATCTGTCTTATTTTGCTGGTTCTGTGCATGACACAGATACTTTCTGCATTCAATCCCGCAACATATTGGAGCCTTTAACATTATGCAGATTCCTGTGTTCTGTGCCAGGTTCTCTGTTCCAAAGCCGAATTATGCCTGGCATCAAAACATTCTTGATCCAAAGAGGCAGAAGATTCCAGTTTTTCCAAGCTTTGATTCCAGTGGTGCAGAACCTTAGGAGTGATGATGAAGCTATAATGTGCCTTGATCACCAATTAGAGCATTCATTCTCCAATGAAACCGTCCTGGCACTGCTGCTCGGATGGGGATCAGTGGCGTTCTTTCAAAACCAAATGACTTGAACAATGACGTAACTGACTGTTACTAAAAAAAAAAACAGCCAGCAAATAAACATGCCACATCACTGTCTGATTTACCAGTTTACCAGTCTTGCTCCTAGTTTTGAGTATGGAACCAAATAACTGAATTAATTGCCAACATTGGCTTTGCTGTCATGGTCAGATCTTATGCATGTATGTATATTATGATGGAACAACCATCTCTCTTCATATCTGTGCCACCTCGTTCGTTTTATTGCTGCTAGTGGTGTTTTGTCATCATTTCCGTGCCGGCACCAAAGGGCTTTAAGAGTCTAATTACCTGAAATTCAAAGTCATGGTCACTGCTTTTTGGAAAAGTTTGATGCTCTCTTAGCATATTGCTGTGGTCCAGCACTGTATGTGGCTTCTCCGGCCATTGATTATTAACTCTATAAAGCCCACTGTATCATCTGTTCTAAAATTTTAAGGACTCTTAAGTTAAAAACATGACCAAAACACTGCTGAAAGACTCTACTACATGTATTCTGTAGTCTGATTATTAGTTCATACTTTTTAGCAAGTGAAAATCATTTTAGTATAAAAAATGTCCTCCTTCAGCTTGTGGTTCACGTGCCTTTATGGTGATTTTTTTTTTATGAGGTAAATGTAAGAATGGTGTTTTATATTGTATAAGAATAATATTTGTTTTTCATATTGAAAAATGAGTATCAAATATGATCATCTGGCTTTTAAGGACTGTTTATTTGTTCATCTCTTAATTATCTTTGTATTGCATTGCATTATGTTTTCCCCCAAACAATAACAACTACAGAGCTGTGATCATATAACTGATTATGCAAATATCATCTTACTGAGACATATTATTGAGAGATATAGAGTGACAACTGATATGTATATGCCTTTTATGTAAGTAGTCTGATATACTGTTATAACTAACTCATCGATTTACATTACATAATATCAATTTCATCTTTTTTTCTCAATATAAATATCAGCTTCTTCATTCGAAAAAAATAAAATGTGTGGATGTCTATCAGTGAGTTGTCTGATGTTTGTTCTGTTTGTCTTCAGGTGAGCGGCCGTATCAGTGCCCATACTGTGACAAAGCCTTCAGCAAGAATGACGGCCTTAAAATGCACATACGCACACACACTCGGGTAAGACTGCATACATACATGCACACATTAATTTACAAGGTTCCTTAAAAATAACAGTGTGAATGTAACCTTAAACAACTGTGGAGGGATTTTTTCAAACTAAAAAAGCTATATACTAGGGTCTATATGAAGAGTTTATTTGCAAAAACCGATAAATGCCATTTAAAAAAAAAATAACGGCATGCATTATTCTTCACATATAGCGCAATCTGAACATAATTTTTGTCAAAAAAAGCCGGTATTGTCCACTTCCAAGGCATCGCAAGTTCACATTTTACTGCAGAAGCCAACAAGCGCCCTTGTTGTTTTTGAACCGAAGCCGATAAGTCCATTTTAGCGAATCAGCGTGCTGTATTCAGGTTAGGTGACAAGGCTACTTTCACTTTGAAAAGATGTGCTAGCTGAGAGGAGTTTCGTCAAAGCTGACTAAAAGTGATCGAGGATGGATAATTTCTACAAACTTGATGAACCTGTGATATCTTCTTTGGGGCGTAAAAGGAAAATAAAAGCTGAAACGTTTTCACAGAATCTTGCAAAAGCAGTGTGTTACAATGGTGAGGGTAAAAAGCTCAGAGTATTGTGTGTAATCACATCCATACAGTCTATGATCGCTACAACAACAATGTTTTTCAGGCATCTACATTGTCATGTGAGGAGATTACAAAGATTAAATGTTTTTTTGTTGTTGTTTTTTTTACTCTAAAACAGGAAATGTGGAGTTAACTCTTTTGCAATAAAATAAACATTTAATATGTAAAAAAACATACTTTTAATTAACTTTATTTTGGTAAATTACTTGTATTAGTTTAAGCTATTATTACTTAATTAATTGATATTACTTGGAATGCGCAATAAAAAATGTGATTTCTGAAAAAAATAAAATAAATGGAGTTATCGGTTTTTGCAAATGAACTCCTCCTATATACTAGTGGTATATACCTCTTCGAGGGAACTCACACTGCGTCTGTAACGACACTTTGGGGAATCCCCCTCAGCATAGTGCGTCTGAGGCATGAATGAAAACTTTTCCAATCCTGATTGGTGTTGCGTCATGACGTAACATGTGACGGCATACTCGGAAGATACAAAGGGATGCCCGCAAACAACAGAGCTAGCTTTTTGCTATTCAGCAAGCGCTCTGTGTCATTGTGTGTCTTATTTGGTGTAGTTTGTCACAAGCAGTATTTATTATCATGGTGAGTGGACAGTTTAAGCGGTGTGTGTATCCCTGCCTAAGGTTTTTAACAGCTGGGGACACACATCAGCTGTGTGTTCACTGTTTGGGAGTACTGCACACCCGGCAGCTCTCGAGGGACTCCTGTGCGGACTGTGAAGCACTGCCGATCAGAGTACTGCGCTCTCACCTGGCTGTGTTTGATGAGGCTGACCAGGCTTGCGTGCTCCGCAGTTCGTGTCCGTAAGGCTCGCAGATGGATCTGTCAGAAGGGCTCGAGACTGCTGCGGCATATTCTCAGTCCTTGTCTTACTGTTCCGATGTTCTCACTCCCCGTGCGGAAGCCCGCCCCGCAGCATCTTCCGTACGGGAGGAGGACCCGATGTTTGAGCTATCTGATTCCGAGGAATTAGATGTGCTCGGCACCGAGGCGGGTGAAATTGCTGAGAGCTCGCCACTACATTCGCCCGCATGTGAGGAGCTTGTTGCTGTGTTATCTCGTGCTGTGGCCAAACTTAATATTAACTGGCCTCAAGAAAAGCAGGAAGTGCAAATGAAAAGTAGATTGGATGAGCGCTTCCTGCAGCAAAGTTCTTAGCCTTAACGCTGGGGTTTACCATTTTTTCCTGACTTACTCAATGAGTTGTGTAAGTCATGGAATAAACCGTACTCTGCACGACTGTCTAACCCTCCTGTGTTAGATTATAGTAACATTTTAGGAGCGTGAGAGTACGGTTATGGGACGATGCCTCGCTTGGAAGAGGCTTTAGCCAGCCACCTCTCCCCTGACGTTGCGTCGTCCCTTAAAGCCCCGGTACTGCCCATCAAACTTGGTCGGGTTACATCATCATTGGTGGGCAGGGCTTATATGGCGGCTGGTCGTGCTGGTGCATGCCTGCATACTATGGCACATATGCAGGCATACAAGGCTGATTTTTTTAAAGGATTTAAATGAGGACGAGGGACCAATTCCGGGTAATTTAGCGGAGGAGCGTAGAGCTGCAGATTTGTCTCTCCGTGTTACCAAGGAGACAGCCTGTGTCATCGGCCGCTCCATGGCAGCTATGGTGGCCACGGAGAGACATTTGTGGCTAAACTTATCGGGGATAAAGGAAAAGGACAGGGCCTTTCTCCTGGATGCCCCGATATTGCCTTCTGGCCTGTCCGGCGATGCAGTCAATATGGTCGTCAACAGGTTTCAGGAGGCGACAAAGCAGTCTGCTACATTTAAGCAGTACCTCCCTCGCCGCTCTAAATCTAAGAAGGCTGCTCCGAGTGGGCAGCCCCAGCCGTCATCAAGCTTCTCGTACTGACAGGTACAAAAAGAGAGTGTCACTTCTAGAGCCCTTCCTCAGGGATCTTGGCAACAGAGGCGACGCTCTCGCCCGAAGCCTGCCGAGCCGAAGGTCGATTTGAGGACAGTTCTTCAGGCGAGAAAGGCTTCTGGAAAGAGATCCTAGCTCTCGCAAGGCCTCTGAGGGTTGCCCCCACGGGATGAAGCGATCAAATTAGTTTCCACCACGGCACCATCAGGAAATCAGTGTTGCAATCCCGGTGTCCAGTACGCTTCGGGCCACATCAATTTCCGGCGAACACACGCTGCAGTGTCTGCCCCAAGGGCTTGCGGCCTGGCAGTGAAAGCGTCCGCATATATAAAATCGTTTTCGATCTTTTCCTGGTGGTATTCCGCTTCAGGGGATAGTAAACGATACTCGAAGAACACCCGAGGTCAGCCACGAGAGGCTGATTCCCTTAGTAGATTATATCAGCGCATGGCAATGCCTTCCGAATATATCTCCATGGGTCTTGCGTACAGTAGAAAGGGGGTACAGACTGCAGTTCGGTTTACCGCCCCCCGAAGTTCAATGGGGTGGTCTGGACTGTAGTGCACCCGGAGCAGGCTCGGGTAATGGAACAGGAATCCAATTTTGGAGCTGTGGCACTTGAATCGTTCTCTCAGGAGATTCAGGTTCAATATGCTCACTATTCCTATCATTTTGAGTCAGATCAGATCCGAGGACTGGTTTGTCATGATAGATCTAAAGGACGCATACTTCCATGCTTCCATCATTCCATCTCACAGGAAGTTCCTGAGGCTTGCTTTCGGGGGCGAAGCGTTCCAATATCGTGTTCTTCCATTCGGCCTAGCTCTCTCCCCTCGCACTTTCACCAAGTAAATGGTGAGGCTTCAGGGCATCCGGGTACTAAATTATACTGACAGCTGACGTATACTGGCCCAGTCTCAGGAGATGGCAGTTCAACATCGAGATGTCGTCCTTGGCCACATTGGAGCTTGGGGTTGAGACTCAACACGAAAAAGAGCGTGTTGTCGCCCGCCCAGAGAACCACGTTCCTGGGGGTGGTGTGGGACTCGATAACAATGCGGGTACAATTGTCTACCAATCGTATTGAGTCCATCCTGGCGATGGTTTCCAGGATAAAGCTAGGCAACGCTTTCACTGTAAAACAGTTCCAAAGACTGCTGGGGCTCATGGCAGCTGCGTCCAATGTAATACCTTTTGGCCTTCTGTACATGAGACTCCTACAGTGGTGGTTGAAAACCAAGGGGGTTTTCCTCAAGAGAAAACCCTTTCCGTTTGAGCAAGGTCACGCGCCGATGCCCTCGTGCCCTGTCCATATGGAGGAGACCTTGGTTTCTGTCCCAAGGCCCAGTATTGGGAGTGTCATGTCGCCGAAAAATTGTTTCGACAGACTCATCCCTTATGGGTTGGGGCGCGGTCATGGACGGCCGCTTTGCGAGAGGTCTGTGGCAGGACCGGCATTCCTCATGGCACATAAATTGTCTGGAAACGCTAGAGGTCTACAATGCTCTGAGGAGCTTTCTCACAGATCTCAGCGGTCACCATGTCCTAATATGATCAGACAATATGTCAGTGGTCTCGTATTTGAACCATCAGGGGGGTCTGAGGTCGCGCCCTCTGTGCAGACTGGCACACCAGATCCTCCTGTGGTCCAAGGGGAAATTGTCGTCTCTCAGAGCGATGTATGTCCCCGGGGACCAGAATCGTGGAGCAGACGTCCTGTCGAGGCAGGGGCTGAGGCCCGGAGAATGGAGACTTCATGTGTCGGCGGAAGAAGAGAGGCTTCATATTCTCTGCCCTGTCAGAGCATTGAATATCTTTATTCAGAAGTCTTCTCATTGGAGGAGGTCGGAATAGTTGTTTGTGTGGTTTGTATCACCCAAGAAGGGACCGCCTGCTTCCAAGCAGACAATTAGTAATTGGATTATTCAGGCTATTACCTTGGCCTATCAGGTGCGCATTTTGTCTTCACATAGGGCCTTGAGGGCCCACTCTACTAGAAGCATTGGCGTCCTCTATGGCCCTCTTTTCAGGAGTCCCGTTGGAGGAGATCTGCGATGCGGCTGGGTGGTCCACCCCACATACTTTCATCAGTTTTATAGCCTGAACCTTCCCTTCACGCCAGGTGCACGAGTGCTCTCGTCCTAAGTTGTGCCTGGTTCAGCTTCACACTAGGACAGGCATGTTTCGGGGTGGCATAGTGGGTATACATTCCCCAAAGTTTCGTTACTGATGCAGTGTGAGTTCCCTCGAAGGGTAACGTCTTGGGTTACGACTGTAACTCTTGTTTCCCGAGAAAGGGAATGAGACACTGCGTCTCTTTGCCACACCTCTCCATGCCTGGGAGTGGCTTGCTTCATCGCAAAAGCTAACTCTGTTGTGTGCTGTCGTCCCTTTTTATCTTCCGAGTATGTCGTCACATGTTACGTCATGACGCAACACCAATCAGGACTGGAATAGTTTTCATTCATGCTTCAGACGCGCTACGCTGAGGGGGATTCCCCAAAGTGTCGTTACCGATGCAGTGTCTCGTTCCCTTTCTCGGGTAACAAGGGTTATAGTCGTAACCCAAGACGTTTTCTCTATATCCTATGGAAGCCCGTTTCTGCCACTGAATAAAAAAATTAAACAAGGTAATTATGACTTATCTCGCAGTTCTGTCTTTTTGTACTCGCAATTATTTATATCTCACCGGTATGTTTTCTCATAATTCTGACTTCTATGTAAAAAGATATAAACTTAATTGCTAGTCATAAAGTCCTATTCTGAGGAGGGGGGGAATTATATATATTTTTTTTTTACTATTTCAAGTTTATATCTCACCATTCCGATTTTATAACTCGCAATTGTGGGGAAAGACTTGTGAAATAAAAAGTTACAATTTCCTCGTTTTATTTATTTATTGTTTTTCAGTGGAAGAAACAGGCTTTCATAATATCCTCATGTTAAAATTGATTGTAAATAACATCTGTCACCTTCTTCACCCCTGTTGAGTTGTGTAGTTGTGTTTTTTTTGTGTCTATACAGCGGATGTTTTTAACCTCCACAGCAGCGGCGTAATTAGGAAACGTCTCCTCACCACAGGAAAAAAAAACACAAGCAATACATTTTCTTCAACATCTGCCTAAAAAGGCTACTGCCTGACACCCTGTTAAGTGTGTGTGTGTGCGTGTCCAGACGTGTCCATGTACGTGACATAAAAGCAGCTTGATTAGAACATGATTAGGACCACATTACACCACTTGTTTAACAGATGTGAGAGTTTAAACATTTAGTTTTACTTTTTACCTCAGGGTCACTGGAGAGGATTGTCCCTGATGTGACTGTAAATCCAAATATGGACGAGCGGTGATTAGTAGACAATTGTTTCTGAAATGTCTCACCCCTTCACATATTATAACACTTGATTTTTAAATAAATATGTAAATGAGCCCAACAGTGATTAGGTGGAAAATCTCTTTTCGGGAGCATGAGATGATTTTCATCTGCTAAATAGCAAGAAACTAAACATGTTTTTGGAAAGCCATAATCTGATGATGGATGACATGGCTGTTTGTTGTGACATCATTTCCTGAAATAAGTGTATCACTTCTCCCATCTTTTCCCCAGTCCTGTAGTGTAGCAGTGTCCCTCGTATTTATAACACAGGCGGAGTGGCAACATAAGCGCTAATCAAAGAAAACCTTAGAAAGCAGAACAGACGCAGCACATCGTTAGAACTATTTGCCAAATTTGGAGCGTGATCCTGCAATTCTGCAGCATAACAAATGAGCTGTGGACTGACACACAACAGAAACTCAGCCATTAAGACATCATGTGAAAACAGAGCATCGGTGAGGCAGTAATGAGAACAAGCAGTGACAGAACTGTGCTAATCCACTTACGTGACAGATATTTCTTTCTGTTTGGGCCTCACTAAAGAGTTGCCAAATATATAGCACTGTATTTCAGCACAAAATCCTCCAGATTATTAAAATACTGCTTGCACTTCAGGTTATTCAGACGCTATATGTGCTGGAACAGTGTGTACCATGTGTACTCAATTGTCATCACCGTATTTTCTGGCCAAACATGCCTTTCTGTGCAAATGAGGTTCATGATACACTCTTAAAAATAAATGTTTCAATAAGGAGTTTTTGCAGCAATGTGATTAATATAACATATTTTGGTTCCTCAAAGAAACTATCATTAAACTTTTTTTTATAGTTTTAAGAAAATGTTAATTATCTGTAGATTCAGAACATTGGCTAGGTTCCATGGATGTTAAATGCTCTTTATGGAACATACATGCCAATTAAAAAAACATATTGTATAGAGTGTATAATGCATCAGATTCCCATTTTTTCCAGCAGCCTTATTTCAAAAGTATTTTTTCATTATTTTTTTTTCCATAGGGATTTCAAAAACGTCTGTATTAAAGAGTTATAAGCAATGGACCAAAAACCAGTTTGCTGTGAGGTAAATCACAACATTAAAAATGTTGATTTGAAACAAACAAGTGGGGGAAAAACTAAAATGACATGAAGCACTGTGAATGACATAAAATAAAACAATGGAGATAATTTAAAACTATATAGAAACACCATATGTTTTGTTTATTGCAAAATATGTTCAAAGTTCAAATGTATTTCTTAAACAACAATGTTGACCATAGTGCTGTACAAACAATAAAGACATTACAAGAGGAAAACATTAACAAAATCATAACCATATATCTAATTTAAGAAATATAAAAAGATAAACAAAAAACAGTCAAAATATATTTTAAATAAAGAAAAAAGAGACGCATATTGTTTATATGTATCATATATTTAACTATCCAAATATTGAAGTAGTTTGAGAACATAGGGAGACTTACTATTAAATGGGGGGGGGGTGCTAAAGTGTTATTTTGGTGCAGTTTGCTTGTTTCGGTTCTCTGATTGCAGAATCACGGGTATTGTTGTTGACCGACAACTATAACAATAGCATAGCATTAACAACCTCAGAGCTCACAGTAGATCTGTCTTTAAAGGTTTACAATTTATCAGTAAAAATCAGTTCCCATTCAAAACAAAAGGGATTTTTACTTTTTTGGAACTGACTGTTCATCTATTGGCCTGATGCTACAATTTCCTGCACTGCTTTTCAACAGCAGAGTGGCACTTATACTGAATTGAAAGAGCCACATATTAAATTAGGGGCCAAGCACCAAAGGTGTGTAGACACCGCTTGTAATTGCTAGTTTTCTTATTATTCTACTTCTTCCTTCTCAAAAATCAAACCAGATCATCTTCAGACCATGCTGGCAAGTTATGGAATTCAGGTTGATTAGTCAAATCGTTCTTGAATATCGCGTGAATGAATTTGATGAAAAGCACGACAAAGTGGACGTGACACTATATCTCTGCAGAGCTTTAAGGTATTCAAACCAATCTTGGTGTGTGTTATGACAACCATGACCTAAGGCTACCTGAATGGTTTTGGCACAGCGCCACCTAGTGGCTAGGAGGTAAGAAAAATAGCTATTTTGGTTATGTTTTCTGAATGGTTTGGCCAAAAATCACAAGGCAATACGGAGTCGAACAATAGCGAGCTGTCCCATGTCTGCCATTTTGAATTTTGAAAATGCTATATTTTCTGAACATATTTGCGTATCGTTACAAAACGTGGTATGTGACATCAGACTGACATGCCCTGAAGGTACTCACAAACTTTCGAGAATGTGCCACTTGTTAAAAAATCATAATCAAATTTAAAAAAATGCAAGTAGCTGTTGAATAGTTTTGCCTATTGTCATGTGACTGGTCTTGATATATTCCTTGGATCATGCCAAGAACACTGATACCAATTTTGCCATAATCGGCCAAACTTCTTTTCCACCATTTTGATTTATGTTGAAAACTACTTTTTCAAATTCTGCTCAGATCATCTTCAGACCATGCCAGCAAAAAGTTATGGATTTCATGTCAATAGACAAAATGTTTACTGTATTATTGTGTCCTTAGTAAAAACAGTAATAATATTAAACAAGAATGTGTTTACTACAGTTTTAGGGTTAAGATTTGATTTTGTGCTAATTACTTGTAAATTTACCCAATTTATTACTGTAGTAAATACATGTAACATACATAATAAGGACACATAAAAATAAATTGTTACCAAAAAATATAGCATTGTCTTGTCTGGCTGCAAAAACAGCATTGTTAGATTGTTCAGAGTCAGTGAAGGGTACATGCTTTCTAAGAACCAACTGGATGAAGGTACATTGGTAAACTGACAAAGCTGCAAGCCATTATGGACCATCAAATATTGTCCATCTGTGCTGATGTATGTCGTAGAGCGTGACTCTTGACCTTTGCATATTTTTGTGGGGGTCGTGGTGCTGACGCTCCCAGCTGATGGTTTTACTGCTGATCTGATTCAGCGATGGAGCCACACAGCTACACGCTGGATGTATTATGCTCTACAAACGCCAGAACTCTCATCTTACACTACATCTTTTTGTCTTTCTTTGTCAAACACACGTGTCCACGCTGGCCCAGGCCCAGGCCCATATTGATTATGTCTGTCTCTGACAAACACACACACACACTTGATCCACAGCACCTTGCATATCCTGTGTGGTGTGACCACACCTTGCCCTGCTCCATTTCCCAGGATCCTCTCTTCCTGTGTCCACCCATTCCCGTGACAGCTGGGTGTTGGAAGAGTGAGTCGACTATCAGTGTATGCTTTTTTTCTCAGCGTACACACATATTATCTCTAATACACACATCTGCTGTCACACACTTCTTCTGTTTTTACTGCGCAAGGATGCATTAAATTGATCGAAAGTCGAAGTGAAGACATTTATAATGTTACAAACATCTATTTCTAGTACTGTTTTTTTTTACTTTGTTCATTAAAAAAATTGATTAAAATGTATATATTTTGTAACGTAAAATATATAAATATTAGCAAATGTACAGTATTTTCAGTCAAATAAATGCAGACAATTTTACATATATATATTTTTTTTAAACAACATGGTGACCGGATTTATATATTAAACGTTATTTATAACAATTAGTGTTTGTATGTGTATGTATAAACCCAGTGATTTAATTTAATTTTTACTATACTTTTATTATTTTATTATCATTTTACTCTCTCTCTAAATATATATAGTATGTGCTTAAGTAAACATCTAATCTCCTTCCTAACATCAAAAGTGTGTGTGTGTGTGTGTGTGTGTGTGTGTGTGTGTGTGTGTGTGTGTGTGTGCGTGCGTGCGTGCGTGCGTGCGTACAGGTTTATATATCCTGGCGGGGACTTAAACCTGAATACACACAGACTCGTGGGGACCTAAATTGAGATCCCTATGGGTACAAAAGCTTTTTCACAAAAGGGTACAAAAAGAGTTTAGTTTTTTTTGAGAAAGTAAAAATGCACAAAGTGTCCTGTGAGGGCTAAGTTTAGGTGTAGGGTAGGTGTAGGGCAATAGCACATACAGTTTGTAAGGTATACAAAACATTACGCCTATGGAGAGTCCCCGTAAACCACATATGCCAGACTGTGTGTGTGTGTGTGTTTTATTATGTCCAGGTGTGTTTTATTCAGTAAATATGTTTGTGGTGTGACAGCACTGCTGTTTGTTCAGTCTGATAAATAAGTAAATGTATGCGTGTGTCCATGTGAAATGAGTTCCAGGTGTGTAACACATGAAAGGCACATCATTTGTTTATCCCAGGCCATCTTTGGTGTGTGTGTGTGTGTGTGTGTGTGTAATGGGGATCTCTAGTTTCTGTAAACATACAGATGTATGTTCATGCCTGAGGGATTATTCTGTCTCTCTCTGAATGTATCAGCTCTGCATTAGTCTCTTCAAAAACACAATAACTGTAGTCAGTCCCTCAAACAGCGCCCACTATTTCACACTCACACACCTTCAGATCCTAATTAGGAAAGTCCTACGTCTTGGGTGTCCAGTCCTGCTCCTGAAGGGCCGTCTTCCTGTAGATTATGAGTCCTTCAAGTGTCACAAATATCTTCATTATGAGTTACGAACACGTGAATAACTAAGTGAAGTCGTATTTGCGAGTGTGAAATTATGATACACAAGTTGCAGAAGGAATGTGTTGATCTAAAACATTGCAGAACACTGTAATACAGCTAATATCATATAGTATAAGACGATAGGGTTACACTTTATTTCGATAGTCCACTTCCGGAGACATTCCTACCCGAAGGGAGGTAACTAGATAAGTAACTGACCCAGGCTTGGTAACTACATGTAAACTGCATGTGTAGGGAGGAGGTTCAACTAATTCTCAGTAGGTAGGTTTAGGGGAAACCTTAGTAGAATAAGTTGACATACAGTGCTCAGCGTAAATGAGGAGACCCGGGCGAGCTACACCCCCCCTTTGACTGCCGGGGTGCTTGGAAAGTAAAATGGGGGAGAAAAAAGCGCTTTAAACAGCATATCTCAATGAACACAAAAACCATTAGAATCCAAGGTGTTCGGTGTCGCCCAGCCCGCAGCTGTTGACAAGACTAAGTTCACCCCCAGGGGGCACGGCTAACGCCAAGGCGACGGCCTATAACATATGTTTAACTTATTTTTTGCTGCCCTCCGTGGCAACATGAAAGTAAGTTAATATATGCGCATAACACAGCAACGCTTAGATTACACATTTTTGCAGTTTTACTCAAATTAGGGTGATGCAAAAATGAGTACACCCCACAACAAAAACTACAAAAATCTAGTACTTTGTAAGTGGCCTCCATGATTTTTAATGACAGCACCAAGGGGCCCCTCTTCCAGCCAGGACGATTAGGCATGGAATGAACAAGTTGGCGACATTTTTTCCCAGCCGGCCGTCCAGATCTATTCTTTTTTCAAGGTGGAGGGTGACCATTCTTCAAGAATGACCTCTTTTTCGGGGGTCTTCTCGGCGAGAGATCGCGAACAGACTCCATTTCAGTGATGCTGGATGGAGAGTGATGCTCAACTTGTCTCTTCCGCGTCCCGTCCAGAATTCCCCATAGGTGTTCCATAGATTGGGTTCAGATCAGGAGACATACTTGGCCACTGAATCAACTTTCACCCCTGTTCTTCTTCAGAACTGGGGAAACGCATCCAACAGTGGCCTTTGGGCCGGTAGATGTCTGTGCCGAGGGGCCCTTTTTGTTCGTCGCCGAGGAGAAGTGTGGTTCATGTGAAGTTGGTCCTCGTCGGCTTGTTTTCCGGCCATGTGGGAGGACTTTGGGGGAATCTGGCGTCGGAGCGTCGTCGTCAGTGCACCTGAGCTTCCCCGACGACTGGGGCAATCAGGGCGTCTCGGGAGAAAAAAAAGAGTATCGGACCCATTAGTGCGCTTTCTCCGTATGGTTCTTCTTTTCCTCTTCAGAGCGCGTCGGCCGCGCAAGCAGAAGACCAAGGGCTCTTCTCTTTCGGGAAATATCATGTCCGTCCTGTGGAAGCGAGAGCAGTTTGTTTACATTTGTGCTTTGAAAACAAACACAGACTCAGAGGAGGAGATGGCGGGCGTCTTGACGGAAAGGTATTTCTTTCTACGCAGTGTGCAAAACGCGCAGAACGTATGTGATACTTGCCCATGGCCGCGGGTGTCGACAGCAGTGTTTGGTGTGTCAAATGCCGTAGCTAAATGCCCCCGACAGCAGTCTGAGCAGTTGATGTGCACGGCGTCGGCTTGGGTGTGTATGAGGCTGCCTGCCCGTTGCAGATTGTGTTAAGGATCCCAGTTGGAAAAGTGCACAAGAAACGACCAGGGCACGAGTCTGTTGTGAAGCAATCTTCTCGACACTTGTGAATTCATGAAGCATCAATGAAATGCCGGCCCGTACCCCGACCCAGCAGAACTCCGCAGACCCCACATACGCGGACACTGCCACTGTAGGGCACCAATGCATTTTTCTTTGTATTCCTCACCTTTGGCGACGCCATAAGTGGTCATACAGTTTTTAAGCCATCAGTTCCAATTCCTGCCTCTGAAGGAACATTTATCTTGGTCTCATCCGTCACTCCAGTCTAACTAGAGAAAAGAGATCCCAGTAGTCTTCATCTTTGTCAGCATGGGCCCTGCAAACTCTAGCGGGCTTTTTTGTGCCTGGGCTTTAGGAGAGGCTTCTTTCGACCTGGACGGCACCCAAGGGGAGGACCCTGCATGCCATTCCTCTGCAGTGTACGCCGTATTGTGTCACGGGAAATAGTCACCCCAGTTTGGCTTCACTATGCTTTAGATAACTGCAGTGAACTTGCATGTCGATTTCGAAGGCCACCACATTCAACGATGAAGTAAGGGCCTTCTCCTCTCGGCTGGATCAGATCCTTTGCCAGACGCTCCTGACGGGCGTTCCGGAGGTGTGCCGTTAAACTTCCTGGACGACCTGGACGTCGCGAGACAGGCTGGGCAGCATGAGCCACGCCTGAGATGGCCCAACGGCACAATTGCAGTTCCGGTGCGTTCTGATCTTTTAAACGGGACTGTTTGTACCACTTTTGCTACAGTATGAGGAAGCAGGGCGTCTGACTGATAAGTAAAGCTTTGCTGAGAGAGACCAGCACGGGTCTTCTTGTAGCCTTCACTTATTCGCCCACAACGGCGCATTGTCTTCACGTAAAGAAATGAAGACAACGATATTTCCGCAGACAGGAAACGACGGCAACCAGAAGGACAACGGACGAAACGGCATCTTGAAAAAGACGCGATCTCAGGTCTTGTCTTTTAGACATTTCTCTTTATGTGGTGCCATTGCTGACAGCATGAAAAAACAAAGATGGGAAGGGGGAGATTTTCTTTAAGTAACACCCCTTTTATAGTCAACTGTCACCCGTGTAATGAATAATTAGACTCACCTTGGTTTTCTCTTTAGAATTCTTGGCTTAAATCCCCTAGTCGTCACATAAACTTGTAGTCCGACAGATAGGGAAATTTAGCTTTGCCCCTCAAACAGAGCCCACTATTTTCAGTGGGGTGTACTCATTTTTGCATCACCCTAATTTGAGTAAAGTCCTACTCTTGAAAATGTTGTCCAGTCTCTCCTGAAGGGCCGTTTCCTGTATATTATGAGTAACCTTAATTCACAAATCTTCATGTTATAAGTTAAACAGAATAACTAAGTGAAGTCGTATTTGCGATGTGAAAATGATACACAAGTTAGAAGGATTGTGTTGTCTAAAACATTTTGCAGAAAATGTTACAGCTTTCATATAGTATAAGACGATAGTTACACTTTATTTCGATATTCCACTTCAGACGTTCTACTAACTATAAGTAACTTTGTAACTACATGTAAACTACATGTCAACTAATTCTCAGTAGGGTAGGTTTAGGGTTAGTAGAATAAGTTGACATACTTTCAAAGTTTATCATAGTCAGTTTGTTGTATGTTAAACAGACACTTTACTAATAATCTAATGACTGCTAGTTGACATGTAGTTGCAAAGTTACTTACTGTTTAGTAGAAAGTGGACTATTTAAATAAAGTGTTACTGATGAAAGATCAGTGAGTGGAAAGCAAGTCTGTAAATGTTGTTCATTACTGAACTTTCACAGTTTCCTTTACATTGATAGTGATACCATGTAAAAATAAGTAATAGAAATTCATTTTTCATAAATTTGAATTTAGATGTAGTTGCACATTAAAGTGTTTTATGTTATTTGTATTATTTTGTTTTACTTTTTCTTCAAAATCAGGGATAAGATGGCCTCTTTAATTTTACATTTTGTATAAAAAACTAAATTAGGAAATGTTTCCATTTATTTTTCTTAATACCACATTGGCTGATGCATAATCATCCTGCATATGCTAAACTTATATCTAAAAATGTTACAGTTTAAAAGTAAACTGACATTGCTGATTGCTCTTAAAGTGACAGTTCACCCAAAAATGAAAATGCTGTCAATTACCCACCCTCAAGTTGTTTCAAACCTGTATGAGATTGTTTCTCATACAGGTTCAGAACAACTTGAGGGTAAATAAATGATGACATAATTAAAACATTTTGGGTGCACTATCCCTTTAATCTTCCCCAAATCTTCCCCTATTTTTGTGTCAAGTCAAGTTTGTTTATTTGTATAGCGCTTTATACAATACAGATTGTGTAAAAGCAGCTTTACATTGTCAAACTGGAAAATTGTTTGTTATTGTCCTCTGGCATTATTCACAGAGTCATTTTTTTTCTAGCTAAAGTAATTTCAGGTTATTACATGCGGAGGTTTTTGGCCCAATAATTAAAACCTCTGTTTTTCCAGAATTTAGCAGTAGGGAATTACTAGTCAGCCATTTTCTTGTATATCAACTATGCATTCCATTAGTTTTGCAAATTGGTATGTTTCATCTGGCCGCAAAGAAATATAGAGCTGAGTATCATCAGCATAGCAGTGAAAGCTAATGCTATGTTTCCTGATGATATCTCCCAAGGGTATGTAATGTAAAGCGTGAAAATTAATGGTCCTAGTACTGAGCCCTGAGGTACTCCATACTGTACTTGTGATCAATATGATACCACTGTTACAAATTAATGACAGTCAGATAAGTATGATTTGAACCATGCCAATGCACTACCACAAATGCCAAAATATTTTTGTAGGTCTACTCAAGAGAATGTTGTTGTCAAAAGTGTCAAACGCAGCACTAATAGAGAGATACAACCACGATTGGGTGATAAGAGTAGGTCATTTTTAACTCTGATGAGAGCAGTCTCAGTACTATGAAACATTCTGAATCCTGACTGGAAACCCTCACAGATACCATTTATCTCTAAGAAGGAACATAGCTGAGAGGATACTGCCTTTTCTAGTATTGTGTGTTCAAAGTCTCTCTCTTTTACAGGAAAAGCCGTATAAATGCAGCGAGTGCAACAAGGCCTTCAGTCAGAAGCGCGGCCTGGATGAACACATGCGCACACACACCGGAGAGAAGCCCTTCCAGTGCGACGTGAGTTACACACACAGACCGCATTGCATAATGCTGCATTCTAACACACAAACACAGGCTCTTTTTATGTCTGATTCTGACTGACTATCACACAACCGCTCTCGACGCACCGCAGCCATATCCCAGTGGAAGAGCAGAGAGAGAGGTGGCTTGTGGGTAGTGTGTGACGTTCAGCAGGGTTTAGTCTAAGACCGCTGGAAGAGCTAAAGCCAGTCTTGAGTTTAACCCTGCGGCCCACGCCCCACGTCCACATAATCAGCACCATGACGCGCATCAGACCACGAACCAGAACGCCCTCGCAGCACATTACTAGCACACACTCACAGTCTGTGTGTGTGTGTGTGTGTGTGTGTGTGTGTGTGTGTGTGTGTGTGTGTGTGTGTGTGTGTGTGTGTGTGTGTGTGTGTGTGTGTGTGTGTGTGTGTGTGTGTGTGTGTGTGTGTGTGTGTGTGTGTGTGTGTGTGTGTGTGTGTGTGTGTGTGTGTGTGTGTGTGTGTGTGTGTGGATGTTACTGTGGTGTCAAAGCCGCAGTGGAAGGACGTCCTGCCAGGCGGACACAAGGACGAAACCGCCCTGCGCAAACTGACCCATATCTGACCCTTAAGACACACACAATCAGCTCCAAACCACAGCAGTTGTGAACTCCTCTTTATCTTTTCAATGTCCCTGAAAAGACGTTTGTGTCCATCGGTTTCTTTGGACACACACACACACACACACACACACACACACACACACACACACACACACACACACACACACACACACACACACACACACACACACACACACACACACACACACAGTCCAGCCAGTCAGCGCATACATTAATGATTAAAGAATTAATATATATTTTATTTTTGCTTTCATAAAGGGACAGTTTACATAAGTCATCATTATACACACTTTCATGTCCTTCTTGTATGAATAATGCACCGGTCACTTTTTTCCTTGCAATTACATTGAAAAACGACTGGAGCTTTCAAGATTCAAAGAGGCACCATAAAAAAAGCATTGTAAAAGTGGTTCATATGAATCAGATTCCAAGTCTTCTGAAGTCATGTGACAGCGTTGTGGGAAGGACAGACCAAAGTGAAGTTCTTCTCCACTGATAATATTCCCCTGCAGTGAGCTGTTATGTTAACCAATGACCACTGATCACTGAGTCAGTGAGTTTGACACAAGAACCTGGTCACTCTGACTCATTAGCGAATCATTTTAAATGCTTCTGGTGAACTGGATTAACCAGAACAATTCAAAGATTTGACTCCTGGTCTTACTGAGCATTATTCATTAGTGCATAAGTAAGGGTTTTCACCATTTTTCTTTCATGGTTTAATTTTAACTGTAAACCTCTGTTTGCAAAAAAATTAATGGAATTGTTACATTTCCTCTTGTGTTACATTTTGAAAGATAAATTAAAAAGTCAATGTGTTATGCCTTTGATTACCACTGTTTTTAAATAATAAATTTGTATTAAATCATACATCCAGATAAAAGGAAGGAAGTATTTCATAGGGCTCTTTTATCGTAAAAGAGTTAAAACATTTTTATGTTTTATGAATTAAATTATTTAGACATTTTTATGTTTGTTTATTTATTTTTACATTTATTTAAACCATTACAATTGTATACATAAATATTAGAATGAGGGAAAAGAAGTAGCTAAATTCTTCTAATTGTCTTTTTACCTTATTACCGGTTTTATATTTTTATACATCTGTCAGATGAAAATTGTGTGACCACTTACAGTAAATTAGCACACCTCAAAAGATACATGATTTGATTGTGCTACAGATGTGAATGATTCCTCAAATCACGTAACAAGTTGAGGACAGGAGTGCTGACTATTCCTCACCATCTGACCTACAATTTAATGCTTTATTATTGTCCTCTCTTATGCAGTGTGTGAATCAGAGTGCAATTGAAAGATACACATGTACACAAATGCAGTTTCCTCTCCATCTGAAACGCTTTGCCAGCAGTGAACACACTCTCAGTGAACACAGACTCGTGAGGAATCTAAACACACACACACACACACACACACACACACACACACACACACACACACACACACACACACACACACACACACACACACAACACACACACACACACACACACACACACACACACACACACACACACACACACACACACACACACTCACTTCACTAAGGAAAATGAGAAACATTCCTCCTGTATTTATTTGATTTCTATGGCAAGCTGCTAGCATGTCTTTCTAAGTTTTGACTGTTTTAAAGAGCATAAGAGAATGAAATTGGCTGTTTCCTCAGGTTTTTTCTCTCCGCATTTGACGTGACAAGTCTTTTAAGCCTGGAGTGATTTGGTCTGAAATCTGGCGCTCTGATGACGGTTGTTAGATTGGCTTCCATTGATGATGGCAAATTACCCCGGGACTTCTTTCATGCGCAGCATTTTTTAAGTGCAGCGTGCCAGAAACCATCCATACTCCAAATTCATTTATTTTTGAATCGCTTTCCCTGAGTCTTTGACTGCATTTGAAGTGGTTTGTGGGGTGGTCGTGCCTGTCTTTCACGGCTCCTGTTGAAGTTAAAGAACAGGAACTTTGTGTCAAAATGAGGATTTAACTTTCTGAAACAATTTAGCCACATCTTTGGTCTAAAGAAATTGAATGGGCTCAGATTTAGTTATTCTTTTTTAGATTGTGAGTGATCGTGTTTTAGATTTACTAAAATGCACTAAAATTCACAATATAGCAACAAAGGACCATTCAAACCTGTTATAAATAAAGCACATATTTGAATGTATTTAAACAAGCTTGTTCTCATTAAAATATAAGCACACTAGCATTTGTCGATGCTTTGGCCGTTTGTTCATGCATTGACTACCGAATGAAAACTCCTCGTTTCACAACCTGCATTCCAGTGTATTAGTGTTGAATTATTTTTGTAAGGTGTTCTGTAGTGGCCACTGTGTAATGGAATTAAACAAAAGTGACAGTAAAGTGAAACCAGATCATGTCGTATTCACATGTGAACCGCACTGCATGTGCTGTGGACATCTGAGAGGCTCTGGGATTGTTTAGCGCATTCACACACACAAGCCAAAATGCATGCGCACTGCTATGGGAGCCCTGAGGATGAACGCAAGTGCTAGTTAGAAGTTGACAAAAAAAAAAGGTTTGGACTTTTTATCACTGTTCATGACCATGCAAACAGTGTGAATCTGTGGAGATTTGCTAGCTTTTGTTTCTCTTCAGTCAGCTAGTAGCAATACAGCACACAAATATCCACTTGCATGTTGAGATGTGGCGTATGACCAAAATCTTATATGAGAGTTTGATTCGTTTTATGTCCCAGTTCCCCTATATAGCAGTGGCGTTCTGTCCATATAAGCTGTGAATGTGCCGCATACCCAGGCCGTCTGAGAGAATGAGTTCACGGGCTAATTAATATAAACATGATTATAAGTTGATACCTTATCATTTGAGATGTGACTTAAAGCTTAATAAAGTGTTGGGAATATATATGTAACATTATTTATTTGAAAACAACTGTAATTTTCTGTAAATCTATGTCAGTGATGGAAGCTTCCGGGCGAGTGGATTCTCCTCAACTTTGGCGCCTCCGCTCTGTTGCTATGACTCCTCTTATGGCCTGTGCGTGATTTCATGCGTGAGGTAAACTGTCCGCGAAGCACTCGCCCAAGCGGAAAAATGCGCTGTTGCTGCCAGATCTCGACTGCTGAAAATTACATTGTGTTTGATGCAAAACTAACTTGACTAAATCATTTGAAAAAAACAACATCATAACTGTATATTTTCATGCTTTCTCGAGCAAAGCAAATTTCCAAGAAAAGAAAAAAGAAAAAGAAAAGTCCAATAATAACATATCTGGTCATAGACAATGTTGAAGACGTTATTGCCAACATAGTAGTAGTAGTGAGGGACTGATAGACCTAAAACCCTAAACCTGTCCACGACATTCTAATTTATTGAGATGCACCTGTGTGTATATATATATATATATACAGTATCTCACAGAAGTGAGTACAGGGGTTTTACAAGTACAATGGCTGTGTGTTGTTATTTTGAGGGTACAGCAAATTTACACTTATACAAACTGTACACTCACTACTTTACATTGTAGCAAAGCATCATCTCTTCAATGTTGTCACATGAAAATATATAATCAAATATTTACAAAAATGTGAGGGGTGTACTCACTTCTGTGAGATACTGTATATTGCTACATAAAGATGGCGTATGCTATAAGAAGATTTCCAAGACCCTGAAACTGAGCTGCAGCATGGTGGCCAAGACCATTCAGCGGTTTAACAGAACAGGTTCCACTCAGAACAGGCCTCGCCATGGTCGACCAAAGAAGTTGAGTGCACGTGTTCAGCATCATATCCAGAGGTTGTGTTTGGGAAATAGACATATGAGTGCTGCCAGCATTACTGCATCAAATTGGTCTGCATGGCTGTCATCCCAGAAGGAAGCCTCTTCTAAAGATGATGCTCAAGAAAGCCCGCAAACAGTTTGCTGAAGACAAGCAGACTAAGGACATGGATTACTGGAACCATGTCCTGTGGTCTGATGAGACCAAGATAAACGTATTTGGTTCAGATGGTGTCAAGCGTGTGTGGCAGCAACCAGGTGAGGAGTACAAAGACAAGTGTGTATTTACAGTCAAGCATGGTGGTGGGAGTGTCATGGTATGGGGCTGCATGAGTGCTGCTGGCACTGGGGAGCTACAGTTCATTGAGGGAACCATGAATGCTAACATGTACTGTGACATACTGAAGCAGAGCATGATCCCCTCCCTTCGGAGACTGGGCCGCAGGTCAGTATTCCAACATGATAACGACCACTGCCTTGCTAAAGAAGCTGAAGGTAAAGGTGATGGACTAGCCAAGCATGTCTCCAGACCTAAACCCTATTGAGCATCTGTGGGGCATCCTCAAACGGAAGGTGGAGGAGCACAAGGTCTCTAACATCCACCAGCTCCGTGATGTCATCATGGAGGAGTGGAAGAGGACTCCAGTGGCAACCTGTGAAGCTCTGGTGAACTCCATGTCCAAGAGGGTTAAGGCTGTGCTGGAAAATAATGGTGGCCACACAAAATATTGACACTTTGGGCCCAATTTGGACATTTTCACTTAGGTGTGTACTTACTTTTGTGGCCAGCGGTTTAGACATTACTGGCTGTGTGTTGAGTTATTTTGAGGGGACAGAAAATGTACACTGTTATACAAGCTGTACACTCACCACTTTACATTGTGGCAAAGTGTAATTTCTTCAGTGTTGTCACATGAAAAGATATAATAAAATATTTACACAAATGTTAGGGGTGTACTCACTTTTGTGAGATACCGTGTGTATATATATATATATATATATGGCGAGTGTCAGTGGAGTGTGAAAAGGTGACGTGATCAAATAGAGGCGTGCACTAATGCAGAAACACGTCTGCAGCGTGAAAGTATTTAAAACTGTACGAGAAAGAACTGTACAGAAATCATTACAAGCACAAAACACCAACAGCAAGAGACTGTTTAGTAGTAGCACTGTATTTCATGTCTCCGATGAGAAGAGGAAGGGTGGAATGCTGGTTACTGTATGATGAATGAAATCGCGACATGGCCTCAAACGATTAGTAAATAAACTGCAGAATGTATGTTTTCTAATACAATGTATTAGAATGTTATGTTTTCTAATACATGCACGGATTGCATGTAATGTTATTCAAACAGCACTGCACGGGCTCGCGGCACCAGGGTTCAACGTCCAAAGCGCAAGAAAAATCTGCGCTAAAACACTGTTACTCGTCAGCTGCTCAGTAACATTTTTTTCGTTTTTTTAAAGGCAGGTGCCAATGTGATACGTGCGACAAACATCTTCGCAAACTCGTCAGAATCATTTATAAATCTGCTGTCAACAAAAAGAAGCACTGAGGTATTCCTGCGGGTTTCCTGCAAAATAAAAGCTCCATCAACATTCAAAATGTTACTATTGTAAATTTGAATGTTGTTCTGTAAAATTAAACAATAAAGTAAGACCATAATAATTACCCTACAACAGCTCTATTAATACATGTATTATAACATTCACACAGTGTACAAATTGGGATTTGTAATATATTCTAATGTTTTAAAATAAGTCTCTTCTCAGCAAGGCTGCATTTATTTGTTCAGAATAACATATATGCCTGATTCAAGAAGGGGGTCCAAAATTGGGCTTTGTTGGTATAATGTCTGATATAATGATAAAAAAATTAAGTGTTCAGTAAATATTTTTAAATTGTTGTTTTGTAATTGATTTTTTTTATTTAAAAAGCAGTACAAAACAGTAAAACACACTTTTTGGCTATTTAATTTATGCAATGGTGAAAAAAAAATTGGCAAACTAGGCCTACATGGGGGGGAAATGTGAAACTCTTCGGCCCAGAGTTTCATTTTGTTCGGCTTCAGCTTCGGCCAAGAAATTTAATTTCGGTGCATCCCTAAGATGTACTGGGATAAAAGTTTATAGTTTGGGTAGAAACACTTATTGTCTGCAGTAGCGATCAAAATGAAAGTATCTTAACACTTGTATTGTAATGTAAATGACAACCCGTTTAAAAAGTGTTCATCATTTAATCATTCATTCAGGAGATAATAGTGAAAGAAGTATTTATGAAGTGAGACACTGACTCCATTTAATTTTTATTTTGTTCAAATGAAAATATATTTTTAAAAGACTTAAGCAATGAACATTTAGTCAGAACCACTAGTAAATTACATTATTTTGTTTAGTTTTATAATCTTTTTTTGTTCAGAATCGTGAGAGAATCGTGATCTCCAATTTATAAAAAAATTGTGATTCTCAATTTATCCAGAATCGTGCAGCTCTAGTTTACATGTTGTTACATAATTCATTAAAATAGAAGTTTAATTTCATAAAGTACAAGTTAATTTCAAAATGCACATTTTTTGCATTTTGTGTTTTTCAGTTGAATAAAATACTATTTTTCCCTAAATATTTAATCGAGGATAAAAAAAAAGAAAACAAATCTCGTCTCGTTCTCATGAACTCGGTCTCATGTCTCGTCTCGTCTCGTCTCGTGGGATGTGTCTCGTCACACCCCTAATATATATATATATATATATATATATATATATATATTATATATATATATATATATATATATGCTTAGTCTTTTATTTGATTTATTTATTTTTTGCCATGGATACATCATTGTATAAATGGTTTAGCATCTCTATACCAGCGTTTCTGTTGCCACATGGCCAGCATACCTCTATCCTCACATGTGCCAACAGCCATTAATAACTGCACTTCATGTCACAGTGAAAGACTGAGACTAATAAGTCGTCCATCAAGGCATGAAATGCTTTTTCATGCTGTTTAAAATAAAAAAAATTACATTCATTTTATGAAGAAAATGACAGCTGCAATATCTTTCACTGTCTCTTCATGCAGATAAAGAATATTGAGTGTTCTTTGAGAGATCAACTTGATTTATCATGTGAAATTGATTTGTGTGTCATTGGTGATGCATATTTGTGTGTGTGTGTGTGTGTGTGTGTGTGTGTGTGTGTGTGTGTGTGTGTGTGTGTGTGTGTGTGTGTGTGTGTGTGTGTGTGTATTACAGTGTGTCACTGTGTAATTGTGTCATAGTGTGTTTTTTTGAGAGATGTGTTCCTGTGTGTGTGTGAGAGTGTGTGCCATGTGTGTGTGTGTGTGTGTGTGTGTGTGTGTGTGTGTGTGTGTGTGTGTGGCGTGTGTGTGTGTGTGTGTGTGTGTGTGTTTACTGTGTGTTTTGTGTGTGTGTGTGCAGAGTGTGTGTGTGTGTGTGTGTGTGTGTGTGTGTGTGTGTGTGTGTGTGTGTGTGTGTGTGTGTGTGTGTGTGTGTGTGTGTGTGTGTGTGTGTGTGTGTGTGTGTGTGTGTGTGTGTGTGTGTGTGTGTGTTAAGGTCTCAACCAATAGCATATGGCAAACTTTAGAAGATTTGGACCTGGCTTGCAGTTCTTTGGTTGTGATTTTATTCCTTCAGTTATTGGTTGATTGTGTGTCTGCTCTGATGTGTTGAGCATTGCCTTCATATCCTCTCTGCGGTCGCAGGGCATGAAGTCATGCTAACACACACAACATTACAGAATGAAGTCTGTAAACAAGAGCGGTTTCACGAAATGGGGGATGCCAAAATAAAAAACATCCTCTCATGGATCATTTTCTGGATATTTTTCTAATTTATTATGTCATGTCCTGGAAAAAATCTACAAAAGTCACAGCCAAAATGTAGGTTTGCCAAGCCATTGCATATGAAAAGTGGCTAAAATGCATTGTAGCGTGTCGCTAAATGGTTTCTGGATGGCTGATTGATAAATGATTTCTAGTTTAAGTTAAAAGCTCACTCCAATGATCTTTAAATTATGTCTCAATGATATCCGAGTCTCTGAATATGATCTATTTCTTAAATGTAAGCCTATGTTAAGGGGCTTCAGCATTTAACCTGTTTAAGGTTTAATTTTGTTTTTTATTTATATCAATTTTTCAGTTTATTGCGAGTAATTTTAATGCTTTTGCAGAGGCACTGGCAATAATTGTTTGTGTTTGATCTATGATATTCTATTTTTTGTGGGAAATTAAAGGTTAATTTTTTATATATTTGATTAATAATATTAATAAATAATTACATTAACTTAAAAGCTTAACATCAAGAAGATAATGTAATTTGAGTATTATTTCATACACTATTATAGTTGTATTAATATTTTGAATGAGCTTTTATTTAAATATTTCTGATTGTTGTTTTTTTATTTTACACAATTTTTTTTAGTAATTGTGCTTCGTGCTTTTTTTCATTTTTTATTATGATGATTTTTTGCATTACTATTTAGGTTTAATTAATTTATTTAGGCTTCAATTATCAATTTATTCAGTTATAGTTTTTATTAATTTCCATTGTCCAGTTTATTTTCAGTCATTTTAGTGCTTCAACAGTTACTTGACATTAATAATTTTAATTTACTTAATGTTTTCCATATATTTTTACATGTATTTATTTTAATTACCAATACTAACAATAGTATTTGTATTATTAATTTCAACTATAATAACCCTAAAGAAAATTAAATGTTTCATTATTTGTTCCATATTAAAGTATATTAAGTAAAATAGTCAAATATTATGTACAAGCGACTGACTCTTCTCATCATTAATGATTGTTATGCAAAATATTATATAATAGCCCAAGCCAATAATGCAAGTCCTGCTTCATCTTTCTGAAGAGTGTTAAGGAATGTTTTCACTCATTTGTCTGCCAGAAAAAAATTGTACGTCGCTTATAAAAATAACTGACCATACATGGGGCAGGCTGTTTGGAAAATGGATGGATGGCTTAGAAAAACAATCACTATTATTCATGTTCATAGTACAAACAGTGCAGGATGAGTGAAAATATTGTGACATATTTGGAACAGGGTATTCAATGAGGAAAATATATGGTGGGACTTGATTGTATTCATTGTGAATTGTTTGGATGGTGAGGAGTGAGTTTTACATACGAGAATGAAGACCTGAATGTGAGCTTAAACAATGACTAACCAGCAGGTTAAGAGACAACATTTCAGAGGAAGAATAAGTTCATTCGTTATTCAAGATAAGTTTCTGTAGAATAATGTGCACCAATGAGTCCTGCAAAGACCAACATCATGTATTTAAAAAGGGTCCATTTCAGGTTGACTTTAAACTGGGATAAATATATTTAATTTTAAAACTAAATATTTTCTCAATGTGTTGAGAATGTTAATTCTTTGTGTGTTTGTGGATTTTTAGGTGTGTGACCTGTCCTTTAGTTTGAAGAAGATGTTGATCAGACACAAGCTGACCCATAATCCCAACAGACCCATGGCTGAATGCTCCCTGTGCCACAAGAAGTTCACCCGCAACGACTACCTCAAAGTCCACATGGAGAACGTCCACGGAGAGACAGAGTGATAGACAGCCATACACAAACATATTCATATTCACACAAGCCATATATAAAGAATGCAGCAAATACACAGAATATAAACAAGCATTGGTGTACTTTAAGTGGCCACACTCGTCCAAAGATCTGCGTTATCTACATGTACAGAACCAGTTTATTTCCTCCAGACATTTAACACTCTATCACAAGACTCATCAGTCTGATTAAATGCTATTTAATCATGGCTGCGTTTTCAGATTTAAATAGGAGGAAGGCATGAACATGTGCAATTGTACAGAGCAAAGTATATTCATCGTATTGATCCATTTCTTTTTTCTGTAGAATTTTGTCCTTTTGTATGTGAGCAGCAGTTGTTTTTCAGATGTTTTACACCGTCGTAAAGAGATGTTGCGTGACCAAAGATCATGACGAGCCATTTTTCTACAACCATGTTGAGAGTGAAGTTTGTTGGTTTGCATTTAACTGTATTATCCAATATTTATCATTTTATATTTTCAGCGTTCAGGTTCACATGAGGTTTTTGTTTGATTGCCAGATTAACATCTTGCGGTTCTAAGTTTGCATTTCATTTGGATGAATGAACGATTGAATCACTGATATCACTAATCTGGTCAGCCTGTTGTTGTTGTTTTTGGTTAAATAAACATTTTTCCCAACCCTGCCCCGTTCTTCTGCGGGAGACATGTTGCAGTGCTCTGTGGGATTCAGAAGACAGCGCTTCTGCCCTTTACTTAATTATGAACATTTGATTCTTGGTAAACGGTTGGTGTCGGAGGAATCGGATGTGCTTTGATGCTTGATTAGACATGCTCGGTTGATGATCGTGCTCTAAATCTGGTTACCATTGGTTATAGCATAATTAAAACCTTGGTGTGGGTTTGGATAGAACAATAATTACTCATTAAGTCTGAGATCCAGAGACAAACGCACAAATTCTGCTTTTGGACCCGAAGGTTTAATAGTATGAAAATAAGATGGTGACCTGGTCGTAGTCACTATTCCCTATAATTAAGAGTTTCCCTCAATTAACTTCTAATTTGCTGCTTATTAATAGTTAGTAAGGTAGTTGTTAAGTTTAGGTTTGGGTTAGGATTAAGGGATCTAAAATAAGGTCACGCAGAATAAAGGATTTATAAATGCTTAATAAACAGCCAGTTAATAGTGTTCCAATAAAGTGAGATTTTCTTAACATTTTAAAAGTAAGTTTTCAAAATAATTTAATCTGATGAGCAAAGTAAAGGTGAGACATTTAAAATCAGACATTTCTTCTACAAAAATTATTCTAGAGTAATGATTTAGTCTTTTAACTCTGTTTGAATATTAAACATCTGAGCTATTTAATTCAGGCTGAGCTCATGAACCATCTTCTCTGATTTCTAGATTATGCCAGGATGTTAATTCTTCTCTTTCATTTTGAGGTGGAGATTGAATTCCCTCTTGCACATGACGTTCCCTCTTGCCATTCTTCGCTTTTTTGTCTCTTTGTGTTATTGTGACCTCTATAAGCATGGGGAGCGAATTCTAGTTGGATTAAAAGAGTCGAATTCAAATGGTCTTTATCTCTAAAAAAAATGCAGAATGAATCGCAGCTGAGGATTTTCTCTTAGCCACTTTTCAAAGAGTATCTTCTCTCTGGCTCATGCTTGTTGGCTGAAACAAGTTTTAGATATTATATATTCTTTGCACACAATCTTACATTCCTCTTTTCTCTTGTTTTCTCCTCTGTTCCATTTTTATTTCTACTTTCTTAATTTTTCCTACTTTCTTCTCTTCATGTTTTTAGCATGTTTTTTTTTTGCATTCTTTCTACCATTTTCTACCTTGAAGAATCATAAAGTGGCAACTTAAGACTTGATAATCTCTTGACCATAGAGACCAGATCAGTTTGAGTCCAAGTCCAGGTTAAGACTTGAGTAGTTAAGTTTGAGTCAAGACTGACCAGAAAAGGGTTGAGTCTGAGACAAGGCAAAACATTTGAAGAGGGTCAAGTCCAAGTCAGGGTTCCAAATGTTCAAGTACAAATATTTCAGAGTCCATAACAAGACCAAGACCATGAAGATATTGTCTAAACAAAAACAGTGTTCATTGGAGGAAATCCTGCAATAAGCATATACTGTCCAGAAAACACACATAACTGAACATCTAAATTTGCAAAAGAGCACCTGGATGTTCCACCATACTACTAGGAAAATATCCTGTGGACAGGTGTAACTGAAGTTGAGATGTTTGGAAAAAAACTAAGCACACCATAAAAACATAATCCTAAATGTGAAGTATGGTGGAGGAACCATCACGGTTTGGGTTGCTTTACTGCCTTAGGGCCTGGACAGCTTTCCAACATTGGCAGAGAAATGAATTTCTGTGTTCGAGACATTTTGATGAAAAATGTTAGACAATTTGTCTGCCAATCACAGCTCAACAGACGTAGAGTGATGCAACCAGACAACCACCTAAAGCACAGGAGAAATTCAACAACAGAATAGCTTCAAAAGAAGAAAATACTCATTCTGGAGCAGCCTAAGTCCTAACCTCAACCTGATTGAGATGGTTTGGCGTGACCTCAAGAGAAAAAAATCACACCAGACATCCCAAGAATATTGCAGTGCTGAGACAAGAGGAGTGGTGCAAAATTCCTCCTGACCGTTGAGCAGGATTGATCTGCAAATGCAGGAAGCTTTGGTTTCTTTGGTTTGTCTCTACAATGATTAGCGGAGACTGCTGAGCAATTATTTTGAACAAGTTACTACTTCAGTTCAGAATATACTGCCCAAAAAACTTCATTAAAAAATTGTGGTTGGTCGTTTCAAACATCGTTCAGATTATTGTTTCCTGTTCACATGGGCGTTTCACTGGCCAAAATAAACTGCAAAGTTGACCATTTGACCATATCTTCTCTCTTGCTCATGTCTTGTTGGCTGAAATACGTTTTCAGTATGTAACTGGGCCTGATCATGCTATAGCCTAAAATATAAGATATTCTGTGCATATACAAATCCCTCTTCTCTCTCAATTTCTGGTTATTTTGTTTTATTTAGGTTATTTTTTATTATTATCATTATTTCTATCATCTTTTTATCATCTGTCCTTTTTTATATTATTTCTACAGTTTTCTAGTGTGAAGAATCATAAAGCACCAACAAAAGACTTCTTTTGACTAAAATAATTTAAAAAATTTGATTTAAAAAAATCTTTTAACCATGGTGGCATCTCTGGTACCATCTTTCAGTGTTGTAGTCGAGACCAGCTCAATTCGAGTCCAAGTCCAGGTCGGGACATGAGTTGTACTGTAGGTTGAGCACAATGATTAGCGGAGACAAGTTACTGCTTAATTTCACAATTTATTACCCAAAAACTTTGGCCTTTCAGACATTGTTCAGATGACCGTTTCCTGTTCAAGTAGCTTTTCTTGGCCAAAATAAGCTGCAAAATTAACCAGACTTTCAGTCAGAAGACAAAAGTCTGGTTCTGTTGGAAAACGACAGTCATTATGTGGATGTGCTTGAGAACGACTTTGAACCCGTTGCCCTAAAACATGGGAAATGATCACCTCAAGTTTCTTCAGTAGCCAATTTACCATTTCCAAACCACTTCAGAGTGTGGACTGTTTCTCTCACACCCTTTCTACATTTCAATTTGTCCTCGATCACAGAGTTTCGTTCACACGCCCGAGTTCACATTTACTCGGCAACATCAGGATAGCTGTGGGTGTGTGTGTGAGAAGGGTTTTGAAGTGGCGTGTGTGAGGCTTCTGAATCAATATCTGCTGCATCCGTTCCAACTGTGGGATCTCACGCCCTCTGTTTATCTCTCCCCTTCTCCTCAACCTTCCCAAAATGCGTATATTGACGCCCCAAGCCTGGCTGCGTTCCCTCGGGAAAAATAAGTTCCTGCTGCAACCCCCACGGGCGTGACGGAACATCCCGGTCCGTGTCAACCCATGCTGGCAGCCGAATCCACAGCACACGCTGACCGCAGACTGCAAGAACGTCCTGGAATTTTTTATTTTATCAGCGGTGATGGAGAACACCACGTCACACACACAGTATCACAGTGCGTATATATGTGTGTGTTTCTAATTATTCTCTTTATGACTCTTTATGCCCCTCAGTGGATGTGTGTGTGGTGTGTGTGTGTGGATGGTGACACTGGTCTCCACCCTGACTTTAGGAGTATCATTATCATCTCACCACACAAACCGTCCAATCAGACAGGACCGCCGTCACCACAGTAACAGGTAGTGTGGGATGCCTTCCTGACCCTTGGAATGTAAAGTATGGCTGTCCAGATTCAATCCTGTGGCTCTGGAATCTAAGCAAAAGAGTGTGTTTAATGTGTGTTTGCATGGAAAAACAGTGAGCGGTACCAAGAAGGGAAACCCAGGCCCTTAACCACAGCGAGGAAGAGAAAATGAGGCGATAAATCACAAAGAGACAGTAGTTGAAATAAAAGAGGATAGCTGTGAATTTTGTGTGTTGCTTTTACCTGAGAGCTGAAGCCCCTAGTGGCCAGATAGGAAATAACTATTTTAAACAAAATAGACAGAACCTGTGTAATTTTCAAACCATATCTGGCAGTGCTTAGGGCCAGTTTTACTAAACGTGGCAAATTACTGGAAAAAATTTTTTGCCAATGGGCGTGGACATTTCTTCGCAAATTAAAGAACACAGATGCAATAGATAATTTACATATTGACCAATGCAATATACCAAGCGCATCACAAATTAGAGCAGTCGCAAATAAAGAAATAAAGAAGCCATAGTACGATGAAAAGAACCGGAGGTCAAAAGTGCTAGAAGTTGCTTTGATAGACCTGATAGTGCGTGACTCCTAGTTGAGGGTTCCAAGTCGTCTTTTATTTCCTGAAGCAAATAAAAAATAACATGGTTTGGCAAATGATATTTTCTTGTTCTTCTTGCATTCCAAATAAATTACATGTGAGAAAAAATCCTCTCCCTTCTACCACGCACACTCTGTTCTCTGCAAATCCCTCTACTAGCAACAAATTGCATCCATTTTAGTTTAAGACATGCTTTTTTGAGGTGTTGAGTAATGGTGTAAATACCAGTAATTTGACGAGCGCAAATGTCAGTAAAAAGCATTGCGTGATTCATTTGAATACTCTCCTCCCATAAATTTTGCGTCTGAAGGGGAAACCCCTAGAAATGCATATTCAATAAGGTCAGGTGCAAAAATATCTGTGTCCATGCCTTTTCAGCACTAATTCTTCATTGCGCGTTTTTAGTAAAACCTGATAGTATTATTTTAACGCCAAAAGATGGTATACTCTGGCACAAGCTCTTAGTAAAATTGGCCATTAGACTACTATTACAAAACAGATCCGTTTGGCTCTAAAATATGATTGGATGTTTCTAAGTGGTAAAATGGCCAATCAATTCTATCACACAATCATGTAAATGAATGTGAAGCTGTAAACAGCACTACTAATATAACAGTTTTATTTATTGAATATTTGTCTAGTTTATCACATTTAGTACTATTTTAACCCTCTGGTTGTGTTCGGACTCCTGTCACACTTGTGGTGTTCCCGGTCAAAAATGACCGGACTCCGATCAATTGCTTATAAATCTGTCATTATGCTATATTATCACCAAATATTGGATTCAATCTTTTTGTCAACTTGTTTTCTTTCATGTAGGACTGGTTTTGTGTTTCTATTTGCATCTGATTAATCGTAAGCCTCATTTATCCGAAAGTAGGCACCTCATTTTTTGAGTGAAAAAAATGTCTCATATTGTGAAAATTATTCATAAAAAATGTTTTTTTCACTCAAAAAATGAGGTTCCTACTTTCGGATAAATGAGGCTAAAGATTAATCAGATGCAAATAGAAACACAAACCAGTCAAAATTAAAGAAAACAAGTTGACAAAAAGATTAAATCCAATATTTGGTGATAATATAGCATAATGACAGATTTATAAGCAATTGATCGGAGTCCGGTCATTTTTGACTGGGAACACCACAAGTGTACTTTTTGCAATTTTGTACAAAATAAAGCATTTAAAAGCAAACCTCCAGATCAAACATTAAAGTTACACTAGTGAGAAAACAGTGCAAATTTTCAATAATTTTTATCTCATATTGTGAAAAATATTCATAAAAAAAAAAAATTTCACTCAAAAAATGAGGTGCCAACTTTCGGATAAATGAGGCTAAAGATTAATCAGATGCAAATAGAGAAACACAAAACACAGTCCTAAATGAAAAAAACAGTGACAAAAAGATTAAATCCAATATTTGTGATAATATAGCATAATGACAGATTTATAAGCAATTGATCGGAGTCCGGTCCATTTTGACCGGGAACACCACAAGTGTGACTTTTTGCAATTTTGTACAAAATAAAAGCATTTAAAAGCAAACCTCCAGATTAAACATTACAGTACACTAGTGTGAGAAACAGTGCAAATTTTCATAATTTTTTATCTCATATTGTGAAAATTATTCATAAAAAAGCTTTTTTCACTCAAAAAATGAGGTGCCTACTTTCGGATAAATGAGGCTTACGATTAATCAGATGCAAATAGAAACACAAAACCAGTCCTAAATGAAAGAAAACAAGTTGACAAAAAGAATGAATCCAATATTTAGTGATAATATAGCATAATGCCAGATTTATAAGCAGTTGTTTGGACAAGTGTTACTAGGTGAAATAAAACCCACAAAAAATTACGAAATTTTTTACAAAATTAATGAGAAGTACTTATACCCTATGTGAACAAAGTCAGTAAGTTTGAGTCCAATGCGATAACGTTAACTAGTATTTTCGGGAAAAAGAAAATCTTTTTCGGGTCAATTTGACCCGAACAAAACCAGAGGGTTAAATACTGCTTAATTTTTTTTTATCATTTTTTTATTTATTTTTATTTGCTAGTGTAAAAGAGAACAATAAATTGTTTTATTGAATATTAGTCAATTTTAACATGTTCTTTAACATTTATGCATGTTATTTTATAATGGTTAATTTAGATAAATTGCTATTTTAAGAATAAATGATTTAGAAAAATTGGTTTTAAAACGTCCTTGTATCTTTTGCAAACATACATATATATATATAAATATATATATAAATTATATATATATATATTCAAACCCGATTCCAAAAAGTTGGGACACTGTACAAATTGTGAATAAAAAAGGAATGCAATAATTTTACAAATCTCATAAACTTATATTTTATTCACAATAGAATATAGATAACATATCAAATGTTGAAAGTGAGACATTTTGAAATGTCATGCCAAATATTGGCTCATTTTGGATTTCATGAGAGCTACACATTCCAAAAAAGTTGGGACAGGTAGCAATAAAGAGCCGAAAAAGTTAAATGTACTTATAAGGAACAGCTGGAGGACCAATTTGCAACTTATTAGGTCAATTGGCAACATGATTGGGTATAAAAAGAGCCTCTCAGAGTGGCAGTGTCTCTCAGAAGTCAAGATGGGAAGAGGATCACCAATTCCCCAATGCTGCGGCGAAAATAGTGGAGCAATATCAGAAAGGAGTTTCTCAGAGAAAAATTGCAAAGAGTTTGAAGTTATCATCATCTACAGTGCATAATATCATCCAAAGATTCAGAGAATCTGGAACAATCTCTGTGCGTAAGGGTCAAGGCTGGAAAACCATACTGGATGCCCGTGATCTTCGGGCCCTTAGACAGCACTGCATCACATACAGGAATGCTACTGTAATGGAAATCACAACATGGGCTCAGGAAACTTCCAGAAAACATTGTCGGTGAACACAATCCACCGTGCCATTCGCCGTTGCCGGCTAAAACTCTATAGGTCAAAAAAGAAGCCATATCTAAACATGATCCAGAAGCGCAGGTGTTTTCTCTGGGCCAAGGCTCATTAAAATGGACTGTGGCAAAGTGGAAAACTGTTTCTGTGACAACTAAAAAAATCAAAATTTGAAGTTCTTTTTGGAAAACTGGGACGCCATGTCATCCAGACTAAAGAGGACAAGGACAACCCAAGTTGTTTATCAGCGCTCAGTTCAGAAGCCTGCATCTCTGATGTATGGGGTTGCATGAGTGCGTGTGGCATGGGCAGCTTACACATCTGGAAAGGCAACCATCAATGCTGAAAGGTATATCCAAGTTCTAGAACAACATATGCTCCCATCCAGACGTCGTCTCTTTCAGGGAAGACCTTGCATTTTCCAACATGACAATGCCAGACCACATACTGCATCAATTACAACATCATGGCTGCGTAGAAGAAGGATCCGGGTACTGAAATGGCCAGCCTGCAGTCCAGATCTTTCACCCATAGAAAATATTTGGCGCATCATAAAGAGGAAGATGAGACAAAGAAGACCTAAGACAGTTGAGCAACTAGAAGCCTGTATTAGACAAGAATGGGACAACATTCCTATTCCTAAACTTGAGCAACTTGTCTCCTCAGTCCCCAGACGTTTGCAGACTGTTATAAAAAGAAGAGGGGATGCCACACAGTGGTAAACATGGCCTTGTCCCAACTTTTTTGAGATGTGTTGATACCATGAAATTTAAAATCAACTTATTTTTCCCTTAAAATGATACATTTTCTCAGTTTAAACATTTGATATGTCATCTATGTTGTATTCTGAATAAAATATAGAAATTTGAAACTTCCACATCATTGCATTCTGTTTTTATTCACAGTTTGTACAGTGTCCCAACTTTTTTGGAATCGGGTTTGTATATATATATATATGGGAGATGACCGACCAAGGTGGAACAAGAACAGCTGGAGAAACCAATGGACAATGAGGATCCAGGAGACCGAGGTGGAGCCACTGTGACGAGCAGCTGAGGTAGAGCCTGAGTGCCAGAAGACTTGAGGCGATGACGATGCAAGTGAGGACATAGGTGGAACTGGAGAGAAGGAGGAGCCCGACAGAGCCATATGGGTGGAGGGATGAGGCCCAGCCGAAGGTTGACACATCAGGGCAGAGTTGGTAGACTGGAAGCCTGTGGTGGATTCAGGACAGGGTTGAGGCAAATTATTCCAAGGTCACCTTAGCCATCCAGATCCTGTCCATATCCAGATCAGATGGTGGACCCGCACCTAGAGCCGACCTCTACAGCCATGTCAACTAGATGCGCCCCAGAGCCAGATCCTTTCGAAGACCACATCAACTAGATAGAGACAAGGCCACGGAAACCAGACAAGTCCTCTGCACAATCTGACCTGTGTTGCAGCCTGGAATTAAACCACGCCATGCTGGTTTCGTCTGGCAAGAGGAGAACTGCCCCCTGATGGATCCTGGTCTCTCCCCAAGGTTTTTTCTCCATTTCTGTCACCAATGGAGTTTGGGTACCTTGCCATTGTCGCCTTTGGCTTGCTTAGTTGGGGAGGCTTGACTGATTGCACAGACTCTATTGGAAGAGAGCTGAACTAGATGATGACATCAATGAATTGACTTTGAATGAATGAATTGGCTGGAAAAATATACTCTTTGTTATTTCCTCTTGCAATATTGACACAATCAGTATTGTATAAAGCTCTATATAAATAGAGGTAAAAAAAATGCTGGATCTGGTGGAGCATGCAGGACAGGCTTTGTGCTGGATGGGACTAGTGATGATGAAGAACACTATGTGAAGGACAGGACTGGTGGCAATGAAAAATATGAGCTGAGTGAGATCAGCGACGACAAAGAATCTGAGCTGGGCAGGACTGGTGACGACAAACATAAACTTATACAGGAGGAAGGTATGTGGGTGGGCAGGGTGGGAAGCACTAACTCCATTTCCCATGTCGACCGGCAATTTCTTAGTATCCAGTTCCACCAATATTCCCACTGGCTTGGATGTTGTAGCTGGCTCATACCCCAGGTCAGATGTAAAGGGCTCAGGCTCCTGTGTGATAGTAGGCTCTTCTTTTTCTCTTGGTGGAGGCTACTCCATTGCGGTATGAGCTGGCACTCCATCTACTGGGGACTCGGTTGTCGCTCTGTGTCGCAGAGTGGCAGTGGGGTGGGTTTTGCCAGAGAAGCCTCTGTAGAACCTTGCTAGACACCGCGAAAGGTCCTCCCTCCAGTCAAGTCCTTGGATGAGTCGTACTCTGTGTGTGTTTGTGCATTGTGTTCAGACATAACAGCAGAATGAAAGCCAGTTCTCAGGTCTCCTCATTACTACCCTCACATCAACTCCTCAGATCTTTCCAAACATAAACACTGCTTCAAACATGTCTGCTAAGACAATTACATCAGCAGAGACATCGAGAACACACACACTGCTAGTGTCCTTCATCCAAACCATTCTTAAGTCTTTTTCTCCACGGCTATATGTCAAGCCAAAGCAAACATTTATCCTGACGTTTTCCTATGGCTGTGTGATTTTATAGTGCCTCCGTGTCTAGCCAACCATCGGGGAAATTTGAGAATTTTTCTCACTCATCCATTTTCGTCTCATAAAGAGGTGGAGGTTTGATTACCGTCTTTTATGAACTAGGTAGAAGTGTTATTTGAAGTAAGTTCTTTTAATTTTTCATGTTTTATCTCTCATGACATGGGTTGCCAGGCCAAGCACATAATCCTAGAGCTGGAATTCCATACTTTCATCCTTCTGCAAAAAGAAAACAGAGCATATTGGAGTTCTCTCCCTCATAGCGTTGTCAGAAAGCTGAATGAGGGAGGCAGTGAAAGGCCGCGGGACACACGGCCAGCCCGCCACTCTGAGGATTATTAGTGGTTGCTGGAGAGCCCAACATTCCCGTTCTGAGGGGAATCCAACTCCAAAGAGCAGCCATTTAATTACACTCTCTTGGTATGTCTCCAGCAAATGCAGGGTGGTTTATCCTAAACCTACAAACACATTTCACAACGTTTCCCCACAATAAGGGAAAACAGAGAGAGAGAGAGAGAGAGAGTGTCAAAAGGGAATTTAAAAAAAGAGCCAAAAGGAGGAAAATTATAGAAACTCGTTGACTGAATTTATAATATGACTCCGGTAAAGGCAAGAAGGAGAAATAGAGACACATCAGCACAGCGGTGTGGTGCAAAATCTTTAGGTCTGTCAGCACACACATCACAAACATCGCAAAGTATATTAGCACTCCACCACAAACCTGTCCACACTTGACACACACGTGCATAAATGTATAGCCTTTCGCACACTCTCCTGCAAATGCACACACACACCAGGCTGTCCACACTTTACAGGCGAATGCTGACAGAAAAACACACAGGGAATGATGGAAATTGCATTTCACTGAAAGAAAAGAACAGTGGGTATGAACAGGAGAAAGCTAAATCCCATTTTCCAATTTGAGAATGAATGGAAGGCATGTATTTAAGTGGGCTTAAAAATAATAAATTATATTATATTATATATTAACAAAATAGACAATTGAATTTACTCAGAGTTATTGATTGATTGATTAATTGACAATTTCTACTAGAAAAAAAAATGTATGATGCCAGTTAATTTTTTTAATATTTTTGGAGAAAATAATGGACTTACTAAAAAACTTACAGAAATGTATTTTCTTATGTCTTTCATAACTAAACTCTTTTGGTTTTGTAAACTTTATTATTCGCTGCAATGCAACAGAAATTACAGCAGAATTGGGGACAAATGTATTATTATAAATTGGTACGTTATAAGAGTATTTTAAGGTTATTTTGAGTTAAAATTGAAATGCCTGAAGTCAATAAAATTTTTAAACTAATACAAACTATATTTTAAAACTTAAATCATTGTTATTATTTTTAATAACCATCATATGTTACAGAAACATTGCCTAATCGATGAATCAATCATATATGGAAAATACAACAAAAAAGAAGGCCCTTATGACATTCTTTAATACAGAATTATGTCTTATTTCCCAGACTCATAAACAGACTCATAAAGATCTTCTAATTAAAGCCATTTAGCGCATTAAACAGGGAATGTTTTGTCAAAAACAAAAGGGTTTGTTGTGTGAGAGCTGAATAAAGGAGAGATGTCACCCTGAAAAGAGTCATGTCTGGCCACCATACATCATAGTGAGAGTGAAGTAGATCGAGTACAAATATAAAGTCTATTTTTTTCAGTCATAGCTCCATTGGTGCTGCAGAAAAAGATTGGACATAACCAAAGATAGATAAAGGATTCTAGAACACATTTATACAAACATACGGAATCTGAAGAGATGTTGATAATTCTCTTTTAATTTGTTTGCTTTGAGGTAAGATGTTCAGCAGGGTTTACTCCTGGTCCCTCTTAAAATCTCATGTTTTTCCATTTGTTTACTTTAATTTTCTCACACAGTCAGCCACTCTTGTGTCAGTCCTTGTTGCTATAACTGCGTAACCATCTTCTCTTCGACGGATGGATTCAAAGATAATACCCTCTAGTGTATGTGTACATGTGTGTTTATGAAAAGGGGGAAACAGAGTACTTTTCTGAGACCCCTCAATTAGTCACACTGAACCTGCTGGACCACACACACGCATGTGGACACACACATACACACTCAACAAAATCAATGGCCTTGGTGTCAGTCCATACTTGGTGCTGCACTAATATACCACAACACATATCTGTCAGACAGGAAACCACAACTCATATGCGGCCATCAGAGTTTGTGTGCACACACACACAAACGCACACACATTTATCATTTTCTCTGGTGTGTGGCTAGAGCTCTGTGTCCGTCTCAAGGCTACACCTCTCAAGCTGAGCCAAAACACACTCGTACTCAGCCAAACGCACACAAGGATGCTCTGTCTTTACCCATGGTAAACAGCTTGCTTTATAACCTGCATCTGCTCAAACACACGGAAAGACAGGTGATTCTGAACCAGCGGAAACATCTCTCAATGCATCTCTAATCCTGCTGAGCATGTGATGATAAAATATTTCAGTCCAAGTTGTTCCTGTGGCTCAGTGGTAGGACATTGCGTTAGCAGCACAAAAGGTTATGGGTTCAATTCCCAGGGAATTACTGATAAATAAATATATAACCTGAATGTACTGTAAGTCGCTTTGGATAAAAGTGTCTGCTAAATGCATAAATGTAAATGACATGGAAAAACGATGATATATTATATTATATATACTTTTATTCATCAAAGACGCATTGAATTGATTAAAATAAATGTTTTTTGAGCAGCAAATCAGCATATTAGAATGATTTCCGAAGGATTGTTTGATACTAAGGATTCATGTTGCTGAAATTTTTGTTTAGTTCTGCCACTGAATAGAAATAAAAAAATATAATAATAATACTAATAAAAAAACTTGCATTTCTCACTTTTTTTCGCAATTGTGACGTCCATCTTTTCTCAACATTTTCAGATATAAACTTGCAATTGTTATGAAATTCAGATCTGAGGTAAAAAGGCTATTTTCTTACAATTGCAAGTTCATATTCTCACAATTCTGAGAAAAGATGTCAATTGCTGGAAAAAAAGTCAGAGTTGTGAGATTAAAAAGTTGCAGAAACAGGCTTCCATAGAAAACAGCTATTTTAAATTGTAATAATATTTCTCAACAGTACAGATTTTACTGTATTTTTGATAGAATAAATACTTGGTGATCATAAGAGACTAATTAAAAAAAAAAATCTTCAGACTTTTTATTGGCATAAATATAAATATATACAAAAGGTTCTTTATTAAAGTGTTCTTCACTCTAAGAAAAACAATATTATTTGAAGAACTGTTCACTGTTCAAAATGGCATCTTTACCTCTTATTTTTAAGAGTGTATACATATATATAATCCATAGTGTAATTTTTTGGGCTCTCTGAAGCTTTGTATACTTTTATATTTCCAGTATGTAGTATGCAATCTGAAACACTCATACCAGCCCTGGTTAGTTTAACTGATTACAGTGCCTCCAGCATGACTCAGAGAAGAGCGTATATCTCACACACTTACAGCCTAACCTGATAAAAAAAACCTCTTTCACCATCTGACGCGACCACATCAGTGTGAATCCAGGCTGGATCAGGACATCGGGCTGAAAGAGACTGTGTCCACTGGGACAGACATGGCAATGTGTAAATCTCAGGTTCATTCTGTGGTTTGTAACCGCTTCGAATGCTGGGAAATCAGCAGGATAGACCATCATGTGAATCACTAACACTGAATGAAAGAATCATTGTTTCTGTATAGAGACGCTTAGAACATGTTATTGTTCTCTTTCATCTTCTCTTGTTTTATCACATTTCTCGTTAGTCACTGCTCAGATTAGAACCTGACATAAGTCTGCATGCATATGGAGGACAGATGCTTTGTCAGGAACTAAATGCTGCTTACTGCATACTGCAGAGTAGGATATAATTAAATAATATATGTTACATAATAATTCATTCATACCCTTCAGTTCATTTGTCACCAGTGTTGTTACTGTTAACTAAAACGTTAACTAAAAAGTTATTTGCAATAAAGCTGAAATAGAATACAATCAAAATATATAACTTAAAAAACATGTATGATAATAAGTGTTGAAGTACTAAAATGACTACAGCTGGAAACTGTAAAATAAATGTAAGCTGAATAGAAAATAGTTTTAAAAACATGACAAAAGCATATAATTTTTTTATTAAAATTTAAACTAAAATGAAAATGAAACCTGAAAAAGCTAGTTAAAAATATTAATAAATGTAATAAAAGTAGATCAATAATAAAGGCACTGTCATATTGCAAATGAAAGGTCAAGTCAGCACATTTTATTGTGGGATACAGTATCTCATACATTGTTCCCTGTTGAATACTGTACGTTTCTGCATACATTTAGGGTACTGCATACAAAAAATGCATACTGTCCACTGTATTCTTACTACATACTACATGCTTTCAAAAATAGTATGGCATAGCATTTCATTCCAAACAAGGAGAGATACGACTTGTGTGCATATCCGAGTGTTATATATCTATGCGGGTTGCCAGTATATATCTTATTTTTTCAAACACAGGAACTTCTTCAAACTTTTCCTTCATCACCCGCTCATCTGCTCTCTGAACTGCTCCATTGAGCCATGCAGCATTTTAGTGTGATAGGATCTCACTACACCCTTACACAAACATTTACTCGCTCAGACACACGCTAAATCCATCTGCAGCTCAATGAAACTGTTTTCTCATTTAGCCAGAGGAAATATTAGCGCTCAGAATTGCTCTTTCTTAGCTCAAGGGACTTCATTGAAATCTCACTTATGTTTCTTTGAAGTATTAACATTGTTTCAGATGTTTCTTCTAAAATCCATCAGCGGAGATTTTAAAAAGTCTGAATTCATCAATTGTTATAAATTGCAATAAAACATTACATATACTGTACTGCAACTTTTGGAAGAATTTTGAAGAGAAATGTTTGAGTTCGTATTAAACATTTTTAATATAGACTTTGCTATCTCACAATTTGAGATATGGTTGAGGTCTCTCTGGAGCTCATATATGATTAATTTATTTCAGGAGAAAAATCTAATTTCTAAAATCTAATCTTAACTTGTCTTATTGTCTATAGTATATATCAAGAAATATTTTTCAGTTTAATTAACTTATCTCAGAAAACTGAGACTCATTTGTACAAACATATATTATAAAATCCAAAGAGGTGATATTAACTCTCAATTGTATGTGTTTCAGGCGAGATGTTCCACAGAGTTCACTCATGGGTCCTCTTAAATTATCCTTTTCTGTCACTTTTCTCCTTTTCTGTTTGTAGTTCTATTCTTTACTTTTCATTTTCTCACACAGACAGCCACTTCTCGTTGCTATAACAAGTGAGATACTGAAGTGATGTCATTTGTGAGTTTTGTTTCCTATGAGTGTCCATCACAGAAGAGTGATTTTAAGTTTGCATCATTCAAAATGTAAGTTATTCAAATGTAGAACCACAGGAAGCAGAATCTGACACGCTTCAGTTACAGTTTTGCCTCAGTGATCTGGGTAATGCTACAGTCATCATGTAGGTTTTGCATTGTGTTAATGTTGTGTTTACATTGTAGTTGCGTTGGCATGGGCTGCATTAATGTGGTACCATACATTTCCGTTCTTGAGAAAGAAGGAAACATTTCAGTGATTTATAATAGTGAGAGAAGATGTTTAATTTCCAAGAAACCCTTATTTCCTTTCTTACTGCAAATTTTATTTTCAACAGTAACAAAAGCATGTTTCAAATTAAGTTATATGGCTTCCTCTCCAGTCTGCTGAAAAGTCATAACTTATATGCAGACAATGAATGTATTGCTTCACACTTTTTTCTATTGCTTCTTTTTATGTGCACCCGAGCGCTCGGTAAGTCATCAGCGCTGAGCACTGGGGAGAACATTTGTTCAGGATTAGTGTTCGTTTAATACATTTTTAAAATACTTTCTCATCTTCAAAGGGCCGCCATTGCTTTGGTAGCCCCATGTACCCATGATGCCTCACTCGGGGAGGCCTGTGTCTCCTAACTGTAATTTATGTTGATGTCATAGCATTTTTAAAAACAACTAGTAACTTGATAGATCTTGTGTAAAGCTCTTGGCTTTCATTCACCCACCTGTTTGGAGTCAGAGATGAATAGAGACAAGGGATGTTTGGGGTTGTCCTTTGGATAAAGTGTTTTGCTTACATAAGATCACACACACACACACACACACACACACACACACACACACACACACACACACACACACACACACACACACACACACACACACACACACACACACACACACACACACACACACACACACAGTCAGGTTTGAGGCTTAATCTTAATTCTCTTTAGTGTGGTGGATTGGGTTTCATTGGAAACAGGTTGAGGAGTGAGAGAGACCTGACTTCATGAATTGATCGGAGCTTTAGAGGAGAGATGAGAGCGTGATTGTGCTCTACGTCATGACTTTGATTCTGGTTTGTGACCTCAAATGAGCCACATTCGCAAATCAGAGAGACCCAGCAGATCTAATGATCTATATATCCATCATCATCATCATCATCTGTATGTCTATTCACCGATCTGATTCTGCATTCCAGAATTCCAGATAGATCCATCTATCTTTCCATTAATCAATCAATATATCAGTCAATCAATCCATCCATCTAATATCCCTCCATCCGTCCGTAAATGTATTCATTAATCCATCCATTTATCCAACATCCATTTATCCATCCATTATTCCATCTGTCCATTAATCCACCTATGCAACATCCATTCAAACAGCTATTCATTCTTCCTTCCTTCCTTCCTTCCTTCCTTCCTTCCTTCCTTTCTTCCATCCATCCATCCATCCATCCAATATACATCTAATCAAAGATCAATCTATTCATTCTTCCCTTCCATCCATCAAGCCATGCATTTGTATGTCCATCATCTAATTAAATATCCATCCATCCAAAGATCCATCCACCAACCTATTCATTCATAATTTCCAATAATTACTGAGGTCTGAAATCATTGAGAGGAGAAACTAGAAAAAGAGAGTGAGGAAGAGATAAGTGGAGAGAATAGAACACTGCAGGTGTTGCAGGAAAGAAACTCAGAGCGGAATTCCCAGATGGTGAGCGTGAATCAGTGAAGGATAAATAGCACAGTGACTGACAGCCACTCAGAGAGGAGTAAGGCATCATTCACACAGCAGCAGAGAAAACAAACCTGTGAGTGAGTGTTTTATTAGCATGTGAGTGTATGTCAGAGAGCAGAAAAGGAGGCCTGGGTGCATGTGTGCTTCTCTAGCTCTTCATATTTACTTTCTTTGCATTCAGACTAAGTGAATGATTGCGCAGTGCCCCCTGGATCATGTGTGTAGTTGTAAGTGTGCGTGTAGGTTGGATTGTGGTGTATACAGATAATTATATGTTAACGTAAAAAATCCTGACTCACATTAACAATGTTGTGCATGTCCATACTTGTTCTGCTTTATAGAGATGCAATTCTCACTTTATTGATGTATGCCTGAGCCAGATCTTATAAAAATGCTTGTTTCAATATCAGTGTCAGTTCTTATGAGGAATGTATAATCACACGGGAAAGTCCAGAGATCTTTCATAGATTCCTGAAGGTTGCTCTGCAGGTCCAGACATCCATTCCATGCAGTGAGACTTCACCATTAGTTCTTTATTTTCTCCATCAAGGGCCAATAAGTTGAGTTTTCCCAGAACTACAGACCTGGACTATGTGGACAGAATGGATTGGGCTATGTTCAGAAGGATCAGGACTAACTGAGTTTGAAAAGAATGGACTGCAGGACAGCTATTCCCCGTGGAGAAACTCAACGATTCCCAAATGAGGGTATTAGCGCCTTATTTTCACTATCAGGGTCAGGAGGTTGAGTTATCCCAGAACCCTCGTTCCTGAAACGGCAGCACTCAGTAGATCTGAGGGGGGCCATGGCTTCATGCAATGTTCATCATCTAACCAGGGTTAAAGTGTCACCATCCCAACTGAAAGAGATCGACCATGCTCGCTGTTGATTTTCGCCAAAGGCCGGGGGAGAACAAATTTCCCGCTGGGTACAAAGTTGCCCTCTCATAAGCATTTGGAAGCACAGCTCGCCTCATGGATGCAGGACATGTGTCGGCCAGATGTCCTGAACGCCTCGGTCTCCTTCAAAGAAACAATTAGGGACAATTATTTCAACATATAAATGAATTTAGTCCAAAATTACAAAAAGTATGGCATGGGGAGATGCAGGGAGTAATGGGTAGGGAGGTTACAAGGGCCACATGAACAGGTGGTTGCAATCTCTACCAAAGTCTCAACGGTGTTCAAGAAGCAATGAAGGGGAGAATGCGGAAACCTAACAAGCTGTTTGTTCAAGCACTTGTTTGTGTGGACAAGTGCTACCACTCGCCATACACACATGCTAATAGCAAGGACTGCTTAAATGGACGTCATTGGATTTAATGGTGGCTCATTTTCCAAATGCAACTATTAAACCAAACCCCTTGTGTGCATGATGAAGGGACACCAAATGCAGCAAACAAACACCCATGGACATCAACCACAGTTTATGGTCCATAATATGTATGTGCAAAACCAAGGTTTTTTTTAGGTCTTAAGGATAGAAATGAGATCCATGCTGGTTCTAGATGAGAAGCACATTGGATCATGTGCTTGGGATGGATTGGGCTATCCGTGGTGTGTTTTAATGGATCAGGCTTAATTATGTTTGAAAATTAGGGAGAACTGGAGACTCTGTCCAATGAGAGTCTTTAAAAACATCTTTGAAAACACACGCCAACATGTGGTCCTGTGTGTGCACTGTTGAAAAAAACAGCATAGACCAGCATAGCCATGCTGTTTACCAGAAAAAATACTGGCCAAACAATGTGGTATTCTGATGAAGAATACTAGCCCTTACAAAAAATGTATATTCAATTATGCTTTTAGTATATTTAGTTTAGACTAAAAAATAATATAGAATATCCCCAGTCTATTTCACATGTACTTATCAGAGATCTAGTAAACAAATTTATACTTGGCTTACATTTACAACTATACAGAAAAGTATATTTGGCCAATGCTTGGGCTTAAACTTTTAATGAAGATATACTTCAGAAATCTTACATATGTAAGAACACATGCAACTTATAAGCTATTAAAATAGTAGTTAACTCTTAGTACACAACAGAGTGTTCTGTCATAAACTAAAAATTTAGCTAGAATATAGGTAGTAAACTATTAGTATATTTATAACATCACTCAAACGTCTTATTTCAGCTGTGTGTGTGTGTGTGTGTGTGTGTGTGTGTGTGTGTGTGGTCCCACTGGCAATCTCAGAATCTCAGTGGACGATTTACACAACACGGTGCATTGAACAAAAAAAGTGAATAGGTGAGCTGAGTGAAAGAAGAAAAATATTATTTTCAGTTTGATTAAATATCATTAAAGATTATTGCTTGTTTTGGCAGATAGTATCATCTACAACTGCATGCACACATTGCTTTTCAAAGTATTGCCACCTGTAAACCTTACCCCAAACCCTAAAACTATGAGAAACATTTTAATTTGTAGCATAGGTAGACATTTCCTGAAGACAATTTTCAGCTTGTTTGTCTGCAGAGTACAGCTAGGTTTGGTAATTGGCATGCACGGAAACACATATGAAGCAACCACAAAGACATATCAAACGGTGCATACACAGGTGACTCTAATAATCACACGCTTCCATTCCCAGGGCATGGTGGGTAATGGTGATGTATGAGGTGTGAAGTGTTTGTGTTTTATCTGTGACCGTGACAACAGTGTGATGATTATGTTATCTGTTCTGGTGAACCATAGACATGTGCTAGAGACTCAACCTGCCCCAGTGAACTCCTGATAAAAGAACCAGGACACTTCAAACTGGACAACACACATTAATCACACACACATCAATACCAGCATATAGTACGTGCATCCATGCATCCTCAACTCAAGTTCTTATTTCCCTTCACATGTGCACACAGACATACTACAATCTCTCACAAACTGAATCCTGGGAAGTTCAGTGCAGTACACATGCAAATGCACAGATAATTATACTACATCTTTCATTCCCCAGAGCAATAAAGAACAGGACTAGAATGAAAGAATAAGGCGATGGTGGGAATAGAAAATGAGAAAATATTACAGGAGAACAAATTCAGGACAGATAAAAGGAGGTATTCTGAATGATATAAATGATGTTGTTGGGTTCTGAATAGTTTCAAATATACAAGAATGAACTGCATTCTCTATATTGCCACAAGGGACAGTATATTGGGGCAATAATGCATATGCAATGCTGACATTCAGAAGTGTCAGTTTTTAAATCTTGCAGCATGTTAAAGTGGTCATGACATGAGAAAACTAATTTGCCTTGATCTTTTAGCATATAAGTGGTTTTTGTACCATGAAGACATCCTGCAAGTTTCATAGCTTAAAACGTCCTCCTCATTTTAAATGCTCCAAAAACGACTCATTTTGGATCCGATGGGCAAGGTGATGTTACCTGGGTGCAGTCGTTGTCATAAACACTGCCTCCAGAGCAAGACATTGACGAATAGTATTCTCACCATAGGCTCCGCCCACTGGCATTCAGTCGCTTAGTTGCTTGACACTTGATCACTTTTGTTGAAAGATGAAACGGTACTATATCTGACTGTAGCCGCATCACAAACTGTAAGTAAATTATTTAATAATGACCGTTTAATTTTGATTATGTTGTCAAAACACACATGCAATAGCAAGGTGTTGTTGATACTGCTTCCTGTGCAATGATGTTAGCTAATCATAACAGTGGCCGATTACTGAGAAACCTTAAAGGACACATTTGGGTCACACATGGGCCATTCTGCCCCAAATGGCACCCTAAACCCCGTGGTCTTCCTCTTAGTCCGCACTTTCGTGACGTAATGCCGCTTTGACTGCCGGGTAGAAGTCGGCTGCGTAGCTCGCAGGCTTGCGGGCTCGGCAGAAGTGCGTATCGAGGGCACATAACAGCCGCAAAGGAGCTTCTGAAAGCTAAAATGATGAATGGGACTTAACGGACACGCACACGCATCGGCCATTGTAAGTCCGTAAGACCGCAAGTGCAAATGAAGTGTTCCATTTGGGACAGGGCCTTAGGGAGGCTCAGAATGAGGGTTACATTTACATTTATGCATTTAGCAGGCGCTTTTATCCAAAGCGACTTACAGTGCATTCAGGCTGTACATTTGTTTGTACATTTGTACATTTCCACACTGTATGTGTACATACCCGGTATTTTCTTGCAACCTATTTGCACATTCTCTTGCACATCCGTGTTTTTTTTATTAATATTATTAATCCACAGTTTTATCTCATTGCACATCTTAATCTCATTGCACATCATTGCTCCCTTTTCATCATTTATATTTTACTCCCTTATAAAGTGTTATGCTCCCTTTTCAATATTTATATATATATTATCTTGTGTTATGTTTCAATATTTTATATTTATTATTATTAATACCTTTCATTGTTTTATAATTTATTATTATTAAAAGTTTGATGTTTTCATTGTTTTATTTCACTACCTATTTTATTTTATTTTATATTTAATTATTATTTATTTTTTTTTTGCACTTTCCATTATACGGACCTGTTTGATTGTGTATGTGACCTTGTTGTAGTAATTGAAAGCCTTGAACCTATTGTTAAATTATTTTTCCAAATAAAATTTTTGTTGAAAATAATATTTTTTTCACACATTTTTGTGAAAAAAACAACAACAAAAAACATTATTAACATTATAAGTATATGTTGAAAATAAGAATTTTTTGTTGAAAATAAAATTTTTTTCCTTTTTGTGAAAAAAAAAACAACAACAAAAAACGTTATTAACATTATAAGTATACCTCAAGGAACATATTAAAAATAAAAAACATGTCATGACCCCTTTAAAACTGTTTTGAGGTCATAACATAATAGTGTGTAAGGAATTGTGTAAAAATTAGTAAATCATAGGCTATATCCGAAATCGCACCATATCCTCAAATAGGGCACTATTTGAGGGGGGCAGCCATTTTTAGTGATGTCTAAAACCATAGTGAACATTCTTGAGTGCACTCATTCAATCCCACAATGCCCCACATAAATTTCTGCATAATACAGCGTAATACAATACAGGTACAAATTCACTGTAAATGTATTACTGAATTGTTTAACCATGGTCTATTCATAATATGACATAATATTTCAATGATGGAGTTCAATATAAATCCGTTAATCTTACTACTGGAGCTCCCAGTCTGCCAGTTTCAAACATTAAACAGTCCTTCTGGTTTACTCAGTGACCGAATTCATCAAATTCGATTTCTTTCACTCCTTCAAGTGAACTGTGCTAGTAGGGAATAGTTAATGAGGCTATAGGGGGCGATTTTAGATACAGCCATATTTGTATTGTGTCAATGAATAAAAGTTGTCTGAGTTGTACTGCCTTTAGTGTTCATTTCAACTGGAAACTGCAGCCATTTGTCAGTATAGGTAAGTTTTTTAGTTTGCCGAAATGCTGGTAGGGGCGTGTATTTCCAATGAGCCTGGGTAGATTTGAGGAAAATCTTGTTAAGCAAGTGACACACTGTGCCTACACTGGACGAGAACAACACAATCAAAGAGAATACATTATGATCATTGATACTGTCTACACTGGATGCAAGACTTGAAATTGCGACCATTTTGGTTGCATATGCTCCCATAATTTAAACTGTGCGACTTCAAAATATATTTAGGAACATTTGTGCGAGTGCATATAATTGTTGTAGTGCGACCTGTTTTAATTTCTCTAAAAACGTTCACAGTTATGTGCCTTCTGTGAGCGGGCTCTGGAGTGTGCGGTCTAGGATCGGGCACTGGAGGGTGCCCGAGGCTCGAGTTGGCCGCGAACGGCTGGGAGAGCCACGGGCGGCTGACTTGCGTTGGCCGTTGATGGCTGTGGGCTGAGGACAGAGGCGGTGCTGGGAAGAGTTGGGTGGTCAGGACATTTGTCTGAGCATGTGGAGGGGCCTGGCGAGGGGTGAGCTGGTGAGGCCTGGTGGTTTCCGGGTGGGGTTGGATGATGATCGCTCTGAATCTCTTCTACTTCGAAATTTACGCCATTTACAAGGAGGACATGATTAACCAGCTCGATCAGGGAAAAACTGGACGTGGGAAGATCACAGCTGATATTCATGGTTCCATCAATTATGGCAAGTCATCCAGGTCCTGAAGCTGTAAAGCATTCTCAGACCATCACACTACCACCACCAAACATGGTCCACTGTTGGCATGATGGTCTTTTTATGAAATGCTGTGTTAGTTTTATGCCAGATGTAACGGGGTAAACACCTTCAAAAAAGTTAAACTTTTGTCTCATCAGTCCACAGAATATTTGCCCAAATCAAGATATTGTCCTTGTATTATTTTTGATCAGCAGTGGATTTTAACTTGGATCTCTCCATGGATGCCGTTTTTGCCCAGTCTCTTTCTTATTTTTGAATCATGAACACTGACCATAATTGAGGCAAGTGAGGCCTACAGTTCTTTAGATGTTGTTCTGGGTTCTTTTATGACCTCCTGGATGAGTCGTCATTGCGCTCTTGGAGTAATTTTGGTAGACCAGCCACTCCTGGGAAGGTACACCACTGTCCCAAGATTTCTCCATTTGTGGATAATGGCTCTGACCGTGGTTCGCTGGAGTCCCAAAGCCTTAGAAATGGCTTTATTACCCCTTCCAGACTGATGCATGTCAACTACACTGCAAACAAATATTTTCTTACTTAACATTTTTGTCTTGTTTTCAGCCAAACTATCTAAAAATTCTTAAAACAAGAATGATTTTCTAGACAACTAAGCATGGGGTAAGCAAAATTATCTTATTTCAAACAGAAAACATTATTTTGCTTACTCCATTGGCAGATTATGTTGCTTGTTTATAGAAAAACTCACTTAATTTTAATGTGTTGTTTTTTAAGCATGCTTCACTTTGTCAGACAGGTTCTATTTAAGTGATTTCTTGATTCATCAGGTCTGGCAGTAATCAGGCTTGGGTTTGGCTAGTGAAATGTACTCAGCTTTCTAAAATAATGTGGTTAATCACAGTTAATTCATGATTTAACAGGAGGGGGCAATCCATTTTTCATGTAGGGCCAGGTAGGTTTGGACAGCTTTTTTTCCCTTTATAAATGAAATCATCATTTAAAAACTGCATTTTGTTTACTTGCATTATCTTTGTGTAATATGAAAATTAGTTTGATGATCTAAATATTTTAAGTGTGACAAATATGCATAAAAAAATAAATAAACCGAAAGGGCAAACACCTTTTCATGGCACTGTACTGTAGTGAGATCCTACAGACACATCAACCACTTTTCCTCTCCATTTGAATAAAACAGAAATCTGAATAGAACACATTTGTAGCAGAAGCACGACTACCAATGGTTAATGTTGAGTTCATTATTTTCACTTGTACATGGAGACATTTTGGGAGAAGGGGTAGACCAAGAGCAATTGATCTTTAATCTAATGAACTAACGGACTTTAGTCTTCTTGCAGATGTTCTACGAGGAGTCAGACTTTTACTAGAGTCCCTGAACGCTGGCCAGGAAACCCCTGTTGAACTCATAGAGGGTTAAGTAGACGGCTGAGCAGGTGTCAACCCAGAAGAGTTCAAGGTTCAGGCCGCATTTCAGACTGGGACCTCATAATATGGGCCATAGAGCTCAACCCTACTCTCACTCCTCATATGAGTCCATGATTTCTGACCTTTGGAGAACAATCACCGTGATTCACAATCCCAGGGCACAAGAAACACTTTTCCTCAGTGACTTCCTGTTACTGAAAAAGGTCAGTTGGTCTCCCAGCTTGGCCAAAGTTGGTTAGTTGGTCTGTTTAGCTAGTTTTAGAGGGGGTTAAGCACTGGACCGCTTTCGCATTTCTGGGGTTTTCAGAAGCAGAAGTCGTCAAGGTTAGGTAAATTATGGAAATGGAAAACTATAAATGTATTTATAGTAGCTTAAAAGAGAGACAGATGTCATATTTGCCTTCAACCGTTGCATTTTCAAAAAAGTATTGTAATTAAGTATTTCTTTTTTTTGTATTTTAATGCCACGGTAAGAAACCATCCTAAAAAAATTAAGACCCCGCAGCAGGGTTTAGTGTTAAAACTACATTTTATTTGAATATTAGCACTGCAAATTCTGCTTAGTGGTTCGGTTATGTGTTGAGTTTTCTTTTTAGTGTCTAAACTCCAGATTTTGTGAAGGCCTGAGAAAATGCAAAACTATAATTCCTCTCAGGAGAACAATAAAGGTCTCTTTCTCTTTTCTCCATCATATGTTCTTACATTCCTTCTCAATTTCAATCCCAAAACACTTTCCACACACACACACACACACACACACCACACACACACACACACACACACACACACACACACACACATGCAAGCAAGCACACGTAACTGGCAGCGCTGGGGAGGTGCAGCTGCAGATTGTAAAAATAAACGCAGCGTGTTTTAAGAACTGGGAGATTAGCTCTCTTTTATAGGCGTCTCTTTCATGTGCGACTCCCTGAGCGCTGGCCGTGCAAAGAGAGAACAGGTTGAAAAGAGAGAAAGGAAGGTGTGTGAAGTTTGTCCGGAGTGAGGCACGCTGCCGAAATGTGGAGAAGTCTTTCTTTTTTGTGTGCTGTTTGATGTGCAAAAGAACAGTAATTGAACAGAAATCTGTGCGCGAGGCATTTCTCCAGATGTTTTCCTGTGAAATCTTTGAGTGTCAGTGTGAATAGTGTGTGTCGAGATGGTTCGGTATGAAGGTTCCTGGACTGCTGAACTTTTTCTAGATGAGTGTTTTGCAGTGAACCACATTAGACGTTTAATTATTATAATCATCATTTTTTTATTTTCCTCCAAGTCGTTTTAAGCACCTGATTGCATCTGCAACAACTTTAGAGAAGCTGTTCTTTTACTTATTCATAACTTATAAAAATACTTGGACCTTATTTAGTTTGAATTCATTGTGTAACTGATATTGTACATTAGCACTATATAGGCCTGTATGTGTGTGTATTATATATATATATATATATATGTATAAGATAAACATTGCATATGTTGCATATTACAAAACAAATCATTTAAAGTGAGAACAGAGAGAAAGAAAGAAAGAAAGAAAGAAAGAAAGAAAGAAAGAAAGAAAGAAAGAAAGAAAGAAAGAAAGAAAGAAAGAAAGAAAGAAAGAAAGAAAGAAAGAAAGAAAGAAAGAAAGAAAGAAAGAAAGAAAAAGAAGACCACTGGATAATTATCGTACTGTAGTGACACTATTGTCAATTATATGTAAATAATTGATTCATACAAGTAGCCTACTGAAAATAGTTGCCAGGATTATACTGTACATTTCTGATATATGAGCCAAGTGTGATGATAAAGGGTGCAATTAAATAATACAAAGACCAACAACAAAAAAATGTGTATTTATATGTGTGACTACAAACATGCATTGTGGCCAAGTGTTGCCCAATTAACAAACAAATTACTACTTTTGTGTAAAATAGTCAGAAGTACTCACGATTCATCATATATCGTAGACGTGTGAAGTGAATGCATCTAGGCGGCTGCAGACTGTCATTTTAAGCAGTGAGATAACAGTAGTCCTTTGTTAAAGACTGTTTAGATCAAGTCCACCATCAGCAAATTCAGCTTGATTTGAGATGAGGGGATTGCCACCCACAGAAACCTGAGCATCCTGCCATGCGCCCCTATCCAATCTCATATTCTTGTCTTCTTACTATCATCAGTTCAGGGTGAATCATTTCTTCCATATCAGCTGTATGAGCCAAGAAGATTAAACAATTTACAGACCATATCTGGAATATGGTAATGTTGCTGTGGTGATATGCTGCATGTATCAATTTAATTGAAAAATACAAAACATCTATGTTGTACTAACATTTACATTTATGCTTTTAGCAGACACTTTTATCCAAAGCGACTTACAGTACATTCAGGTTATACATTTTTTGTCAGTATGTGTGTTCCCTGGGAATTGAACCCACAAGCTTTTGCGCTGCTAACGCAATGTTCTACCACTGAGCCACAGGAACACTTATATGGACTATATACACTATATATTGTACTTACATGGAGCAGAGCTTGTCTCATTTGGCGATCATCTACTCCCCACTGATCCCGGTCAACTTGTAAAAATGGCTAAATAAATGGCTAGTAAAATAAATGAATACATTTAAAACATATTCTGAGGTGAATTGAGGTTAATATGTTTATACACAATGCTGGGTAGATTACTTACAAATTGTAGTCCGTTACTGATTCCAAATTACTTGATAAAAATTGTAGTTAGTAATGTAATCCATAACATTACACATTTTAGGTAATATAATCAGACTACTTTTAGATTACTTTTGACCTAACTCATCTTATACCATATTGATAAATAAATAAAAAGAGAAAGCACATATATTCCATTGTTCCTCAGACAATGAGAAATATTTAGCTGCATGGAGTACCATACAATGCAAGCATACAGTGATCTGGGTTTGAAATGACATAAGAGTTAGAAAATTATGACAACAGTTTAATTTTTGCTGACCTATTCCTTAAACACTCAATGCATGGCACATGAACATAATTAATGTGAGTCACATACAGACCAGAACTAAGAAAAGAGTGCCCAGCTCATGTTCATTGTTCCAGATCCTGAGCTGCAATGCTCTAGCAATAGTAAATGTCCTGAAACATAGGAATGCTAAGTGATAAAATAAAGTAAAATAAAGGGTCAGTGTAAGGTCTGATGGATTAAGACAGAAAGATAGTTTTCCATGTAAGGTGAAGTGAAATTGAGACTGAGGATCTGGCACGCATGCTTAACTGAGCTTGGTTAAGGTGGTGTGTTTATGAAGCAACCTTCTGTAACATAGTTAGAAGCAGTTTTTCCGCATAAAAATAGATTGTAATACAGTTCAATTTTTAGGAAACTGATTGATGCAATGCTCTGTAAAGTAATCCAACAAATGCCAACATGGTCTCATAAAAATACATACCTCTGTGCGACACCGTTTTACGCACCTTACTGAATATTTCGCTGCAGTTTCAAAGAGAAATGTCCACTGAGTGGCACTAAAACACAGGTTAAATACGTGAACCCTGGCATGTTTTATTACGTAGATATAGATAAATATTGCTGTGTTTTTATTATGCTGCTACAGAAACGTATAGCGGCGGTTCGGAATTCAAATATCCAGGGTCTCTAAAAGTAAATGCTCTATCGTGTTGGAAATATGCCCTACACCAAACACAACCCTAAACCTACCCGATAGTGTTAACAAATGCAAAACTGATATAAAAACATATTTGTTGATGCAACCGTGCCATTTCAACTTCTTTGTATGCAGATTTGAACTGCTTTGTCGAACCGCGGTTAACGTTACACAGGATTCGAACCGGAGGCCTCGCCTCGCCGTGAGCTACCGAACAAACTTACCGTTTATGAAAACCCATAGATACGAGGCTGGATATGTGTGATGCCAACGTTCAAATGCATCTGTTTTCAAATCTCCCAGCATATTAATGCATATTAATGTTTTGTTTTGAAGTAACATGATATTCATGATATTCTTCAAGTGTGAAAATTACGTTATTTATCAAAACTCTTTAGATTTGTGTGAAAATGTGCGCTTATTTATCAAACTCTTTAGATGTATTTTTTTTTGTCAAAAGATGTATTTTTTTGTCAGTTTTACCCTAGTGCTAGTGCTTCCAGAGCTTCCCAACTTCAGAGGGGTAAGGCCCCCCAAAAACAAGCATAAGCTACGACCCCCCTCCCAAGCTCACGACCCCCCTCCCAACCTCTATTGTAAAATATATAGTATATTCGGTATATTTAATAAAGCAGATATATTTACTATAAAATATCAACATTTATTAACCAATTTGTAAAAATTGCATGTGAACTATGAATTATCAAATTTATTAACCAATTTGTAAAAATGCTATTTATGAAACAGTAAGATTGTGTCCTAATTTAGCATTTAGCAGACTTTTATCCAAATGACTTACAGTGGATTCAGTCTATACATTTTTTTTTTTTTTGTCAGTATGTGTTCCCTGGGAATCGAACCCACAACCTTTGCGCTGCTAACGCAATGCTCTAACCACTGAGCCACAGGAACACAAAATGACATAAACATTCTTAACAAATATATTTAAATCCATAACACTACACTTTCTGCATACTTTACAATTATATTGCATCAAAGTGTGTAACAGAAGTAGGGATGCACTAAATGCTCGGCCGAAAATAGAAAAAAAACCTCTTTCATTGTTCGGCCGAAAAGCGAATGACTGAATAACGTTACCGATCAAATAGTAATCCATGAACAGCAAACACTGCTACAGTGTGGAAGCATTTAAAACTGTCAAAAGAGAGACGCTTACATCATTACAAGGACAAAACACAGACAGCGAGAGACTGAAACTGCTTAGCACTGCTTCTCATGTCTCTGATGAGAAGAGGAAGGGGTGGTTGTTGCTGGTTACTGTGATGATTAAAATCGCGAAATGGCCTCAAAGTTTCAAACGATTAGTAAATAAACTACAGAATGTTATGTTTTCTAAAACACGCACGAATGGCATGTATTCAAACAGCGCTGCACGAGCTCGCGGCACCAGAGTTCAAAGCGCGAGGAAGTTACTCATCATTTTTGCTCATTTTTTTAAAGCCGTGTGACAATGTGATACATCATGTGATAAACATCTTCCCAAATTCTGTAATATTTTTATGTTTTAAAAGAAGTCTCTTCTGCTCAGCAAGGCTGCATTTATTTGTACAGAAAAAAATACATGCCTGATTCGTGCAGCGCTGTCTCAAAAATGGCCCAAAAATATTATTTTACTAACTTATTAATTTGAAGTTAAATTGTGCTTTGTTGGTATAATGTCTGATAGGATGTATACAAAATTTCAGTGTTAAGTAAATTATTATTATTTGTAAAGTAGGACAAAACAGTAAAAAGCAGATTTTGGCTATTTAATTTATGCAATAGTAAAAAAAAAAATGTCAAAATAGGCCTACGTGGGGGAGAAAAAAATGCGAAAAACCGTGTTCGGTATTCGGCACAGTGTTTCATTTTGTTCACCTTTGGCCAAGAATTTTGTCACCTTTGGCCCCTAAACAGAAGCATGTACATTTCATTATTGCAATGAAATCCTAACATGAAAAAAAATAACACCTAAAAACATCTTCAAGTAATTGTGTGAAAAGGAGTGGGGGGGGGTACCTTTATAACACCTAAACAATTCGAAACTCTGTAAATTTAGTGTTAGCCTAGCTACGGCCCCCCCTGGGGGGGGGTCAATTTTAAACAATTCGATACGATTTAGCCTCACCGGGGGCCGCGGCCCACAGGCCCCCCTTACCGCTGGGAAGCACTGCTCTAGTGTTTGTTTCTTTTGGAAACTGTAGTAATATGTAGTTATTGGTACATATTTCGTGTCTTGCTAAAAAGTGCACCCAGGAACGTAAATACTATGAGACCAGACAAATGCAGTTTAGCCTAAATTTGCCACTTAATAACAATTTTCTAGCCAAGCCGAAGGCTGTTCGTGGTTACCAAGATGCTTAAGTTGGCACATTAATTTAGAATGTGCTCACAGATGTGCATTTGTCTGCATTTTGCAACAGGCTCATCCAATCAAAATTTACAGTCAAAGCTATCCATTTTACAATAACAAATGTAGTACTATAAATTACCCAAAGGGCAGGATTCAGACTCAATGCATAAATGTGAACCATTTGTAAGCGTCTTTGGGACATGAGTGAGGTGGTTCTTGGCATCCTGGTGCGAGTGATTGGATTGCATTATAAAAGTGTAGTGAGGGACTGTCTGTGTTTATGAGTGTTACTGGACTGTGGAAAAGAGCTTGTGCTGTCTATAAATGTATAAAATGGGTGATTTCATGTCTTTTTATGAATAGCAGAAACTCACAGGGAACAGCTGTAGGTTTCTTAGCTCAAGCATTTGAGTGGCCTTTAAAATATAACAAACCTTTCTATAAAGGAGAAGGACGCAATCACTCATGGGTTTGAGCTGAACGTGAGAGAACAAATAATGGTTTAGCTCTTTTCACATGATATGATTGTAAGGTGACTCAATGATAATTGAGATATTCATTAAAAATTGCTGGTTGACCAATGTAAAAGGTCGGTCACACTTTATATTAAGGTCCAATTCTTGCTATTAAAAAACCATTAACTACGAATTTTGCCTCAATTTGGTCATGCAGATTATGTGTTCTAATGAACAGACAATATGTTATTAATATGCCTGCAAATAAGCAACTAGTTAACAGTGAGAATTGGTCCCTATTCGAAAGTGTTACCGATGTTTCCTATGTGGTGGACAGCAGAAAAGCTCAGTAACTTCAGCATCTATACAAATATAAGAGACAAACATCCAGTACTGCTATAAATTCACTATTCAGACACAGAAGGTTTTCAGGAGCTGATGAAAACAATATGGCTTTGAAACGTCACCTGATTCGTATCAGAGGAAAAGTAAACATGGAAAACACACTGTACATCTTTGTGTAAATGATGTGTCTCAGTAGCGCCACGCCAAAGATACTTGATACTGGATACTGCCTCATCCTCTAACAGCAATACATCTCACACAATATTGAATGTGCCATAAAGAAACATCAAACAGCAGCTGTTACAAACCATGAAACAAACATTAACCACCATATCCACAAGCATTAGATAGGCTTAAATATCATTCAGCTTCAGCATAACGGATATACCTCACAATGAAGTTAGTCTGGTGGTTAGGTAAACATCAAATCACAATCTATTTAAGAAGAACAGAAAGTTCTCTCATGTTGACATATCCCAGTGATGTCATTTTACCTTCTTATCTTTCCATAATTGGAAAGGAATGTCTTTGGATTATCAACTGATTTGTAAACCCCACCCACTGGAACCCCCATGAAAAACAGTGACTTGCTCCAAAAAAATAGAGGTCAGTGACATTTCCTAACAATCCCGTCAGGGCACCAACATGAGGACACTAAATCTAGGCTAATTGCTGACAATGTGCCACTTCAAATTGCGTGTGTCGGGCCCTGAGTCCTGACAGGCTCCACCGGCTCTTCATCGCAATGAGATACGCACCAGCGGTAAGCAGTCAGGTAAGACATGTCTCTCAGCTAACTAGCCAATTAAAAACAAACACCTGCACTTATGAGCATGTTAGTGAGTTGTGTGTGTGTGTGTGTTAGCGATGTGTGGGGCTCTGGGGAGAAGGCCAGAGAGTGCCAGTCAAGTTCTGTAAAACCTCTCTCTACACATTCTGTAAAAAAAAACACTATGTCCTGACACCATTTCCAACCAAATCAGAACAAAACCAGGAAATCTGGAGAGCACCTGAAGTTAAAAATATATTTGAATGCATGGAGGTAAATTAGAACACATAGAATACTTGTTAATTTTGATGGTCCACTTTAGACATTCTTTTGACTGAAAGTAACTTTGCAAACTACACATCAACTAACTCTCAGTAACATATAAGTAAACTGTAAACTGGATTATAGTTAGTGTTGGAAAAATAAGTACTTGCAAAGTTACTCATAGCCAGCAGAATATATGTCCATCAAAATAAAGTGTTAGCAGATATTAAGCATACAGTCTACTAATACTATATTGACCGGTAGCTGACAACTAGTTACCTATAGTCTTATAGTTAGCAGAATGTCTAAATGGGACCATCAAAATAAAGTGTTACCAACCCATTTAATCAACTGCACTCCTCTCTGTATTAAGCCTTCAGACTTTTGCAGTTAAACGCATTTTAACCACCTAATTAGGAATAGGATCATAATTTGCAAACGGTCTACAGTAAAATGTATTAGGATTGATTTTGTTGAGGATCCTTATTTATTCTAGAACAACATTCCTATTAGTCTTTCTAAATCGTACTCTTGGCCAAACCTAACCCTAAAAGCAGATAAATTAGGATTATTGTCCCAAATAACAGTACACTGTCAAACCCCTGTCCACATAGAAATGGTTTACTGAGCCGTATTTACTTGATTGCCCTGCACAAGAGTTTAAAGGGTTAGTTCACCCAAAAATTTAAATTAGCCCTTGATTTACTCACCCAGTCCTCAATGCAATCCAATGGTGTATGTCCTGTCTTTTGACTTCTCTTCTTTCAGACGAATCCATGTCCTATCAGAGAGTTTATATCCTCATCTGCGTGTTCCTGTTCCTCCCTCGTGTGTGCACCGTGACACACCCTCAATGCATCCAAGGTGTATATGACTTTCTTCTTTCAGACGAATCCAATCAGAGTTATATTAAACATTTTCCAAGCTCTTCCAAGCTTTATAATAGCAGTGGGCAGGGTTTTTTTTTGTGTTTTTTTTTTTTTAACAGTCCAAAAGAAGTCAAAATAAAGCGCATCCAACCATAATAAAACGTGCCTCAGATGGCTCCGGGGGGTGAATAAAGGCCTCCTATAGCGAATTGATGCATTTTTGTAAGAAAAATATCCATATTTAAAACATTATAAACACTTTTCTTGCACTTCCACTAATTGTCACACGTGCAAGCTGTCTGCGTAGTGTAAGTTCCAGTGAGATATGCTATCTCTTGAGCTTGTTTACAGGAGCAAAGGAAGCAAAGTGTCTATTTTTTTCTTTACAAATCCTCGTTTTGCGCTTCTAATTCGTGACCGGCATTTTGTTTTACTCTCTCCTCTGCATTTCCGCGTTTGTCACTAATCGCGCTACACATACTTCCTGTGCTATGTCAAAGGCACTCATAGGTACAATGGCCCAGTAGTGCACAACACAACGAAATCGCCACAGCACATGGGACTAATTTGTTTGTGTTGTGCTAATTTTGTTTTGTTGTGACTTATTTCTGTTATGTTGCAACTTGTTTCCATTGTGTTGCAGCTTGTTTCGGTTGTCTTGTGCTAATTATTATTTTTTTTTTTGCTTTATTTGTCACATACAATTATACAGAGTATAATCAGCAGTGAAATGTGTTCTCTGCATTTAACCCATCCAAGCGCACACACACCTGGAGCAGTGGGCAGCCGACGCTGCGGCGCTCGGGGAGCATTTGGGGGTTCGGTGCCTTGCTCAAGGGTCTCAACTCAGTCGTGGACAATTCCTGCCGGAGCCGAGATTCGAACCCACAACCTCGGCTTACAAGTCCAATGCTCTATCCATTAGAGCCACGACTGCCCCCATAAGAGCCACGACTGCCTCCAAAATGTAGTTGTGTTGCGACTTGTTTAGGTTTTGTTATGCTAATTTTGTTGTGTTGTGGTTTGTTTCGGGTTGGGTTGTGCTAATTTTGTTGTGTTGCAACTTGTTTCCATTATGTTGCAGCTTGTTACGGTTGTCTTGTGCTAATTTCGTTGTGTTGCGACTTGTTTTGAGTTGTGTTGTGCTAATTTTGTTGTGTTGCGACTTGTTTTGTGTTGTGCTAATTTTGTTGTGTTGTGGTTTGTTTCGGGTTGTGTTGTGGTAATTTTGTTGTGTTGCAACTTGTTTCCATTATGTTGCAGCTTGTTACGGTTGTCTTGTGTTAAATTTTGTTGTGTTGCTACTTGTTTTGGGTTGTCTTGTGCTAATTTTGTTGTGTTGCTACTTGCTTTGGGTTGTGTTGTGCTAATGTTTCTGTTGTGTTGCAGCTTGTTTCTGATGTATTGTTCTAATTTGGAAATGGCATACTATGTCCAGTTTTTTTTTTTTTTTTTTTTTTTTAAGCATGGCCACATTATGCTTCACAATAGAACTGGTTTGCAACATTATGCAAAATCATGTTGAATGACTTACTTTGCCAGTCAGAATAATGTGTACTCTCTGTAACTGGTAGACGTTTGGAATAGGGATTGATCTCCGGAAGCACCCTTCAAGATCAAATGTTTTCACTAGATAGATTTGGTCCTCTTCAAAGGGACATGAAGGTTTTGGAACACAAACTATGGCCTGAAAGGAGAAATTAATAGAGTGTGTTGATTGACATTGGAGTGTGTTGATGAGTGTCCCTTCAAGAGGCATCTGACAGACATGTTCATGTCATCTTAAAGGCCACCGGTCTAAAACTACTAACATGAATCTGACAACATAAGCTTTTCTACTCACTGTGGGTGCACATACACATCTATTTAGTCACTGTCATCTACTAACAGATGGAACTAAATCGAGAAACCTTCAGAGAATACTGCGAGTCTGTGTCACAAGACAATTTTGAAATGTTCACGGTCTGAATCAAATCTCCTTATAGCCTGCAGCTCAGGAAACCGCCACATCAAACTTCCATAAAGGCTGTCCCAGCATCCTTTGCTCTAAGAGTGTGGCGAAAGTTCAGACCTCTCAGTCGTGTGTTAAGCGCGTGAGAACTTCTGTGAAGAATTGAAGGGTCTATCGATGTGTCTTTGATGAATTATCAAGGCCCTTCAGAAAGTCTTCCTGGTCCCCTTCACAGGGGGTTTCTTCATTCATCAAAGATTTTCTGCTGCCACATGCCGAGACGCAAATGATTATGGACATCTACCTGTAACGTAGGAAGGGATACAGGAAAAGGCACAGGAGGTTTACATGGTAAACACCTTTGAACCACAGAAAACCAGTGAATGGATGGCTAGCCTAGACGCTGCAGGTCTGCGAGAAGCGTGGGGATTGGATTTCCTTCAGGAATCATTTAACGCTTCTGGAATGTTTCACGTCCAACATATGGCCCAAAGTGGGAGTCCTTAGAGAGAAAGGTTTTTATTTCACGGTCCATGTGGACATGTGTGTTTTCTGGTGTGTGTGTTTCCTGGTGCACTTTTTCCTGTCTGTTTCCATTTGAGACATTGTCCTTAAAACTCCTTAAAACATAGCTGTGACTTGGCTGAATCCAGCTAAATATTTAAGTGATTCCTGGAATTCTGTATCTGTCCAATTTAAGGCCTGTTTTTTATCTTTGGTAGCTTGTTAACCAGTAGTTAAAGAGAAAGGACAATCAAAGTGTGAACAAGCATACATATATAACAAATCCATGTAATTCCTTAAAAGCTACTGTATGAAATGTTAGCCATCTTGCTAACTTCCACCAGACTTGCTGTAGCCACTGAACCAGACCACCCTCCATCACTTCAAACACATGTCCTCTTCCCAAAAACCCTCCAAAGATATTCGAGAAAATCCAATGTAAGCAAACCTGAATGTGCGAGATGAGTGGCAGTCAATGCAGTAGCTAACTTGTGGGAGATGTGCTCATGTTCTATTTTTTCATCTGTTTACGGAGCATGGTGCTGTCACAGAACCAGGTGTGATTTCTCAGGACGCCTATTTTAGTGATATACGTCAGGCAGTGGAAACACTTTATGCATGGTATTCCAAAAAATGCTTAGATCGGCTTTAACTGTCTGCTTGTGAGTCTCTCTCACTCTTACCCTGGTTAATTCTGTATGTTCAGCACTCTGTCGCAGGTGCTGATGATGCGATAACCAGAAAAACTCCCATGAGTCTGACCATCTCAACCGTGATGAAATGTTGTATCGCTTCTATATAAGAGGAAATGAACCCCACACGCACACATTATGCCTGCCTCTCCATATATTAGAAACACACTCTGTTCTGTACGCTCTGTTCTCCACTGATCCTTCTTTTGCCTTCAAGAGGACGTGGTTGTCCAGTGACTGTGATATATCAATTTGGATATGTTCCTGGATCAGTCCTTTTTTGGACCTGGAACAACATCCCTATTAGGTTTTAAAGTTAGAACTGGGATTAGGGGCTTGAAGAAAATATTCTGGAACAAGAATTTCCTTCTGATTTTATTGGCTGTTAATGGTTTGGATTGGGGATTGATATATGGTACTGTGGGCACAGAATTAGTTTGAAACAAATGTTGTTTTATGACCAACGGAAAATGTTATTCCATGGTCATTTTTTCAGGCCAGCGTACATAGTAGAATTTAAATCATAGGCTTAATTTACATAACCAGTGGAAAATCAGAAGGATCAGAGAGAAGTGTCAGAGGTTATTATTTGGTTTGTTATCCCTTTTTCATTCTTAATCGGTGTCTGTGACATTCTTTGACAAAAGAGGGTGAGATTTCACTCTTGTGCTGTGCTTAAAGTGTTTTACCTAATTTGGTGTTCCTGGTCAAAAAATTAGCAGCCTTTTAGAAATTGCTTGTAAGTCTCCCTTATGCTGTATTATCACAAAAACTTGGATTTAGTCTCTTTTTCAACTTTCTTTCAGTTATCACAGGTTTTTAATTTCTTTTGAGTGAATATTCCCAAAAGAATCAATTCACGAGCAAGGACCAGGCCACAACCAAATATGTAATTGAATAGTTTATTGTTCAGAAAGATAGGGATGAGTTGGAAGAGGAGGAAAAAGGTAGATGGATAGGATGATGGTCAGGTTGATCTGAGCGTCTTGGATTGATGGCCCGGAGAAACTCGGGATGGGGGCATCTTCTCGTTTCTATATTTAGGGCGGACGATTAGGACCCCGTAAGTTGGGAAGAGCCGAGGTAAGCTTGGGCTTGACGGAGAACTTCATATTGTTGCGGATATAGGTGTGGTATGGTCAAGATGACCAGCGGCCAAGGGTTCTGATAGTTTCATCGGAGATTCCACATCTGGTTGCTGATGATGTGAATTTTGTGGCTGGTTTCCAATTTCTGTAAGGAAGAGTGGATCTTTAGAAAGTGCTTGGCCTGCATGTCGGGTGGACATATTTGGAAATAGATTTGAAAGAACCTAGAAGGAGTTTGGACAGAAGATGTAGACAGGAATTGATGTTCCTAATTGGTCAATTAGTTTTTTTTTGAGGGGGAAGATGTGAGTATCTGAGGAGTGGATAGTAATCTCCGCAATACAGGAGTGGATAGAAGGATGAATGTGGAGGAGTCAGAGCGAGTTCTGAGCAGCGTAGGAAGCCGAAGAATGCTAATGAGAACATGAAGTCTAAAGTTTGGTTCGTCTCGGAAAATTCTGTTTCGCAAGCCTTTATCGAACATGGATGTGTGAGAATAAGAGATAGCAGAGCAATATTGCCGGGGGTAGTTTTTAGAAGATGATGATTCCTGATGAGTAGGCTTGGAAAGAACACGTTCAGATCTTTTAAGAAGGAATGAGTTTAAGAAATTAAGTTGTAACGGCAGCATTTCGGTTGATATAAAGGAACCGATAGAGGGAATGGTGAGCTTGGAGCAGTTCCACACTCGGGGCAATGTAATTAATAGGGGTGTAACGATTCATCGATATGGATCGATATATCGATACAATGTATGACGATACGATGCATTGATGCCACGCGTAAAATATCGATATCTGTCGTATAAAAAGGCACCTTTATTTTGGCACTGTCCACATTTTCACATAATGCCCGTCTATGCATTACCGCCAACGCGTGCATTCTCGTTCAATTTCACGTGTCAGGACTCGATATAAGGACTGCCCGAAGACACAAGGCGAGCATATAAAATGCTCGGATTGTTGGAGTAACAGTCGCGCGCTGTGTGAGAAGTTTTCCACGCACTGAAGCGCGCGCACGCACACACACATCTGAAGCGCACACACACAGACAGCTGCGTCAACTCTGTGCGAATACTGAACTGAGCTCTCCTCCGCTTTTTTGAGCATGGATGAATAAATACAGACAAAACTACATCAAAATGCATGTTTTGGCTAATATCCTTGTAAACAGTAGGTTAAGAAAAGCATATGTCTTAATGTAAACAGTGGAGAAAAAAGGCATGTGTATCAGTATATTAAATCTGTGCTTTCATTCTTAAAGTGAAAGCAAACTAATAATAAATCTAATGCTGTCAAAGAAAAATGCAAGTGCTCACTGCTCCTGACTAAATAACCTTTGTAACATCAAAAAGTATTCATTTACAGGCTATTTAGTTATTTTACATTTGATTATTACATTTCTTTAGCGTACCTGAAAATGTATTTTAGACTGAGCTGAAAAACTTGAAAAGCACTGTTTATTGAACTTGTGTCTGTCTTCTATTGTATTTATTTTCTGCTATTGCTTGTCATTTGGTTATCTGTAGAAAATATGTTTAGCACTGAGCCCATAGCAGCATTTTTAGATTTATGTTAATGTTATATATTTTTGGTTGCATTTGTGAGTTAATAAACATGTAGATGGTTGTTTAAAATAGGTATAAAATATGATAATATCGATATATCGATCGATATACTCCTGTATCGAATCGTATCGTAAACAATTTTGAGGAATCGGCAAATATCTTATCGCTGGGTATGAGAATCGATATCGAATCGAATCGTGACGAACCAACCGATTTACACCCCTAGTAATTAAGTATGTCTTTAGAGAAGCGTTTGTAAGATTTTTTGGTCAGCGGTGGGCTGGAGTAGAATGAATGTTGATTCTGGGCTAAGGCTCTGGATTTCTGAAAGAGCAAATGAGTTGGCTACGAGAATTAGGTGTCTGGTATATGAGATGATCAGAGGAGGAAATTAGGCGAGCCTGCGCATGATTGCATAATGACAGCAGAACACAATTTCCTTTGTTTATAATTTTAACTATCACCGCATGTCCAAGTTGATGGGTTTTGATTTTTTGGACCATTCGTGCCTCCAAATGATGGCTGCCGTGATAATGGGGTATGTTTCATAGTCTGGTGGACTGCGGAGTGCTTGATTGCGGACTGAGGGGACTGAACTGTCGTTCGGAGGAAAACCAGCGCCCACCGTAATGGCCGTTGAAGCCTATTGAGGGTGCTCCATCGGTATATAGTTGGAAGTCATCGAGATGAGAGATGCAGATGTTATAGAGATAGAAGATGTTGTTCTGGGATTAGAGGAATTATTGCCAGAGGCGCATTTCCATTTGCCTGCATCATCTAATATAACTCTGTTGTGGAGAAATGGGATGGCTGCTACTTTAGACAGAAGGTTGAAGAAGGATTTCCTTTGAGGAATTATCCGGATGTCATAGTTGAGGTTGCCTAGAAGTGTAAGTAGCTGAAGCTTGTGCATCTATCTGTTAATAGAAGTTGGAAAGAAGCAGTGTGATTCGGTGGATTTTGTAGAGGGCGGAAATGCTTGAAATGAATAATATTGAATGAGTCAAGGTTAATGCCTAAAACTCGATGGTGGTATGAGGTCCTGAGGTTTTCAGTTCTGAAAATGGAGCATTGAGTTTGATGAATACCCTGATTAGTATGGAATCCTGATTGCGGTGGTGCGATGGAGATGTAACATTAGAAAGTCGACCATAAGGTGGAGGACGTAAGGGAGTGTGTGGTTGTTGGTGAAATCCGGCATATTGCTTCGGAGAGAAAGTCGAAATTCCTAGGTCTGCTTCTGCAGCCGAAGGTGAGGCATACAGCAAAGTAATAGGGACCTTTCCAGAAGACTCCTAAGGATCGCTAGAAATCTGGATGGATAGGCAAGCCTTGAAGGTGTTGGTGGTATCGGCTTTGGCGATCCGAGCTCCATGGCCTGCTAGATAAATGAGTTTGTATTGCGATTGGTACATACAGTATGACAGTTTGGAAAATGTATATTGTGACACTGCCTTTTTAGTATTTGTGCTGATCAGTTGGCCACGTATCAAGAGCCCTGCGATCCATGTGTCCTCCATGAGTTAGGGCCCATGTTGTGGCTGAGTGCTGGAAGAATTATATTTTTGCAATGTGTATCATAAATGGAGTGAATGAGCCTTGGCCCTCCCTGCTATCTGCTCTCATATCACCACCCAACCAGGGCAATAAATCAAACCATTTTACAGCTGAATCAAAGGCAATTCTCATCCTTAGCCTCAAAACATTTTGGGCTGTGAACAAAGTCAAATTCTGCTGGTTTTAATCAAAACAAGACGTGACTGTACATTAGCAGCAAAACACAGCTAATGAACTCGGACAACATCTCTCGCCTTGCCTGTCAAAAAAAAAAAAAACATTTTATGAACCCAGTTAAACACACAGTGCTGCACAGCTGCTTAATGCCAGAAAACAGTTATAAAGTCTTCAGTAGTGACTAAAAATAGTGCTACAATGATTGGGAATCAAACAAATAAGTACAACCATCTCTCACATGCAAGATATCCTTTATTTAGTGTGGTTTGTCCATTACAGATACTTTTTTAATTGCTTCTTTATTTCCTAAAGGTTCAGCATGGTTTGGTTTTACATGAACTATGCAAAGAATCTCTGAATTATCAGAAGCATAAGACATTATACAACTCAACACACTTGACAGAGTGTCAAGCTGGGCTTATGGTAAAACTCGATGTACTCATGTATTTATGGACCATGTTGAGAGGTGCAGGGGATTATTCAAATATTAAGGGACACACATACTCACAGAGAGGATTATATGTTGATGAGTGTAATTAAAGGCTAAACGTCTCCCAAAGGCAATCACAAGGTGTTAATTAACTTCACACACACACAGATTGAAAGAGAAATAGACGCAATGCTTTAATCAACTGTATAAATGTTTTGGATTTGTGATCATGCGTGATGTGCAGTTCTCGCAGATGAAACGTCTCGGTTACGTATGTAACCCTCGTTCCCTGAAGGAGGGAACGGAGATGTCACGTCGGAGGACCGACGAATTGGGATCTCGCTTAGAGAGACCTATCCACTTCGAGTGTAAACTAAACGAGCCAATGCACATTGGCATGCGATTATTGCATCCAGCTGCCGCTGATCACAGCGTGAGTATAAGTAGGCAGCAGGTGCAGCGCATATTCAGGTTTTCGCTGAGGAGCCGAGCCGGGGCCCGGCCGCTCAGCGGTGGTACAGGAGCCGTGGCGACGGGACGTGACGTCTCCGTTCCCTCCTTCAGGGAACGAGGGTTACATACGTAACCGAGACGTTCCCTATCAGTCGGTCACTCTCGACGTCACGTCGGAGGACCGACGAATTGGGATCCCTACCAAAAGGCCACGGATACTGCCCCTTCCAGTGTCCCGTGGAGGCCTTCTGTGCCGTTATTTTTTGGCGCAGGTAGGGCCCCCATAGGAAGATCCGTTACTGTTGCTATGGCACTACCCACTCAGTAGGACTGGATAACACTGGGAAAACGTACCCGTTCAGCTCAGAACAGGAATGCTGCGGAAGCCCTTACCTTCCCGAGGGAGGTTCAGAGGCAGTTACACATATGGACAATAGTCAGATGCATATGGAAGATTGGAGGTGATTGTAACCTCTTGGAGTAGCAGGAAGTCTGCCGGGAAACACGGGCTCTAAGGCTAACCGTGGAAATACACATATGGGATCCGAACGGTCTCTACATATGGAACCCAGCCCTCTACCGGTTCTCAGGGATTCATCGAGTGAGGGCCTGGCGCCGGACGCTCCGCCACGTCCAGCTGCCGAGGGGATGGAGGAGCTCGACAGGGTCTACAGTTGGACTCTCTGGAGCAGTTTTTAGCAAGCCGACCCGAAACCGGGCCCCTCAGTGCTTCTACCCGTTTGAGGTGAGAACACAGGAGGAAACCGGTTCCACACGAAGGCTATAGAATCTAGCGAATATGTTAGGGGTCGCCCAGCCCGCAGCCCTACAAATATCTGTCAGTGAGGCGCCACGAGCCAGCGCCCAGGAGGACGCTACACTTCTCATAGAGTGAGCTCTCAACCTGAACGGGCAAGGCACACCCTGTGCCTGATAAGTCAAGTCAAGTCAAGTCACCTTTATTTATATAGCGCCTTTAACAATACAAATGTAACAAAGCACTGCACAGTATCAACATAGGCAAGTTGTGTCAATAATGTAAAATGATAGGATTTAACACTCAATTTTCAGCTGAATGCATTTCATTATTGAATTTAGTGATGGCATTGTCCAGCTCAGTTCTTTAAATAATATTTGTGCAATCAAGTCGTTGATATGCTGGAAATGAAGATTCCCCAACTAAGCAAGCCAGAGGCGACAGCGGCAAGGAACGAAAACTCCATCGGTGACAGAATGGAGAAAAAACCTTGGAGAAACCAGGCTTAGTCGGGGGGCCAGTTCCCCTCCGGCCAGACAAACCAGTATTTGTTCCAACTGCCGCAAAGTCAGAGTGTAAGCAGTCCACTGGTTCCAGTGGTCTTTAATGGAGTCTAGGTGACGAGTTCCTCACTGGAGATCTGTCTCTGGGGCTCATCTAGTGTCATATAATTGCTGATGGTTGGCTTCCTCTGAGGTCCTCCAAAGGGTTGTCATCATCTCTTCTCAGGTGTTCGTCGTCTCAGATCGTTTAAGGGTTGGATCCAGACTGAAGCTTGTGTAATTCCTAGCTACCACGGATGTTAATCCCGTGGCAGAAACATAGAAACAATAAGACAATTAGCGTAGCAGTTGTTCCATCCAGGAATAACCCTGATGAAATTATCAGTATAACCCAAGCTAAAGCATAATAAAGTGCATTTGTTCAGAAAGACTAGCAGTACAAGATTGTGAGGTGCATTATATGTATGCTTGGCTAAAGAGATGTGTCTTTAATCTAGATTTAAACAGAGAGAGTGTGTCTGAACCCCGAACGTTATCAGGAAGGCTATTCCAGAGTTTAGGAGCCAGATATGAAAAAGTTCTACCTCCTTTAGTGGACTTTGCTATCCTAGTACTACCAAGAGTCCAGAGTTTTATAAGCCAGGGTGATGGCATCCACTATCCAGTGGGCCATCCTCTGCTTGGAGACGGCATTCCCTTTCTGCCGGCCTCCGTGACAGACAAAGAGCTGGTCTGAGGTCCTGAAGCTTTGCGTCCTGTCAACGTAGTGTCTCAATGCTCGGACGGGACAAAGCAAAGCCAGGGCTGGGTCTGCCTCCTCCAGGGGCAGCGCTTGCAGGCTCACCACTTGGTCCCTGAATGGAGTAGTGGGAACCTTGGGCACATAGCCGGGCCGGGGCCTCAGGATTATCTGGGAATCCGCCGGTCCAAACTGTAGGCACGAATCGTCGACCGAAAATGCGTGCAGGTCCCCAACCCTCTTAATGGAGGTCAGTGCAAGCAGGAGCAGAGTTTTCATTGAGAGAAACTTGGGCTCGACTGTCTGCAAGGGCTCAAACGGGGCCTGTTGCAGTGCTCTAAGCACTAAGGACAGGTCCCAAGAGGGTATAGAGGGGGGGCGTGGAGGATTCAGCCTTCTAGCCCCCCTAAGGAACCTGACGACCCAGTCATGCTTCCCCACCGACTTCCCTTCCACAGGGTCGTGGTTGGCAGCAATCGCGGCCACGTAGACCTTGAGGGTGGAGGGAGACAGCCTTATGACAGCCGGGATATGAATGGCGCGAAGCGACCTCAGATGCTTCCAACTCCAGAGGAGGAGGTGACGGGCGAGTTGTGACATGCGACGGGAGCGTAGACCACCTTGTCGGTTGATGTACGCAATGGTCGCAGTGCTGTCCATACGGACCAGTACATGCTCGCCTCGTAAGCGTCTCTTGAGACGGTTCAAGGCCAGGTGTACTGCCAGCAACTCTAGGCAGTTGATGTGCCAGTGCAGTTGGGGACCCGTCCAAACCCCCGAACTGCACCCGTTGAACGTGGCCCCCCAGCCCTGCGGAGGCTCTGGAAACCACAGATGCCTGGAGACCTTCCAGGGCACTCCTGCCCGAAGGAATGAAAGGTCTGACCACGGGGTGAAGGTTTGGCGGCAGGCTGGAGTGACTTGGACCCGCAGCGTGCTGCTCTGCTACGCCCACCTCGGGACTCGGCCATGGAGCCAGTGTTGAAGCGGTCTCATATGGAGCAGCCCCAGCGGCGTGACCGCCGCCGCAGCCGCCATATGCCCCAGAAGCCTCTGAAACTGTTTTCAGTGGTGCCACCGTCCTGTTCTTGAATGTATTCAAGCAGTTCAACACCGACTGAGCGCGTTCCTGCGTGAGGCGCGCTGTCTGACTGACCGAGTCCAACTCCATACCGAGAAAAGAGATCCTCTGCACCGGGGAGAGTTTGCTTTTTTCCCAGTTGACCTGAAGGCCCAACTGGCTGAGGTGCGAGAGCACCAATTCCCTGTGTTCGCATAACTGGTCCCGCAACTGAGCTAGTATAAGCCAGTCGTCGAGGTAGTTGGCCCGGTTCAAGACGCGCAGATCCAAGATTGGTCTTAACCCACCGCCTTTCTTGGGTACAATGAAGTAAGGGCTGTAAAACCCTGACCTCATATCGGCTGGAGGGACCGGCTCTATAGCGTCCTTCGCCAGTAGGACTGCGATCTCTGCTCGCAAGATGGGGCATCCCCTGCCTTCACTGCGGTGAAGTGGATGCCGCGATACTTGGGAGGTCGCCGGGCGAACTGAATCGCATAGCCGAGTCTGATGGTATGGAGGAGCCAACGAGACGGGTTGGGAAGCGCTAACCAGGCCCCCAAGAACCGTACTAGTGACACCAACGAACCCACCGACGTACCCGCGGTGGGGCAGCGAGGGGGAACGCAGGGACCCGGCTCGGGCGTCTCGTTGCCGGTCCGAAGCGGGGTCGGCGTGTGTGACGCACTTACCTGCGTTCCGGCAGAGGGTGCGTGAGTAGTGCGATTGACCGCCCTCTCGAACCGCCCACAGCTGCTCACTGGCGAGAGAGGAGGGTGAGTGTGACTCAAGTTTGACTCGTTCACAACCCCCCGTCCCCTCTGGGGACCCAGAGATAGAGGAAACTGCTCTTTTGTCGAGGTTTTGGGTACCACTGACCGTGAGGCCAGTGGCGGAAAAAAAAGAAACAAAGGATTCTCCGCCCGGCCCTCCTCCGGGGGAGGGAGTGGTGCGTTCACCATCTCCCGAAGAGCAAACATCTCCATCCCTGGGTCGTCCGTCTCAGGGCCGCTTGCTCCTACGCTTGCCGCCTGGTTTGGCGGGGGCCTGGACGGGCGGGGCGGCTGCCCTGCGGCCGGCTCGACGGCGCTGCTTAGCTGGAGGCTGCTGCGTCTGCTGCGCGGGAGCGGGGGCGGCGGCAGGGGGCCGCCCTCGGCGATGAGTAGACCGAGGCACTGCCGCCGGCGGCCGGGTGGAGGCAGCAGCTGCACGCCGGGGCAGGATGTGCCTGATTGCCTCAGTCTGCTTCTGTGCAGCGGAGAACTGCTGGGCGAAGTTCTCCACCGCGTCGCCGAAGAGGCCGGTCTGGGACACGGGGGCATTCAGGAACCGTGCCTTGTCTGCCTCCTTCATGTCGGCCAGACGTTCAGGCGTTCCTGGACCACCATGGTGGACATCGCACGCGTAGTGCGAGGTCCGTGGCGGTCCGAAGCTCACTGAGAACTCCTGGGTCGTGACCACCCTCGTGCAGGTCCCTCAGTGCCTTGGCCTGGTGAACCTGCAACAACGCCATAGCGTGTAGGGCTGAAGCAGCTTCTCCGCAGGCCACATAAGCACTGCCGGTCAGGGCCGACGAGTGCCTACAGGCCCGGGAGGGGAGCAACGGATTACCGCGCCAGGTGGAAGCGGTCCTTGGACACAATTGCATCGCAACCGATCGCTCCACCGGCGGGACCTCCGTATACCCCCGCGCCGCTCCGCCGTCAAGGGTGGTGAGGGAGGATGAGCCACTGGAGCGGTTTCTGGCAGTGAAAGGTGCCGTCCATGTTCCAGTGAGCTCATCATGCACTTCCGGGAAGAAAGGCATCGGGGTGGTGCCCTGAGAACCAGCGCGGGCCACTCCGAGAAACCAATCGTCCAGCCTTGAGGGTTCGGGACACGGTGGAGGCCTCCACTCGAGCCCAACACTCTCAGCGGCCCGGGCAAGCATAGTCACCATTTCCGGATCCGAATCCGGCACCGCTGACCGCCCAGAGGGTGGCAACGGTACTGAACCATCATCTCCGGATTGGTCTGACTCACCCTCCGATGTAGCGATCGACATCCGATCGTCGGGGGGAGCGCCAAAGGATACAAGCGGTACCCCCCCTCCATGGGAGGGGCCGGCCCGTTCCCTAGGCAGCTCCATTGGTAGCGAAGTGCCGGTGGCAAGAGGAGCCCTCGCTCTTTTTGGAGGGGAATTCCTCACTGTCACCGTAAGACCAGCCCGGCCACTGCCCGAAGTAGCGTCCCCCCGGTGGCCACCAGGGGGAACCCTAGATCTCGGCAGAGGCACAGGTACCCCGCCCCTTTGCAGGAAGCGGAGCCTGGTCCGCAGCCCCGCGACGGTCATCCCCCCGCAATGGGGGCATGACTCGTCCACAAAAGCCGCCTCAGCGTGTTCAATGCCCAGACACGAGAGGCAGCGATCGTGACCATCATCCGGCGCCAGGTAACGACCGCATCCAGAAACGCACGGGCGGAAGGGCATCTTTGAAAAGACGCGTCTTAAGAAAGACGTTCCGCCCGTAAAGCTCTTTTAGAGAAGTTTTTGCTCTTTTAGCGTGCTGAAGCGCACAGGGGAGATGGCCGCTGCAACACAACAGGGGGTAGTGCAGCCTGATGTGTGCAACCCACTCGACAAGGGAGATATACTCACGCTGTGATCAGCGGCAGCTGGATGCAATAATCGCATGCCAATGTGCATTGGCTCGTTTAGTTTACACTCGAAGTGGATAGGTCTCTCTAAGCGAGATCCCAATTCGTCGGTCCTCCGACGTGACGTCAAGAGTGACCGACTGATAGGGAACTGGGTTTTAATCTCATAGTTACAGTGCTCAGCGTAAATGAGTACACCCCCTTTGAAAAGTAACATTTTAAACAATATCTCAATGAACACAAAAACATTTTCCAAAATGTTGACAAGACTAAGTTTTATATAACATCTGTTTAACTTATAACATGAAAGTAAGGTTAATAATATAACTTAGAGAACAAAATTTTCAGTTTTACTCAAATTAGGGTGATGTAAAAATGAGTACAAATGAGTACACTGAAGGGTGTACTCTGAGCACTGTATATGTTATCATGTCTGACTAACTCTCTATCTATCCATTCAATTCAATACCCATTTTTCATCAAGTATAGAAAGATTTGATTATTAATGTACTTAGTTAGGGCATGAATACTGATGGTGCAAGGACCCTCTCCGTCTCCGAAATGAATCGCATTTTAAAAAATCACATTTTACACATGTGTCAGAAGTGGTGAAAATGTGCATTTGAGTTTACATTTTCAGAATTCACTGTGGCAAAATGGTTTGATAGCGCCACCTACAAAAATTAAAAAAGTACCCCACTCGGTACATGTGCATGTACGCAATTTGGTATACACGTCGTGCCAATACCTACAAAAAGTTATCCTGGAACAAAAAGTCAGCCATTTTTTATTTTCTCTGCAGTTTTTGACATTTGCACTAACAAACTCCTAGCAATTTAAATATTTTCTTTTTGATTTTTGTATCATTATTATACGATAGATCACAGCTGATAGGAGTTCAACCATTCAAATTTCAGTAGGCGGGATTTAAAATTAATCATGTCACAAATACAGGAAAACAACTTTGTAGTCCAAATGAGCCGTTCGTTGTAGTTCTTGAAACTAAATATCTCTCTTTGGAGTGGACTTTGAGATTTGTAACTTTGTAGATTGTTTTATGCCCAAAGATACACACTACACACTGACTAAAATTCAAAAAGTGAAAAAGCATAATAGGACCCCTTTAATGATTGCAAGGAGTGCTATATGTGCACAATAGTTAATTTTTGAATTAAAATGCAGAACTAATTTGTTACGTCCCCGGACGTATTATGGTTGTTGTTGTTTTCTGGGAACAAATGTGTGGTTGTGTGCCCTGTGTTGCCCTCTCTCTCCCTCTCTCACTCTGTTCCCTCTCAGGTTGAATCACCATCACCTGTAGCTCATTATCAGAGCATGCCTGTGACTGAGAGTGGAGTATATAAAGGCAGTCCAGTGTTTACTGTGGGGAGACCCACTTCTCCCCTGCTCTAGTCTGAACACTTTAGTGCAGTGCTTCCCAAACCTGTCCTGAAGGCCCCCCTGCCCTGCGCATTTTGTATGTCTCTCTCTTATCTAAGACACCTGATTCAACTCATCAGCTCGTTAGTAGAGACTGCAAGACATGCATTGGGTGTGTCTGATAAGGGATATATACAAAATGTGCAGGGCAGGGGGGCCTCCAGGACAGGTTTGGGAAGCACTGCTTTAGTGGATTGTTGTTGGCGCTCTGATTTGAGTTGTGTATTAGCAAGTGGCTAATAGGGCATCTGTTGTGAGCGGTGTCTGGAGATTATTTCTAACCCTGTTTTTGCTTTATTGAAAAGCCTAAGTTAAATGGCAGGTAATATATTATTTTCTTCTTTATTGGTGTGAATTAAAAGGGAAGCTGTAGGGAGAGCGTGCCTTTTTCTTTGGATACTACAATCATCCCTGTTTTTGGTTCCGTTAGGGAGTTGAGGGAAGTTTTATGTTTATTTCTCTTCTTTTGGGGGTTTGAGGTAAGTTAGTGTTGCTCCCTAAACTAGGTAGAGAACTGTTTTGTTTGTTGTTTTAGGCATTGCTCTCTCCTGAGCCATTGCTCCCTATCTCTATGTTAAACTTATTTTCATTTTCCTTGTAAATAAATCTCTTTTTATATATGAATTGGTGTTGTCTTCACTCTGGGACAGATGACTGAAGTGTATTCTTGCCGATTTCTTTTTAGTTTTATGCTTCTTCCTTTGTTACTTCCCCTAGACAGGAGGGGGACATAACACATGTTATGATAAGTATTTTAGAGAACAATGATCAATGATGTGCACTTACTGTACTTAAATTTTATGGTGGACACTGCTGGATTTGGTGGTTGAACGGTCCATTGATAATTTACTTACTGTACAACCACCGCTGCATGGAGGGGTTGATGTCGTGTGAAGGCATCTCTACAGCATTATGAAAAATACCACTGTATTTGAAGGAAAGCCTACAACATAATCAAAATTAAAATTAAAAAGTTTAAGATTTGCTTTTTTTTTTTTTTTTTTTTTTTATATTTTGTCAGTGAAGTGCCAAGTCAGACAAATGTATTTGCACTGAAATAAATATAGACTTATCTGTTTCCACGAAAAATAGCTAAAAGACAAAAACTGCAAAAAAAACTGCATATATTTAATTTGATTTGTATTGTTTAAATCAACTGAAATACTATTTGGCCAGTGGAAAAGAATGAGGTCAGCAATATTCTAGGCTTTATCTGATAACTAAACGGTTTTGATTTTATGGATATTTTGATATACTTAATGTAAAATATAACAAGGATGCTGGATTATTATAGCAATACAAATTAATCTGGCACGAATGGTATTTAGTCCACATCTCATATTTCCTTAAGGGGTCCTATTATGCTTTTTCACTTTTTGAATTTTATTTAGTGTGTATGTTTGGTAATAAAACAATCTACAAAGTTACAAATCTCAAAGTCCACTCCAAAGGAAGATATTTCATAAAAAAATTAAAATCCCTTTTCAAGTAATACAACGAATGGCTCGTTTGGACTACAAAAGTTGTTTTCTGGTGTTTGTGATATCATAAAGATAAATCCTGCCTACGGAAACTCGAATGGTTGGCTGTTGGGAGGGGGGAAAGCTTGGTTGAGCTCTGCACGTTTCAAAATCGAAACCCAGTGTAGGTGTTTTTGGCCCTGTCCCAAATGAAACGTTATGCGCCCTCGAGCCGAATTTCTGCCGAGCCCGCACTAGGGCGAGCTTGCAGCAGACTTCTACCCGACAGTCAAAGCGGCATTACTACACAAAAGTGCGGACTCCAAGGAAGACTGCGAGGGTTTAGGGTGCCATTTGGGACAGGGCCTTTATATCACTGTATTTCTGATGGAAACCAACTGTTTTCAGAAAATGTTGTATGTCATTTTAATTTCCTCTTGCATGTATTTGTCTGATAAAGCAGCGTTTGAGAGTGGAGCTCTGTTTTGTGTACAGCGTTACCGGGGAAACCTCGCTCTCTACTCTAACAGTGCCTCCTGCTGGCAGATAATTAATCTGCATATATATGCGGCCACAAATAGTGTAAGTCTGTGGGACTATGGTATAAATACAATCAACTGTATAACAGTTTCAGTGCAAATCATGTTATAATGTTAGAATTAAAGAACAATAAATATAATACATATTACCGTTGCACTTATCTGTGCACAGTCAATGCAGTATTTTTAAGCTATTGTTGGCAAAACAACAACACCGTTACCACTTTAATATGTCTTGCAATATCCGTGGCGTGCAAAGGTTCTGCAAGATACTCTTGTTCAATATTCTCGAGGTCTGAATTGATATGGCGATATTGACAAACTTTCTGCTTTGGCAAGTGGTGGGGCAGTAACGCCGTCTAAGCTGTTAGCCAATCACAACGCACTGGGACAGCTAACCAATCACAACACATTTCATTTTTCAGAAGGCGGGCTTTCATCAAACCCGGAACTAATCGAGTCGTTTGTGCCAGACTGGGGAGAAAGTTATTGTAATAATGTAAATTATGTGAAAATAATGCGTTTTTCGAACCACCAAGCATGAGAGTATGTTCTAGTACACCCCCAAAACAAAATCAGTACTTTGTAAAAGAGCATAATAGGACCCTTTAAGGTCTTACCTTTGATGGTGTTAAACAGGTTGTCACATGGATGGGAATATGCATGAAAATGATATGCAGAGGTTATGCATAGTAAAACTAGGCGTTGTAAGCTCCGTATATGGTTATTTCAGGGAGGAGATGGGGTGGAGATGCACGTACACACAATCTTCCCTTGACTGGGATTTATAAAGGGATTTTTGCGCAGGTTCTTTTGTACACATGGTTTTATAAATCAGAAAACTTTTGTGCCTATATACACTTTTAGGATGAAATCTACGGAGAGTTTAATAAATGAGATACCTGGCCTGAAATCATCTACAGGCCAAAATGTGGTTATATTCATAGTGCCACCAGCTGGCAACAGGAAGTGAGGTAAAAATAAACAACTTTGACAAAGTTCCTCCTATATTTTTGCACTGTTTTCCTAAAGCCACCAGGTGTTGGTGGCACAGGTGTGAGGGAACTATCACTGGTGCTTGAAACTTTAATTTCATTTCAGATTTTGATTGTGTTTTATCTCCTAACCACCATTTCTTGTTGAGAATGGCACATAATTGAACTAGACTGAGAAGCGGTGTTTGTTTTACGGGAAGGAGTGTTTTTATGTAATATTGCTGAAGTATCTGTAGCAGACTGAATTTATGTCCAGATTGAATTTATCTTCATAATGAACAGTACCATGGTTCACAAAAACCTAACCCTGAGTTGCACTCAACTTCAGATGATGGCTTTCACTCTATTAAAACAAACCAAACGTTATGGTCAATTGAAGATGGGTCTGTCCCAAAACCACAAGTGTGAAAGCAACATCACCTTCTCACTCTTTCTCCTCAGGGTCATCCATTAGTTGAGGCCAGTGGTAATTCACTGGTTTATTAGACTGTAAATCCTTCTCTCAGCCCTTTGTCAACCTCGGCATGTGTGAAACCCATCTCAGTTCTCGCAGTGAAGCACATAAACCACTTTTACTGATCTTTACCTACTGGTTTGCTCTATATGTTTCCACTGATTTGGAATTGCATCCATTTATCTTCAGAGCACTGTTCAGTCGAACATGTTATTACCACTTTTGATTGCAATTAATTGCATAGATGAAGATTTGCTCTGAAAAGCCCCAAATTAAGATATTGTTTCATAGAATTGACTAAATAAGTATCAAAAACAAATATATAAGAACAAATAAGTCCAATAAAATCAGTCTGAGGTACACTTACGGCCATTGTCGATTTTCCAACACATGATGAGATGGACATGTTTGGCTACTGCATAATTTTTCACCAAATTATAAGATCCAATGTTATTGCAGAAATATGAGATGGAAGAGTTGTCAGCATTTCAGTTCTCCACACTAACATCTGTGTCTTCACTCAAGTCCCGATTAATTAGAGTCATAGCTGCCCTCACTGAGCCAAAGATCTCATATCTCAGAGACATAACATTCAATGTCAATTACTCTGTCAATGTTAGCCAGCAACTACAGCTGCACTGAATGATCTGCAATCATCTGACTACAGACACATATCATCTCACACCAGCCAAGATATCGCTGACCAGACCAGCGGCTTTTGATTTTAAGGATAATTTCCCCCCTGACCTTTCCGAAAATCTGTAATGACAACATATGATTAATATTTAGCGATGAAAGTTTTATTGAGAAACCTGTGACAAATTTGCTTCTTTGCCATGGGCATGAAAGGACACTTTAAAAGAGTTTCCATGAATGGAAAGTTTTCTGCTTTTTTTAGATGTCAATGAAATCATGCTTTTCAAGGTTTGTAATAAGAACAGAGTGCTCATTTCAGGTATCAATGCCATTTATACCTGCATCTTTTTATTTAAAATTATTAAAGATATTTACATTTAATATAGTAGTGCTGAATTTAATAAAACATATATTAATAAAAATATAAATATGGCACCATACCACATTAGTCGATATGTTTGTACAAATAATTTATTGTATAATATAGACACTGTTATTTATCAGACAGTTTATTGTCGTTATTGTTGTTGTAAAGAGGCAAATGCCAGAACATACTGTAGATGAAAAATACATGAGAGATTAAAATAAATTATAATTTTTTTCAGAAACTTTTATGGTGTTATTTAAATTTCAGTAAAATGTACTCAGAAAAAGTGTGTGAAGACAGCAAGTAGCATATAATTAAATGTGATGTAGAAAAACTTAAATATGTTCTTGAAAAAAAAAAATAAAAAATACTCCAGTACTCATCAAACTATAACTTTGAAAACCCCCATTTCTTACAGTGAAGTTTGTTTGTTTATCTTAACTTTATCGTATAACCTATTGGTATGTAATAGAGGCATGGTAATTAGGTAAAATTACAATTTAAAAAATACTTATAATAATTATGTTTAAAATTATTTGGTATTAACAGGGATACATCTGTCAAATGAAGTGACTTAAGTGTTTCTTGTTAATTAAATGAGCAATAAATCATTGGAACTCAAAGGGAACAGTTTCCTGAAAACGAGCCCTACACGTGATGTAAATCACTGCATGAAGGGACATGACTGTTATGATAGTGGGCAGTGGACGTCTTTAGAGTGTGAGTTTCTCCAGACCCCTGATTAGAAGGACAGAAACACAGACAGAGAGGATTCATCGCTCTTGCTGGTTCTGACAGACAACAAAGCAGCACCTGAATCCAGTTTAATGGTGGAAATAGACGCACAGGCTCCCCGCAGCCAAACCCCTTTACCACTCACCTCTGAGTCACAGACACAAGACAGATGCAGCGCAGCAGAGCAGGGAGGACAATGCCGACAGCTTTTAGTGTTCGTGTGAGTGCACTGCGGTCACAGGGTCACGCAGGGAGCAGAAGAACGCAGATTTCTCCTAACAGAATGAATGCCTGGCACAGGGAGAGGTGATGGAGCTGTGCTCGGCAGAGACTTCAAACTAGGAAGGACAGACCTTTACCTGACCCTTCACACATAGATTTCAAAATCCATCTTCCTTTGAACCACTTCAACTAATGTTCAGGATCTGAAAGATTTATTCTCTCCATCATGATTAGAAAACCTCACTGTGCAAAGATTTTTGGGAAGTAAAAGAACCTTTGTGATGTGCTTATTCTAGAAAGCATTTAATTGAACAAAAATAATATACACTCCAGCAAACAAGGATTTTTTTGTTTGATATTTTTTCTTAGATTTTTCTATCAGGTAGAAACTAAATTCCACTTTTGAAGTAAAATTAAGAAGTGTTTTTTGTAATATACTAGAGTATTGATGATATGACAACAGACATGGAAAGAATCAAAGTCACAGAACTTTTTTGAATGTATGGAGTCTTTTAAATATTCAGTCAAGCTGTCTTAATGAATGCCATTATAGATGAGGATGCAAGGATACATGTACTTCCTGTTATCAATCTGTGCTTTGTTCATTCCCACTCCCAGATAGATTTGAGGTCAAAGGTCAAACCATGTAATGACAGGAAGAGAGATATGTTGAGACTGTGAGAACGGATGAGGGTGCCGTAAATGCGTCTGCTGTGTCGCTGTCTGTCTGTAATCCCTAACTCTGTATTTATCTCTATACAAATTTGTACCATACTATTTATATTCGCAACCTTTCAGAAGTGTGGGGTCAGTAAGATTTTTGAAAAGAAAGAAAGTATTACTGTTGTTCAGCAAGGACATTGAAAAAAAGTTACAGTAAAGATGCTTATAATACGATTTCCATTTCAAATAAATTATGTTCTTTTGAACTTTCTATTCATCAAAGAATCTTGAAAAAATTATATCACAGTTTTTGAAAAAATATAAAGCAGCACAGCACTGGTAATCAGAAATGTTTTTAGCAGTAAATCAGCATATTATAATGATTTCTGAAGGATCGTGTGACACTGAAGACTGGAGAAATTATGCTGACATTTCAGCTTTGAATGTAAAATATAAAAATATCTAAATTACAGCTTAAAATATATTAACATCGAAAACAAATTTCAAAACACTATTACTGTTTTTACTGTATTTTTTATCAAATATATACAACCCCGTTGAGTATAAGATAATTATTTTAAAAATACAAGGAAAGCTTACTGAGCCCATTTATATTTACACTCAGAGAACACTTCATTAGGTGCACCAGTTCAACTGCTCATTAACGCAAATATCTAATCAGCCAATCACATGGCAGCAACTCAAAGTATGTAGGCATGTAGACATGGTCAAGATGATCTGCTGAAATTCAAACCGAGTATCAGAATTGGGAAGAAATGTGATTTATGTGGTTTTGGTATGGTTGCTGGTGCCAGAGGGCTGAGGATTTTCACACTCAATCATCTCTAGAGTTTACAGAGATTTGTCCAAAAAAAAGAGAAAAGGTTACACTTTATTTTGATAGTCCACTTTAGACATTTTACTAACTATAAGTAACTTTGCAACTACATGTCAACTAATTATTATTCATTTGCAACTACAGGTCTAATAACTCTCAGTAGGATAAGTTTAGGGTTAGTAGAATAAGTTGGCATATACTTGCAAAGTTTATCATTCAATATGTTGTATGTTGTGGACCCATCAAAATAAAGTGTTTTAAGATATTAAGCAGACAGTCTACTAATACTCTAATGACTGCTAGTTGACATATAGCTGCAAAGTTACTTACTGTTAGTAGAATATCGAAAGTGGACTATCAAAATAAAGTGTTACTAAAGAGAATATCCCACGGTAGTTATGGGGGTAAAAATGCTTAGAAAATGGTCAGATGAGAATGGCGAGACTGGTTCAAGCTGATAATAACTTGTTAAAAACAAAGTTTGCAGAAGCGCATCACTGAACACATCGAAACTTGAAGCAGAAGACACACCGGGTGCCGTTCCTGTCAGTTAAGAACAGGACACTGAGTGTACAATTCACACAACTCACCAAAAGTGGACAAGAGAAGATTGGAAAAAGGTTACACGGTCTGATTCTCAATTTCTGTTGCAACATTCGGATGGTACGGTGCATTTTAATTCAATACTGTGACTGGAACATTGTCACTTTCATCTCAATATGTGAATCTTTCTCAGAGCCTGACAACAAAACTGTTGTGCTAAATGTAGAGTAAATAGTTCCGATGTGAATTTGGTTTGACTTCTTAAAGTGAACAGGCCTTAAAACATCAAAGCCAGTTGACAGTTCATCACACTCCACACCTGCAGCCCGAACAACGCTGTTAATTTTAACTCTCCCAAGCTTTAAAAGCATTCATTTATGAATGTATTACTCCTTTGATGTGTCCATGAAACATGATGTTCACTGTAAATAAACAGATGTGAATACTTTAGTCATCTATCAGCTCTCTCAGTCCTCACACATTTATAGTTTTAATAAGGCTGTGCATGGATAGTCTGACTGCGGTAAACTGCCTACATAAACACAAAAGCACTTTTATGAAGTCTTAAAATATTCATGGCATAGATATTGCATCATTGAGAGGGATCAGACAGATATTAAAACCTCCATGAGCAGAGGTCAAAACTTCTCACACACCTTGGGCTACAAATATAAAAGGTGTGTGTGTGTGTGTGTGTGTGTGTGTGTGTGTGTGTGTGTGTGTGTGTGTGTGTGTGTGTGTGTGTGTGTGTGTGTGTGTGTGTGTGTGTGTGTGTGTGTGTGTGTGTGTGTGTGTGTGTGTGTGTGTGTGTGTGTGTGTGTGTGTGTGTGTGTGTGTGTGTGTGTGTTACAAACACCAAATGTTTGTAGTCATAAACAAAACCAAATTTACATTTGATTTTAATAAAATTTAAGAATATTTTTATTTAAAAAAATGCTATTTTATTGACAACAAAACTGGAGTGACAGAAATGGACAAATGGGGAAACTTTTATGTCCTCTAACTTTAATGAAACTAATTAAACTTTAATGTAACTTTAATTTTGTTCTGTCCTTTTTAAGGCTTGACAATCCTTTGTGGATAAATATGCTTTCATTTTATGAAAAAAGAGCAGCATGAACACACATTTCTCTATGTAAAATGACAAATGATTCATTTTATGGAAACCTTCCTATACACTAGGAATACTTTTTAATTGTTTATTTTTTAACATAGATATCACTATACTTTCCCCCACTGATTAATCACAGTGCATTAAAATAAATTATTTTTTATTACACAATTTTGGAAATGTTTATTTCCTTTAGCCTGAAAAAATAAATGTTATGGAAGCAAAATAGCCCAAACACCAAAAAAGATACATTCATGTCCAAAAATATTTACACCTTTGGTAAATATGATCAAAGAAGGCTGTGAAAATTAATCTGCATTGTTAATCCTTTTGATCTGTTATTTTTATATTATATTATTTAATTTTTTTTAAATCTAACGTTTCTCTTATGGAGAATAAGAATTTAAAATGGGGGAAATATCATTATGAAATAAATGTTTTCTCTAATACACATTGGCCACAATTAACAGCACCCCTTTATTCAATACTTTTTTAAACCTCCATTTGCCAGTTTAACAGCTCTAAATGTTCTCCTATAATGCCTGATGAGGTTAGAGAACACCTGACAAGAGATCAGAGACCATTCCTTCATCCAGAATCTCTCCAGATCCTTTAGATTCACAGCTTCTTCTCTTCAGTTCACCTCTCTCATTTTCTACAGGGTTCAGGTCAGAGGACTGGAATGGCCATAGCAGAAGCTTGGTTTTGTGCTCAGTGACCCATTTTGTGTTGTTTTTGTGGTTTGTGTTTGGATTATTGTCCGGTTGGGAGATCCAAACATGGCCCATTATAAGATTTCTAACAGAGTCAGTCAATTTTAGATTTTTTATCTGTTGGTATTTGATAGAATCCATGATGCCACGTGTCTAAACAAGATATCCAGGACCTCCAGCAGAAATATATGCCCACAACATCAAATATACAGCAGTATATTTCATAGTACACATACTCTTTATCCCTGTGTTCACCAAACCCATCTTGAGTGTTTGCTGCAAAAAAAAATAATTGTTTCATCTGACCATAGAAGCCAGTCCCATTTGAAGTTCCAGTCGTGTCTGATAACTGAATATGCTGGAGTTTGTTTTTGGATGAGCTAGGGTATTTTTTTCTTGATAATCCCCCCCCCCCCCCCCCCCCAAACAACATGTGGTGATGTAGGTGCTGTTTGACAATTTTTTTTATGTTTTCTTAACCCGAGACTAAACTATTTTCTGCAATTCTCCAGCTGTGATCCTTGGAAAGTATTTATTTTACTTTACTTGTAGTCATTTAGCAGACGCTTTTATCCAGAAAGACTTACAAATAAGAAAAAGTAACTCAAATTAAAAGTTAAAACTACAAATATTAGATAAACACATTTAAGAAGATAAAGAAATTAAATAAAATGACACATTTAAGAAGATAAAGAAATTAAATAAAATGACAAATGCAACAACATTTCAAAACTAAACATTTAAATGAAAACAAAAAATTTCAAACTAAACATTTAAATGCTAAAAACATTTCAAAATATTAAATCAAAGCTAAAAACATTTCAAAATATTAAATCAAGGTAAAAGGTATGAGTATAATAATGATTCTAACATAACACTAAAAGCCTAATATACTTCTTTTTTACATAGTATACTTCTTTTTTACATAGTAAGAATTGGTTATAAAAACTAAAACAGAAGTGAAACAAGTAGTAGGAAAGAGGACAAATAAAAAGCGATACTTATATCCCTTGCCGGTGTCCTGCCCGGTGGAATCGCACGGCAGAGTTGATGGTCTTTACACTCTTCGGTATTCACACAAGGAGGGCTTCACACGACGGCTGCCGTGGTATATTAACCTTTTTTAAACCCGTCTAACAAATCACTATTTGAATTCAGCTGAATACACTTTCCTGTGTATCACAACAAATGGCCAAGCAAACGCAGACACTGACTAGAGACACGATACAGTACAAGACCAAACGTGATTTCAGCAAGTCTCATATCTCATATTTAGCCACTCAAACTCTCCTCCTCACCGTGCATTAGGGCGATATAGACACATGTCCTTTTCCAGGCAGTTTTGTAACATTTTATGTTGATTGGAAATTCTTAATTATTGCCCTGATGGTGGAAGTGGGAATTGTCACTGCTCTAGCTCTTTTCTTAAAGCCACTTCACTAAGTTGTGTAGCTCAAATTTATTTTGCTGCACATCAGAAATATATTTTTAGTTTTTTCTCATTGTGGTGGATGATTAGGGAATTTGGGCTTTGTTTTTCCTCCTATTCATATTTCTGTGAAACAGGAAGCCATGATTGGATAATATCATGTTCATAATCACCCTGGAGTGCTGAATATGAATGGGAATATACTTCAGAGATATTTTACTCATAAGTATTTCTAGGGGTGCCAATAATTGTGTCCAACATGTATTTGAGAAAAACTTTTATTTCATAATGATATTTCCCCCAATTTTAAAATAGATTTAGAACTAATAGATTTTTCCATTTTTTTTAAATAAAAGATCAAAATGATTAACAATGCAGATTAACTTTCACAGCCTTCTTTGATCATATTTACCAAAGGTGCCAATATTTTTGGCCATGGCTGTATAACTACATAACGCAAACTCTTATTTTTTTCTTTGTCTTTGTCACTTCTGCTGTCTCCGTGAGGCTTGACATACCCAGATTGTTTATTGCTTTATTGCTTCCCTTTACAGACGGACAGCACAATAGAGCATCTCTGTAGAGCTCCTGTGAGGTTCCTCAAGTTTCTCTTGCTGTCCGCTGCTGGAGTCTGTCTGTCAGGCTCATTTGTGTGTGTGCTCTCGCTGTGTACATCATTATCAGCTTCATTAATGGCCACTTGTTCTCTGTGAATTAAATTAGCGCTGCAGTTCGGGCCGAACAGCAGGGGGGAGACAGAGGGTCAATAAACACACACACACACACACACACACACACACACACACACACACACACACACACACACACACACACACACACACACACACACACACACACACACACACACACACACACACACACACACACACACACACACACACACACACACACACACACACACAACACACACACACACACACACACACACACACACACACACACACACACACACACACACACACACACACACACACACACACACACACACACACACGACCCCCTGATGCTCAATATATGCAGCTGTATGTGAAAGTCCCTCCCAAACACCACCATGCTTTTGTGTCTCACTGTCTTCCATTTCTTCTGTCTAGAGAGAGAGGGGGCTCATGGGAATGTGTGATTAGTGTGAATCATCAGAGACTCCCTCTTTACGTACCTTGTTTCATTATTGAATTATTGAAGATTTGCATGTCATTGTTGGCAGTTCCCATGGATTTCAATGCTATTTGAGCAATACAGAATCTGTGTCTTTTGTGCGAGTGAGATTAATAAAGAGCATGTTTGCAGAAAAATATATGTTCCAGTGTATTCAAATATATTCACTATATTGCCAAAAGTATTGTCACCCCCTTCTAAGGAAAGGTTTGACTACTTTAGTAATTTCCATGAGTACAAATCTTAATGTTTAATCATTTAATGATATTCTAGGGAATTGTGTGCTTCTAATTTTATAGCAACAGTTTGGACAGAACCCTTTTCTATTCTAACATGACAGTGTCTCTGTGTATAAGACAAGGATCAAAGAGAAATGATGATTAGTCAGTGTGGAAGAACTTGACTGGTCTGCAGAAAGACAAGTCCCATTCCCAGCTGAACACCTCTGGTGTGACTTTAAATGCAGACCTTGAGCCAAAAACTCATCACCAAACACCAATGACTTCTTCCAATGTTATAATTACCTTTTCCCCTACATTCAATTGCTGTAAATCCCACTCAGTTTTTGAAGTCTGATGTCTCAAATCTACAAAACAATTAATTTAATTAATTTCCGAAAGCCAAATCGTCCCCATGATTGCCCATGAATGATTTACTCTTCTGCTGTCCTATCATTGTATACACTTCCTGCTATGCCTGCCTTAAATTATTATCCCTCACATTTCTCTCAATTTTTTGCTTATAATTATGTTTACACCTAATAATAATTTGCTTAATTTATTTTTGCATTACTTTAATCTGTGCTCAATCACCTGTCTGAAAAGCTTGCTTTTTCTTCTTCAGTTCTGCTTTTAATTCCCCGTTTATCCATGCCTTATCATTCAGATACCTTTTAATACATTTAGTTTTAATGACATTAGCCATACAAAAATCTATATAATCTGTCACCATATTATTTAGCACATTTAAATCCTCACTTTTATCCATAAAGACATGCCATGCTGTACAATCAAAACATCCTCCACAGATTCCTCATCCCATATCTGGATGGTTCTCAGCTCAGGATGGCTGGTTTTAAGCCACTGTTTATAAAGAGGAACCAGATGTATTACATTGTGACCTGAATCACCCAAGGGTGGTTTTGAGTACCACTTATATCCATTCTTAATATTTCCAAAGCACAAGTCAAGCACCCTTTCATCACTAGTGGGGCAATAAATATACTGATAAAAATTAGGCAGTACATGCACTATAGAACAACCAATAAAATCCCCCAATACAAATTTAGGAGCAACTGGTGCGATGTTTTCCAACCGATCAATAACATCGTATGTAACATTTGCCGCAGCCCTGTGTCACAGTGTCTGGTTGCTGTGCTCTGGACTGACCACTTGATGTCCATTTCACCATTCACTGCTTAATGTCACAGACTCTATTTCCCGTGATCCTTGTCCTGTCTTTCTGTTATTTCTGTTATATATTTAATATGCAAAAGTATATACATAAGGATTTTTTTTTTTGCGTCGCCCCATCAAGCTCTCGCTGAATCCGCTCCTCGGCTATCACCGAGAGGAACGTCTGTACTTCCTCAACAGACAACGAAACAGCAATTTTTTGGTTGATACAAAAAGGTGCGTCCGATCCTTCGCTGGCTGTGCTGATTTAAATCTAGCGGGTATATGTTAAGTCTCGTGTCGCAAGTTCAGTGACGCAGTAATGACGATTTTCTCCGGCCAATCAGTGATCAGTAGAGTTTACACGTCACGTTTTGGTAACGGTACGGATCCCTTGGAACCCCGGCCGAGGTGGTACTAAAAAAGTACCAGGTACCAGGTACAGTACCCAGTGGAAAACCCCCCAAAAGTGAACCATACCGAACCGTACCGTGCCGTACCATGCAGTGGAAAAGCACCATTAGTCTTTTGTTGCTGCAGTATTGGACTCCAGTCTGGGAGTTATCTGAGTCCCCTTTAGAGCCTGCTGTTGGCCCAGAGGCCATCTTGACACAGCCCAAGCCCCTAAACCTGTTGGTCTCAACCAAGTTCCTCGCCCTGCCGGCCCCACCCAAGCTTCTAGCCCTGCCGGCCCCGCCCTGGCCTCCTGGTCTGCCGGCCCCGCCCAGGCCTCTGGCATAGTCTCTGTTTCTGGGCCCTCTCCCATTATATGGACCTGGCCCACCATCCCTCCCCCTGGTCCACCTCCCACCTGAACTTTTGTATTTTCTGGTGGAGTGTCTGGAATTCGCTACTTGGAGGAGGGGTAATGTCACAGTGTCTGGTTGCTGTGCTCTGGACTGGCCACTTGATGTCCCTTTCACCATTCACTGCTTAATGTCACGGACTCTATTTCCCATGATCCTTGTCCTGTCTTTCTATTCTTTCTGATGATCAACAGCTGTAGGTAATTAACTAAGGTCGTCACTATTTCATGTTCACTTAGTATTTTGTTGCTGCAGTATTGGACCTGTTACATTGTGTTTCTGTTATTCTGTCTTTATGGATTAATTTTTCCAATGTTTTTGCCTGTTGCTTTGTGTTTGGATTATTGTTTGAACCACAATTAAACTGCACTTGGATCTTCATTGTTTTCCTGGAGTCAATCCGTGACACTCTGAAGTTCGCCCGTGGATGAATATAGACGATAGTAATAAACAATTGTCCAAACTCCCTAGGGAGGTAAAAGGGTCTAAATGACAAGGATAGAAGTTCAATATCTTCAGAACAGTAAGACTCCCGCAATGTGTAGTTCTTGCACCATCTCTCATTTATGTAGATGCATACACCTCCTCAACTTTCTTCCCAGTTACCTGTGGATCACGATCAGTTCTCACAAGATCATTGAAACCCGTGACCCCGAAGTAAAGAGTTGTCAATCGTGTCTTTAAGCCATGTTTCTGTAAAACACTGTAAACAACTGTCTCTATACTCAGTGAAATACCTCACAGCCAACTGAAGTTCCGGTAGTTGCTTGGAAAGAGACCGTGTTTTGGCAAGTATCACTGTCGGTAGAGGCAGTTTTTTACCTCGGGCCCGGGCCTTCCGCCTCACCCCGGCACGCCGACCTCTCCTCCATCGCCTTTTTGTTGTAATCCCCCTCGTACACTCTCTTGGTAATTCCAGTGAAATTTGATCACCATGTTGTCTCAACTGCCAAAGTTGTTCCCGGCTATAGCGAAAAACACCAGCAACGGGACCGATCGGCTCAGCTGTAGCGGCATGCTCTCCCGTTGTTGTTGTTAAGATCTGCGTTGTGGCTGGTAACAGCAAATAAGCAGTGAACATAAGCCCATACAAAAGCACTGCAAGACACATCTTTGAAGGCTCCAATATGTTTCAAATACCAAATAAACAAGACAAAACAAATAAACACAGACACTCGTCTGTGCAGTGCCGGAAGATGTTTCACATTTAATTACATATACTCACTCATGTTACATAATGACGTATATTGTCTTTGAAATATTGCTGAATGTACTGACAAGCATTTATGGTAAACTAAAATATACTTTATTGTAATTTCTATTAAAATTTGTAAGTCATGTATTTGTAATTATACTTTAGTAATGATGTAGCAAGTAGCAACTAAGTACTTTTAAAATATATTAATTTTAATGTAATATCAAATAACACACTACAGTAAAAATTATAATCAAGTACTTTACATGTGATTTAGTATTTAAGTCAACACAGTAAAATAAGTGAACTTCTTGAAAGTATGACAAAATATTATTAAAACATAATTATTTAAATGTACTTTAAAGTAAAACGTTTAATATGACTATTACAAAGTGCACTTTCTAAGAGCACACTCACTATTTCTGAAAGACTTGTGGATACTCATGTTTTGTGTATTTGTTTTCAAGCAACTAGAATATATAAATTTAATTTTTCAAAATTCTAATTCAAAATGGTATTGTTGGCATGACAGTACAATACTGCCAAATATTAGAATGTATAAAATCACAGAATAACAAGCAATAATAAAACATTCATCCCCTCAAACATTATCATTTCATAATGCAGCAGGACTGGAAATAACATTTTAAAAGTTCTCCAGAAAGCAGTGGTAGTGTGTGTGAAGGCTGAATGAGTGTGTGTAATGTGAAGCTTTAGTTGGCCACTGGCTCGCCTGCAGGGGCTTTATCTCCGTCCTTCTCTCTAATGTGAGATTTAATTAGATTATAAAGGGTCAGAATTATACAGTCAGAGAGCAGCAATGGACAAACCAGAGACATAAACTTCATAGATAGTTTGCGTGCGTGAGAGAGAATTTGCTTAGCTATACTGTGGGGATAACATTTAATTTAGTTAGGTCTGACAAAACCTACATTTTGTGTCATTTTCATCGATCAAAATCACCCATAGATTTTTGTTAACAACACGTTTACAAATTAAGGTTTTAAAAGAAAAACATACTGACAAAAAATTGTCTGCTAAATGTAAAAGGAGGTTTTGGCAGTGATGACATAGAAAAAAATTATTGTTGGTTCCCCAAAGAACCTTTCAGTAAACATTTCTTAAAATAACCCCCTTTTTCTAAGTGTGAAGAACATTTTATGGAATGGAAAGGTTGCATGGATGTTAAAGGTTCTTGATGGAATCATTAATGTCAATAAATAATCTTTATTACCACTAATGTTCTAAACGACATCCCTCATTGACCTCTGGAGAATCACTCTTTGTCGAAAGAAACGGCGGAATCAAAACCATAGCGGCAAATATGAGGCTTACTTGCTTATGATGTTTTCATGATATACACTTTGTTGAACGTTCTTCTTACTGTCAGTGGTTCTTGGTGAAGCATGACAGATCCGCTTTGATGTGGTAACCACAGATTCTTCAAATCACCAGACTCATCCGCACAGAAGCACACGACTTAAAATAATTACTCCACAAGTAATGTGCAGTTGTACGTTTCAACCACAGATGGCGATAGGGAGGCCAATGTTCTGTAGGGCAGCTTTTCAGTTTTCAGCTTTTCAGCAGTTTTCTTTTATTTCTGTGATAATATGAAGTCATCGTGATTAATTAGCTTTATATAAAAACAAAGTCAAAGCATTTGTATAACTAGAAAGACAGAGGATAACAGTCTGTGCTGATGCAACAACAGCCTTTGATATCCATTGCTGGATATCAAAACACAAAGAAGAAATAATATTGTATCATAATGTGAGAACGTCTCATTACGAGACTGCAGGAGCAACTATGACCACACACACACACATATTCCCATCACATCCAGCCCAGCTCTCAACAAATGGAAATACTTTCACAATTCACAGCAGCGTTGTGAAAAATGATATTGAAGTTTCTAGTTTTATTTCAGGCGCAGATGCCAAAGTAAAGAGGGAGAGTGTTTGGGTTAAAAAGTTGAGCCAAAGCTGAGGGTCAGTGTGACTACAGTCTTCACCCAAACACTGGAGCCCAAACACTGATCATATAGCCGAGGAGTGAGATCATGAACATACACTGATCCTTGACTCTTAAACTGTTTGCGCATTTGTGTTGTTTGTTGTCGGTGCAAACTCATCACCATTTTAGGCTAGTGTAGGTGGTTATCAAGCCAATGTGATTTCTTGGCTGTTATGAGTGGTTGCCAGTGTGTTAAGTTTGATAGTGTTTAAAATATTGCAATGCATCTGTGTTATAAGTGTTTTTAGTTTGTTGCTCCATGTGGTTGCTAAGGTTCTGAGTGTTTTAAGTGGTTTGGTTTGTGGTTTCTAGCAGCTTGATCTGGGTGATTGCTAGAGGACAACTGTAGGTTGTCCAGCGGATGAAGTAGGATGTAGGTGTAGCGTCAGCCCCCATTCACTGCTATTATAAAACTTGGAAGAGCCAGGTGTAACGAAGAGTCAGAGAAGTTAGGATCCATTTGCAGTTTTATTGAGAATAGTCAGGCAGTACTGGGTCAGACACCGGCAAGGCAGAACAATAGAGGCAAGGCAGAGACAGAGTAGAACACCAGGCAAGAGATCAGGGCAGGAAGCAAACAATCACAGTCCAATAAACACAATCCAAGTCGGGGCAGGCAGCAAACGATCAGAATAAAGAGCAAACAGTCCAAGGTCAGATAACAAGAAGGTAAACACGGGTAGAACGCTCAGAAATGACAGCAAGGCAAATCAAGACTTCGCAACGTATATGTGTGTGTGTAAATGGGGAACAGGTGTGGATGATTGATCAGTCCCAGGTATGAGGGGAAATGTGAAATGGAGTCCGAATGGCAACTGACTAGTATTCAGGTGAGGGTTCCCTCTGGTGGTGCGGAGGAGCCGGTACGGGAGCCTCCTCTGTAACAGAGCCCTCCCCCTGCGAGCGGCTCCTGACGCGAGGAAGCAAGCGACGCCGGGGTCTCCCCCGAGGTCGAGGGGCCGGTTTCTCCGGATGCATCCTGTGAAATTCCTCAGTGAGGGTAGGGTCTAGGATGTCTCCTGCATTGACCCAGGAATGCTCCTCCGGACCGAACCCCTCCCGTTCAACCAGTTACTGGAGGGTGCCGCCCCGGCGTCTGGAGTCTAGCAACTCGTGCACTCTGTAGGCCTCCTCGCCGTCCACCAAGAAAGGCAGGGGGGTCTGCGGCTGGGCTCCCTCCTCCGTCTCTCCTCTCGGACCACCAGCGGGTTTGAGAAGTGACACATGAAATGTGGGAGAAATACGATAATTAGAGGGCAATTCCAAACGAAATGATACTGGGGTTATTTGTCTAGAGATTTTGAATGGACCCACATACCTGGGACTGAGCTTTCTACATGGGAGTCGAAGACGTAGATCTCTGGTTGAGAGCCATACCCATTGACCAGGCGCGTATGCGGGACTCGGGCGTCGATGTCGGTTGGCTTGATGAACTTGTCGTCTTACAGCATGAAGGAGATGAGTATGAGCCCGATCCCAGACCTCCTCACTGTGTTGCAGCCAGTCGGTAATGGATGGTAGTTCGGTGGGTTCTCCTAACCAGGGGAACATTGGAGGTTGGAAGCCCAGAACGCATTTGAAGGAGGTCATTCCTGTGGCGGGTTTTGTCAGGGAATTTTGTGCATATTCTGCCCAGAATAAGTACCTGCTCCAATCAGTTTGATGTTGTTGACAGTATGATCTGAGAAACCGTATGACCTCCTGATTCAGGCGTTCTGTCTGACCGTTGGATTGAGGATGGTAGCCAGATGTAAGGCTGATGTTGACATTAAGATGCTTAAAGAAGGCGGACCATACTCTTGAAGTGAATTGGGGACCACGGTCGGATACAATGTCGTCGGGTAGGCCATAGAAGTGGAATACATGGTTGCAGAGCAATTCAGCAGTTTCAAGGGAAGTGGGCAGTTTAGGTAGAGGGATGAGACGGCATGCTTTGGAGAATCGGTCAACTATGGTAAGTATGGTGGTATTGCCTTGCGAATTGGGCAGATCGGTGATGAAGTCAATGGCGATATGGGACCAAGGTCGGCGTGGTGTGGGAAGTGGGTTTAGCAGACCGGCTGGGAGCTGCCTGGGAGATTTGGATGTGTTGCATGTGGTGCAATTCTGTACGAACTTGGTTGTGTCAGTGAGTAGTGAGGGCCACCAGAAGCGGTTAAGGAGCAGATGCGCGGTGGCATTGATTCCGGGGTGACCTGAACTGGGTGAGGTATGAACTTGGGTCATCAGTCATGGTCGAAGGGGTTCAGGAACATACGTGCGGTCAGCAGGGCTCTCTGGAGGTGGTGGATTTTTAAGATTCAGTTGTTTTATTTCAGTCATGATATCCCATTGTACTGGTGCTACAAGAATCTTCTCGGGGATTATGTTGTGGTTTTTATGTTGTCGTGGCGAGAGAGAGCGTAATTCTTGGTGCCTGGCCGGTATGGGGAAGAATAGTGCAGGTGTGGATGATTGGTTCTTGTGATCAGTGATGAATGGGTAGCCCAGCCAAAGGCGCCATATAATTTCATGAGGGGAAATGTGAAATGGAATCCGAATGCACCTACCCTGTATTTGAAGAATCAACTTAATTCTTTCTCTGACTAGTATTCAGGTGAGGGTTCCCTCTGGTGGTGCGGAGGAGGTGCTAAAATCTCTGTAAATCGGGAGCCTCCTCTGTGTCTGGGGCTTTGGCCAAGAACACCTTCCTCTCGTCCAGCCACTCCCTCCTGGCTGATATATATATGCTGGTCTGATATATTCTCGCTTTGGCGTATATATATGAGATAATGACCTGACATGGTGGATGTGTTCTTCTCGAGTGTTGGAATATATTAGAATGTCTCTCACCCATCTGATTGTATTCGTCTGAAAGAAGAGAGTCATATACACCTGGATGGCTAAAGGGGAAGTACATCCCCCTCTCGGAATTGGGCAATTTTGTAGAATTTGGCATGTTCTAGGGGCTGAACTATCAAAGGATAGCCTTCACCGTAAAGATACATACTAGTACTGGCCAAAGTTAAAAGGTCCGCGGAGGCCGGTAGGTTGATGGTCACTTTATATTTCCTCAATGATAGTACACTTTAGATATTCTACTGACTATAACTTTGCAACTACATGTCAACTAATTCTCATTAATTTGAAACTATGTCAACTAACTCTCAGAGTAGACTGTTGGGTTAGGTTTAGGGTTAGTTGACAAACTTGCAAATGTTCTTTTTTCTGTTGTATGTTGTGGACCCATTGAAATAAAGTGTTAGAAGATATTAAGCAGACAGTCTACTAATACTCTAATGACTGCAAGTTGACATGTACCTGTAGTTGCAAAGTTACTTACTGTTAGTAGAATGTCTAAAGTGGACTATTAAAATAAAGTGTTACCCTTTAAAAAGTACATATTAGTACTTCAATGGTACATATGTGTACCTTTGGAGAGTACTGCGGGCCGGTAAAAGATTTTGGGCGATACCTTTTTTTCTGAGGGTGGGGAGTCGTGTAGTTTCTAGGTGTGTTACTTCTGTAACGAAGAGTGAGAAGTTAGGATCAGATTTTATTGAGAATAGTCCAGGGTGTTAACGAGCAAACAGTCAGGCAGATAACAAGTAAACATGCTAGGACAGAAAGGCAAATTACGTCTGTGTGTGTGTGTGGCTTATTTTGTGTGTAGTGTGTTTCAAGGGTATTTCTATACAGTTCCCTCTGGTGGTGCAGAGGAGGCGGTACGGTGTAACACCAGGATCTGAGTATTTTGAAAGTGTCAATGTGCATTTGCTAGTGTGTTCTTGGTCTTTACTTGGAGACAGCTTGTGCTTACTAGGAGTGTATATATAGTGTGTCACCATGCAGTTGCTAGAGTGTTATGGGTGGTTGCTAAGTAAGAGCTAATGTACCACCCGTCCAGGCCCCCGCCAAACCTGGCGGCAAGCAGAAGAACAAGAGGCCCTGAGACGGGCGACCCGGAGATGGAGGAGGATGTTCTGGAGGGAGAGGAAAGGCACATTGGGAGATGGTTCTTTTGTTTCATCTGTTTTTTTGTTTTCTGACCAAAACCTCAAAGTTTTAGAGCAATGCTTCCTGCTGCTGAAGAGCAATTTCCAACAGGACTCTATCTCTGGGTCCCCAGAGCAAACTCGGACCTTAACCCCATAGACGGGAAGTTGTGGACGAGCAAGTCTCAATTCACACTTACCCTCCTCTCTCGCCAGTGAGCAGCTGTGGGTGGTTCAAGTGTGTGATCAAACGTACTACTCACGCACCCTCTGCCCGAACGCAGGTAGGTGTTGCACACACGCTGACCCCACTTCGGACCGGTAATTTTGATTTGATTTGATTTGATTTGAACGAGACGTTGGGTTAGGTTTAGGGTTAGTTGAATAAGTTGACCCGGGCCAGGTCCCTGCGTTCCCCATCACTGCCTCACTGCAGGTACATTGGTGGTTCCATTGTTAAGTGCAGAGATCGTAGTCCTACTGGCGAAGGATGCGATAGAGCTGGTCCATCCAGCTGATATAAGGACGGGGATTTACAGCCCTTACTTCATTGTATCCAAGAAAGGCGGTGGGTTAAGACCAATCTTGGATCTGTGCGTCTTTAACCGGGCCCTTCACAAGCTTCCGTTCAGTATGCTCACGTAGAAGCGCATCTTTGGGTGTATCCATCCCCAAGATTGGTTTGTACTTCCATGCGTCGATCCTTCTGTGCCACAGGCCATTCCTGCAGTTTGCGTTCGAAGGTCGGGCATATAAGTACAAGGTCCTGCCCTTCGGGTTGTCCCTGTGTCCCCCCGTGTCTTCACGGAAATTGTGGAGGCAGCCCTCGTTCCCCTAAGAGAACGGGGCATTCGCATTCTCAACTACCTTGACGACTGGCTCATACTAACTCAGTCTCAGGATCAGTTGTGTGAACACAGGGACTTGGTGCTCTCGTACCTCAGCCAATTAGACCTTCGGGTCAAGCTAGGCTGTCTCCCTCCAGCCTTAAAGTCTATGTGGCTGTGATTGCTGCCAACGTGGAAGAGAAGTCAGTGGGGAAGCATGACCTGGTCATCAGGTTCCTTATGGAGGGGGGAGAAGGCTAGATCCTCCATGGCCCCTTTCTATACCCTCTTGGGACCTGTCTCTAGTGCTCAGAGCACTACAGCAGGGCCCATTTGAGACTTTGCAGACAGTTGAGCTGAAGTTCCTTTCTATGAAGACTCTGCTCCTGCTTGCATTGGCCTCCATCATGTGGGTAGGGGACCTGCATGCGTTTTCGGTCGACAATTCGTGCCTAGAGTTTGGGCCGGCTGACTCCCTGAGACCCCGGCCCGGCTATGTGCCCAAGCTTAGATTATCATCTGAATTACCCCGCACATCAGGGTGTGATTACTGACTAACAGCAATCAGTGTGAATGTCTGGCCATATCAGTGTATGTCTGGCAATCAGAGAATGTACGTGAGTATGTACTAGCCTACATACAAAGCAATTATTTATTCTTTCTTTCTTTTTATTACTCAAATTATTCTTATTGTATTTTTAGTGGTCAAATAAATCACTTAAATGATGTCTAAGACTCTGTCTATAATAATTGTATAATTGAAAAACATACAGTGGTATCTATAATGACTAAAATAGTTTAATAGTTTGTAGAACTCTTCAATACATTTGGTAAATACATTTTTTCCTCAAACGTGGGGGGGGGGGCTTTATATAGTCTCAGGAAAATCTAATTTTTCATGATATCTTCTTCAGATTTGAAATATAAGCTCATAAGACATGTGACTTTCAACCTATAACTTTTCTGGATTGCTCCAGGACTTTTCATGTATTTTTATACAAGATACAATTATATATTTTTTTTCATTCAGTGTGATAACTTTTTTCAAGGTACTTCAGTCTCTATAACTTTTTATCTTTTTGAGCATTATCAACTCTGGATGATGAATAGTAAAGCCCAAAGGGTATTCTTTGAAAAGACACCAAAATTGTATGCGTAGCGCAGAACCTGATTTTACCAAGTGCGACATGTTCCTGGGTCAACATCTTTGTTGACCCTGGAACAACATTGTTATTAACCAATCAGATTTGAAGAACAAGTTTATAATTTTTGTGAAGTTTAGGCCTACAATTAGTGTTTGTTGCTTGTACATCAGTGTTATTCATCTATCATTTCCTCTGATTTTAGGGATTACTCATGGGTAAGGTTAGGTTTAGGTGTAGGAAAATGATCAAGATTAAATTGTTGGATTAAAATGTTGTTCCAGGGTCAACAATATATGTTGACCCAGGAACACATCTAACTCAGCAAAATCAGGACGTGCAGCATACTATCATCTCAAAAACATTACAAGAATTAGAAGTTTTGTTTTCAGTCAAGACTTGGATAAATGTGTTCATGCCTTTATCATCAGCAGGGTATATTATTGTAATGGTCTCCTTCCAAAGAAGACCGCTAGACAGCTGCAGCTCATCCAGAACGCTGCTGCCAGGATTCTGACTAGAACCAGAACATCTGAGCATATCACACCAGTCCTCAGGTCCTTACACTGGCTTCCAGTTACATTTCGGATTGATTTTAAAGTACTTTTACTAATTTATAAATATCTCAATGGCCTAGGACCAAAATACATTGCAGATATGCTCACTGAATATAAACCTAACAGACCACTCAGTTTCAGGGTTCACACAAAACAAGGGGAGTCTGCTTTTAGCTGTTTTGCCGCCCGCAGTTGGAATCAGCTCCCAGAAAAGATCAGATGTGCTAAAACATTAGCCACATTTAAATCCAGACTCAAAACTCATCTGTTTAGCTCTGCATTTGTTGAATGAACACTGTGCTACATCCGAACTAATTGCACTATATTTTATGTACAATCAGTTTCTACTCTTAACTGTTTTAAAATTATTTTAAATCAAATTTTATATAATTTCCTAGTTTTTATTGTTGTGATAATTATTAATATTATTATTTTTAAATCCTTGTTTTTAATATTGTGATTATTATTTTTTTATGACTATTTCAAATTCCTTTTATGTAAAGCACTTTGAATTACCACTGTGTATGAAATGTGCTATATTAATAAACTTGCCTTGCTGATTTTGTCTGGCCAGAGGAGAATTACACTATTTTGACACACTATTTCCCCATCTAAATATTGTAAAGCTGATGTAAAGATGCTTTGACACAATTTGCATTGTTAAAAGCATCGCTATACAAATAATAGTGACTTGACTTTTAACTTTAAATGCAACTTTAAGTTTAAAACAGACTACTAATAAAATTCTAATGAAGTACTTTACTTGTAATGGTATGATAGTCAACACAAGTGTAATCAATTAAAAGTGCAACAAAATATTATTCAAACATATCGATTTAAATTGTACTGTAAAGTGAAACTTTTAATTTGATATTATTACAAATTACAATTTTAAAATATGTACTTAAATTTGTGAATAAAAAGTGTATTGTTGTATTATATTATCTGCAAGTACAGTTTTTTTGATAAATTGAAGACTTGAAGCAACAAAGAAAGAAAGAAAGAAAGAAAGAAAGAAAGAAAGAAAGAAAGAAAGAAAGAAAGAAAGAAAGAATGAAAAAGAAAGAAATCTGAATCAATAATGAAATCCCCTCCTGTAATGCTCCTTGCCGAAACTGCATTGTAAAAACTTTGTTCATTGTAGTTAACTGATTTTGTAAATTTTTATTTCATATTCTACAGAAGAAAAAACAAATCACACTACATGTGTGTTGGAGCAACATGAGGATGAATAAATATTGAAAGAGTAAGTGAACGTTTCCATAAAGGCATTTGCTTCCACCTTCAGAATCAGATCTGACCACCTGCTTGCATGTTTTTAGTGCTTAAAAAGCGTGTCTAGTGAAATCAGCAGCGTTGCAGCCTTAAAACTCATAAACTTCATCTCCCACGAGCCCTCACTGACGTCTCCACAGGTGACTTCAGAATGCGGCCATAAAATGTATCTTTCCTGCAAGCTGGAGAACTGTGACCTCAGCACGACCCTGCTGCTCCCAGTGATTCATGGGAGTTCAGGAGAGATACAAGCGATTCCTCAGATTCCTCCAAGACCAGACACACACTACTGCATGACACTTGGGATGCAGAGATCACACAACCTCAGGTAGTACCGTAACTCACAGCGTGTGTGTGTGTGTGTGTGTGTGAGAGAGAGGCAGAAAGAGGGAAGACAATGGTAGTATAGTTTCAGTCTACACCATAGACACATCTCACAGCTAATTCATTGCATTGCACTAATCTAACGTCCATGGTCTCTCCATGTGTGCTGTACAAGGTTTTACAGGAAGTTCTCTGCGCTCTGTAAATGACTCCCTGTTTGAGCCCTGTGTGATCCTGTAGTTGTGTTTAAAGTGAAACACATGGCTGTACTGGAGCAGATTTCTGCCCGGGTGTATCTACACAGACTGCGTTCAAAATAAACTAATTCCTTAACCTGTTAGCCAGCACTCCCCATTTTGGGTATTGGGACTCAGTTGAAAATGACGTACCAAACTTAAATTTATAACAGGTGCTGGCTTCAGTGTGCTGCACACGCACGTCCTGATTTTGCTGAGTTAGATGTGTTCCTGGGTCAACATATATTGTTGACCCTGGAACAACATTTTAATCCTACAATTTAATCTTGACCATTTTCCTAAACCTAAACCTAAACTTACCCATGAGTAATCCCTAAAATCAGAGGAAATGATAGATGAATGACACTGATGTACAAGCAACAAACACTGATTATAGGCCTAAACTTCACAAAAATTATAAACTTGTTCTTCAAATCTGATTGGTTAACAACAATGTTGTTCCAGGGTCAACAAATATGTTGACCCAGGAACATGTCGCACTTGGTAAAATCAGGTTCTGCATAGTATGCTGATTTAGTTACTGCTTTGATATGACTACTAAAACTAAGGTCTGTCTCCAGAATCACCCCAATTTGGTTCTTTCTCATTATTTGACTTAGTGGGAACATATACAGGCTAAACAAGAGCGGTGCAAGAATTGAGCCTTGTGGGACTCCGCATGTCATGGACGTCCACTTAGACTTATGCTATCCTATACTCACATAATAACCTCTCCCTTCTAAGTATGACCTGAACCATTTGAGTACCATCGCAGAAAGCCCAACCCAGTTTTCTAGTCTCTCTAGAAGTATGTTTTGATCGACAGTGTCAAACGCAGCACTAAGATCTAGTAGTACCAGCACTGATATTTTGCCAGAATCAGAATTAAAGCAAATATAATTTATTATCTTAATGAGTGCTGTCTCTGTGCTGTGATGCGCTCGGAAACCAGATTGAAAATTGTCCAGGTATCCATTTGAGTTTTAAGCAGTTTAAATCTGCAGCAGAGTAAGATTGTGCAAAGGACTCATCTGTTTCCTGTGGTTTTGTCATGATGACCGTCTAGGAGACAGGGTCTTCACTGGGGATTAGTCTCTGGGGCTCATCTAGTTGTCCTGGTCTCCGCTGACGTTCAGGGCTGTAGAGGTCATCTCTAGGTGCTGATCCACCATCTGATCTGGATACGGACTGGATCTGGTGACTGCAGTGATCATCTAGCTGCTGCATTTTGGACCATCTGTAGTTTGTTTATTAAACGTGCAGAGCAACCACCCAATAAAGCATTACAATAATCTAGCCTCGAGGTCATGAATGCATTAATTAATGTTTCTGCATTTGACAATTAGAGCATAGGTCATAATTTATATATATTTTTAAGATGAAAAGAATGCAGTTTTACAAATGCTAGAAACATGTTTTTCGAAGGAAAGATTGCTATCAAAAAGTAGATAATCTAAAACTCTTTAAAAGTAATATGTTTAAATTTTTCTAAATTGCAACTTTATCATTACAAATGTGTAATTACAAAAAAACTTAAATACACGATATACAAGCTTTAATAAAATTGACGTTAAAGTATATTTTAGTTTAGCAGTACACTTTAACCATATTTCAAAATGTAATAATGCAATTGCATATTAAGAAGTACTTAAGTCTTAATTAAGTGGGTGAGAAACAATCTAATTACATATAATATAAATTTAAAACAGTTTTCTGTTAAATTGAAATTACATTGCTATCAAGTGTCCAAAAACATTGCAGTTTATTTTCACTAAAGTACATATAGAGAGAGAAAAGTGGAAAACTATAATATTATGTAACAGATGCATCTAAAACATGAAATTTAGTAGCATAACTACTAGCTACTGGCTACGTAACACTGGTTAGACAGTAGAGTGTAGGTACTCTCACCCTAAAATGAATGCTTCCTATTCTCTTGTGTAGTTTAAGGAGCTCAGCAAATGTTTGCATTCCATTTCTCCCCCTGTGTTTCCCTAAACGGTGCTCTGTGGTGTGTGAATCTACATGGACGCAACCCTGCAGCAGATGCTCCAAGGCATTGTGGGTAACATCACACCCAGCCCACAGGCCATGGATGAGGATGTGAGAGATGTGCTGTATCTGTAATTAACAGTGCACAGCTTTAAAATAAGCTCATATATAGTACAGCAGGGCTTCATATGAGGACAGATGCAGGAAGCTTTTGTTCTTCAGTGGCATGGATGAGACGGTAGAGATCATTTTGGTTGTTTATGCTGTTTACTGGTGGTCATATATGATTGTTTGATCATAATAAAGTAAGATTGACATTAGCCAGGGTCAACACAACATTTAATGTGATGCAAATGAAAATGAGGCTATGAAGTTTAAAATTATGTGCAAGCTGTTCCAAAACCAAGTCAACTGATGATGGAGTCAGTATTTTGATGTCAGAAAGCTTATGGCAGAATGAAAATTATCTTAGAAACATACTAATTAATTTTGAAATATTTTTGTCTAATTTTCGAGATAATCAACAACTCTTTAAAATAATGAGATCAATTTACTTGAGAAGCAATACTGCATTAACTCTGCTGAGATTAATTTTCAGGATTACTTTACTGATTTTTCTTTTCTTACGGCACTTTTTGTCTTATAGCAATACATTTATTTTTCTCAGTTGTTTATAAATTGTTCACCCCAAAAAGTCTCAGTCCTTACTTACTTTAGTATTTTTGTAAATACTTAATTTTTCTGAACACAAATAGCAGGATACAATTTATGAAAACAAGTCTAATTATGTCATGCAGTACTGCTTTAAAAAAAGATGCATCTTGTCTTAAAGATTGTCAGAATGTACATTGTTTACTTTTTTGAAGACCAGGATTAGAATAATTACAGTGTTGCATTTTCTTTTTGGTTTGCTTAAGTTTCACAAGGAAACATTTCAAATGTGTTCATGCAAGTCACATGTTCATAAATCTGTGGTAACACTTTAGCATACGGACCAATTCTCACTGTTAACTTATTAGCATGCCTATTGTTATCATATTGTCTGTTAATTAGTACTTATAAATCACTTATTCTGCATGACCATATTCCACATGATCACCTTGCTCAGGACATCTTGGACGTTTTATTTTGATTTCATTGCTCAAATATGCCTAGACAAACCTAGAAGACGTGTCAGGATCTGACACAAATGCTCCAAATGGGCCAGGTGTAAAAAGCCCTTTTTTCAAGTGTGGAGACTCCCCTGGGGAAGTCAGGGTTTGGCAAGGAAGGACCCAGATGCAGAATGAGCAGGGGGTGATATTTGTTGACAAAGTCACAGCACAAGAAAGGCGAGTTGGGAACACAGTCCAAACATTAGGGCAGCTTGGTCGAGAGCTCACAATTTGAAAACAGGTTGACACTCCAGATCAGTAGGTGCACCTTTTTCGTTGGTTTGCCAAATCGCCATAAAAACACCAGAAGAAGCATGGCAGGAGCTCAAGGAAGTAGAGTCTTGACACTTGGAGCAATCAAAGAAGCACCAGAGTTGGCGTCCAGGTCAGGAGAGTCAGCAACCAGGAGAAACACAGAGCAGGGCAGGGCAGTGCAGGATCAAACCCTACACACCACAAGAAAACACAACAACGGAGTTGAAAACTAGAGCAGCAAAAACTGGCAAAACAAAACTAGGGGAAAAAAATCCAATAACTAAAATCACTAGAATGGGAAAAGGAACAAAATATATAAAAGAAATAAGAGTACTAAAGATGACCTAAACTAGCTACTGAGAGAAGAGAAAATACATACTAAAGAAACACTGACTAGGCCAAATAGAGAACCAAAAAAAAAAAATAGTAAAAAAAAAAAAAACACCTATAGCAGAGAACTAAAGAGGGGAAAATGTGAACTACTAAACTGGAGAAACAAAACAAAACCTAGAGAAGCCAAGGGAAAAAATTACACCAAAACTTTATCTTGACTAGATCAAAAACTATCAAGAAGATAAATACATGACCAGACTAGCCAGATAAGCACAAAACGAACCAGCAAAGACGAGAGGGAAAAGGAGCACAATATAAAGGGAGCAGAGCACATAAGGATCAGGTGAACACATTCAAGTAAACGAGGACTAAATACGGGGGTGTGGTAACTGGAAATGAGGGGGCAGGACAAGGGGAGCACATGGCCAACACAAACAAAGACACAGCCATGTGCTCAGGCACAACATGAACAAGACACATTAAACAAAGGCAGGACAGACAAGGCTGTCAGGGCAGGATCCTGACATAGGAACACTACTTGTTTTCCGCAGAGTTGCAGTTTATATAGGGCACTTCAAATGAGTCACTTGTGGATTTTGAGATCCAGCTGCCTGTATGGATTATGGTGGTAAAGCCATTTACTTAAATTTTAATGTGTACTGTTTATTAAATGTCTAAATGCCCTTTGTCAATGTTTTGATTTTACTTAGGTACATATATTATCTCAAAGCCTTGTTTTCATTCTTGTCAAAGACCTCCACCCCAACTAAAGTCCACATGTTGGTGTCTGAGGCTTAGGCTTGTACTGCGACCGGCTCCAGCATCGAGAGCGTTCAGAGAGGGTCTGCAGGTGAAAACGTGGTGAGTGCTGAAAAGTAGGAATCTCACACCATAAATAACAAACTACTTCAGTGCAGTGACCTAACGAGACTGTCTGCCCCCTGTCGCCTCACATTCCTCCTCACAAACTAACTCCATATTTCTGCCGAAGCCCATGAGAACCAAACCACCCTCCGACCCCAGACAGATCTCAGTTTTGGGGAATTCAGATATAATATTAATCCTCGTTATATGACAGCAGAACCAATGTTATTTTATCAGGTTTTCTAAACGGTATTGTGTTTCTATTGTGTTTCTCTGCCTAGTTGAAGAACCTCATATTCTCTCTCTCTCTCTCTCTCTCTCTGTGTGTTTGTCAGACTATGGCTCAGGATCATGGTTCTCTACATGAAGCGCTCTTAATAAGTTCCTCCCATGAAGAAATTAACTTAAGTTGAGGCATAACTCTTAACACTATCCATCAATCTCTCACTATGTCCTGTCTTTTTTCTTTCTCCTGTCCTTGAAGTCCTTTCCCTCTATTGTGTTTATGTTTTTCCCTGACATGGTACCCTGTGGCTTCCTGTAATCGAGTCATTCTTCCCTTTTTCTGTTTTAAGTTGTGGTCAGTCTTAAAAAAGGTTACTTCTAAAATATACAGTTCTTTCCCCTCTCCTTCTGTAGTTTATAAATCCATCATGGAAGTATTTGAGGACCCAGTGTGGGTTTTATGGATGCTATATTTTCTTGTGCACTCCCCAAATTTAACCTCAGCCCCTCTTCCTGTTTCAAGCCCCTGGAAATGGTGCTTATAGAACACAGAGACTATTAAGTTGTCATAGATAGTGTGTCATAACAACCATCTTAAACCAAAAAGATTAAATCACATCCAAAATAAAAGCTTTGGTTTACATAATTTATGTACTGTATATGTTTATTTATTATATATATAAACACACACACACATACAGTATATGTTTTGAAAATATTTACATGTACATACATTTATAGGTTTATATTCTTATGTTGTATATTATATATAAATATTTTTTATATATATAAAATAACATTTTTCTTAAATATATGCATATGCATGTGTTTGTATTTATATTTTCATAATAAATATACACATTATATACACATATATTATGTAAGCCAAAACTTTTATTTTGGATGTGATTAATCGTTTGACAGCACTAATATATATATATTTATATATATAAAGTTTGTAAGTTTTACAGAAAAAAAGTAAATATGCTCCAGTGAAAAACTGTACTTGGTTAAAGGTAGATTACCATACATACAGTGAAAAAAAAATATTTAACATCACATTACAGTTTATGTAATTTCACTGTAAAATACTGTAAACATTATTTTTTCCAATAGTTTTTTTTTATTAAAATATAATTTACAGTGAAAAGCAGTTTAAGGACAATCCCAATTCTAATATTTTTACTAAAATATAAGGTATTTCCTGTCTCTTTAATGACATTTTGCTTTTGAAATATCACTTTAGCTAACAGAAAACAGGGTCTTAATGACATCATTGTCCAGAAAATGACATCATTTTAAAAGGATGACAATAGCACAAACATCAGTAAGTGTATTACTGTAGCAATAGATTTATGCATTTTGAGATGTTTTGTGGTATTAGTTTTTGTCTAAGAAAAAAATGTATCATGGTGAGAGCCTTTTTACACCTGCTCACTTCATGCGTTTTCTCTCGGAAACCAATCCTATCATGAAAAGACCATGTAAATGCCCTCCGAAAGGCTTTCTTTAAATCTGATTGTTCAAGCCACTTCAGGAGGTAATCTGGGCAGCATCCCAGACAATACTGGACAAGAGTAAATGCATCTGGTTGTTGAAACACATTTAATTTTACTCCTCCCAAAATGTTATATTAATAAACGTGTGAGAGTGTGTTATCTACATGTCATAGCCAGATATGACAGGGCTAATGCAACACACATAGCTGCAGATGAGTAGCTTGATTATTTCTTCAGCAAGCCGATGCTCAAACTGCTGCAAATGAAACTAAAACTGTGACTCAGGCAATACATTTTTCTTTCATCAGTATGTTACATAGGATGTTACATAGTTAAAAAATGAGAAGTGGAAAGTGAAAACATCTCTATGAGGTGGCAATTACAGTATACCTCCTCTCTTCACCCTCTCTGTCTCCTTCTCTAATTTGACACAGCGTTGAGTGTTATGATGGGGGCAGAGAGAGCGGTAGGGGAGGAAGAGGGTTAGATGGATAAATGCAAACCGAGCATTAATCCTACAGGCGCATCAGGGAAGAAGACAAGGTCAGATTAACGCAGAGCAGTGCAGGCCAGCTCACGCAGGAAGCAGGTCTCATGCCAAGACTCCTATTGCTGCTTCAGTGCCGAACATCCCCTCTCTCTCTCCACCGCCCATCCATCAAACACTGCACTCCATCCATCAGCGCCAGCTCTCTGCCCGGAGATCACACAGCGGAAGATTTATCTGTGAACTCAGCCAGTGCTCTGAAATGATTGAGTCATGGGCGGCTGTTTTGAGTTTGTTTTCCGATCCCAGTTTGCATGCTTCTCATGTTATATAGTTTAGCATATTAGGATTAGTGCATCTTCTGCTATATTACACTGAACAGTACATCAAAAGTGCCCGGACAGTGTAGAATGTATTGATAACCTTTTTGATAAATTGGTAATATGTGCTAATGTTATATAAAATGTATATTTTGTCTGACTACATACTGTAATTTTCAAATGACCAAGGTTTTCTCAACTTACAAACACCACTAGCGGAGGTAAGTGATGTTTATAACTTAAGAGGAGTAAGGTGCGTCCATTTTAGAGAGCATTTTATTTAGGCTGTGCCTATTTACATTAAGTTAAAATAGCAGTATTTTCTTAGCGATGTGCTATTTAAACTAACTGCAAATAGCTATATATTCTATTTACACTATTTTAAAATAAAACAGTATGCAATAATAACATGTTGTTTAAAATTATAATTGAGTGTAAATTATAATTTAAATTCAAACTATTAAATTGTTGCCACCTTATTGAGACAATAGAAGCCCCCCCTACACATACCCTAACCCTACACGACACTTTAATTTAAACATTTTGATTATTACCTTAATTGTTATTGAAAATAAATGCCTTTCTGATGTGATATGAGATTTGAAAAGGAGAAAAAAAGTTTGTCTAAAGACGGATTCGAACTTGGTTCGATCACGTCAAAAATGACTACAGCACACTCTTGACCATCTACACAACTGTACCTGTTGTTGGATGATTTTCTTTTGTAGTTTGACTAGCCTAATCACACGTTGGTTAGCAGAGTTAGTGTGAATATGCGTAAAATGAGCCATCTTTCCCAGAAGAGGAAGACCGTAAATAAAAAGCTCAAACCAGACCAGCAAAACCAGACTGGGGGACAAACAGGGTTTTGTCAATAGGGATGTTTTCGCTGTAGAATATCTTCCTGTAGCTCAAGGCATTCTTGTAGCTCTGAAAGTGACAACTAGATCATGGTGCAAACAATGCACCATGGAATGCATGTTGGCTAAATGTATACCTTAAATGCATTGTAAGTCACTTTGAAAAACATATATCTGGTACTGTAAATGTAGAATGTGTTAGCATTATTACAGATGGAATGGTTAAAGCAGTATCAGAAAATGAAGACATTAACTCATGAGACTGTAAGTCTTGCAGGACCATTGTGGTAATGAGCTCTGAGCTCCCTGACAAAGAACAGGGCCAGAAACCTCAAACATGAGGTCAATTCCTTTTAATACCCTTCAGATCAGCCACAGCAGAGAGAGAGAGATGGTGAAGTTTTTGGGATTGTGATGAGCTGAGACAGCAATAGAGAGAGAGGGGGATTATGAGATCAAGCAGGAGAAGAGCTAATCCTGCCTGTTATTAGCAATGATAGTGCTATAAGTGACAACACATGCAAAGTTCTGGTACTCCACGAACTCAGAGCAACTACCGCAGTTCTTAAACATCCAGAGACTGTGGGATGTCCAATCACAGTATCGCCTGCTCGAGATGGGGATTAGACCTACAGAGAAGGAGCTCTGATCCTACAGCCTCTCTCTCCTCACTGTAAAGGGATCAAGTTAGCAGACCGCTAATCAGTGATGTGTGCTAGACCATGGTGCTGCAGTGATGTACCACTTATCGTAGTGTGTTACTGGGGCTCCCGTTTCACCGTGATGATCAGTACGATTATCATCGAGAACTCTGGAAGATAATTCGGAGATAAGTGGGATGAATTCCTGCCTCAGGAAACAAGGCTAATTTTCCACTTCTAAGTGACCCACAAAAAAACATGGACAAGATCCTGGAAGCAGAATAGAAGCCAAGGGAGGGAGGGATAGAAAGCTGATTATAGAAAAGAGGCGGACAAGTAACAAGGAAACACATGTGTTAGTACAATATTAGAGAAGACTAGAGAATAGAGAAAAACATTAATAAAAAAGAGATGGACACAATGATAACTTGTAATTATAAAGATTTCTGACTGTTGATGCTCACTCCTCTCCACTCCTCAAGTTCCTATTATTTTTTTGTTCTTCATACAACTCAGTGTTCCACCGATCTTTACAAATTTGTTATTTCTGGGAAGGCTGCCCACCATTTTCCCCAACCAAGCATTGGCCTCTCGTAACTCCCACTCTTGGAACATGTTGAATTCCTTCAGAGCGATGAAGTGTGTGAAACAAGATGAGAAGCTCTGTGAAGAAGACAAGGATAAGCCTCGTTCCTGAACCCCTTCAACCCCAAATCACCATAGGTCATTAGCCGCCTCCACAGCATCTTTTCTGATTAAAGTCCTCCTTACCTGCAAATCTAAAATCAGTTTATCTCATATTAAGTAGCCTGCTAAATAGACTAGCATAAATGTCTATGCTGTTTGATGCTGGTATACCAATATAGTTATGCAGTGAATCAACTAATTTCGCGTAGCCAGAGCTTCAGACTGACAGCAGAAGATCTGGGAACCTTGGCCACTTTGAAAGGCCAAGGACAGCCCATATGACTGACAGGTAAAGCAACAAATCATATTTTTTACATTGGAGTGTAAAACTCTTGGACATATTTAAAAGATACTATGCCACAAACTTTACATTTTCACACACTGCTTTCTTCTTTCGTGAAGGGGTTTGGCATCACATCATCTTTTTTTCCAGGCAGAACGTTAAAGAATGTGACACACCCATCTCCCAGAAATCCTGTAGAATTCAACCAATCAGATGCAGTGTCGGGGAAAGTTACTTTTACGTTACTTAGTTACTTTTTATGGAAAGTAATGCGTTACATTACTTTTGCGTTACTTTCGCGTTACTTTTTAAATATGGGGCCTACACTAGAAAGGGGGCCCACTGGCTGCAAGGAAATTATATTTTTTGATTAATTATTTATATGGGAGTTTGCAGGCAGTGACAACAGCATTCTGTAAACAAACTCACACACTCATTGTCAGCGACGCCCTGGTTGTAGTTGCCTATACAGTGAATGGTTCAGTTTAGGTTCCCCCCACACAGTTTGTGTAGTTGGTATGTTCCACCGATATACTGTAAGCGGAATGCACAATCAATGCATTTGCTACTAGTAAAGCAGCCCAGCACAAGATTGTCTTTATGTTAACGTGCAGATGAACAAGATAAATAACACTGGTGTGTGAAAGGAACTGGATCGGACAACTTTCTGCAACATCATACAATGCGAGTTCAGTCATTTGCGTGGATGTAATACGCGTGTCTGTTGGCTGAAGGTTAGATTAAGGTTGCTGCTCAAAGTTCAAAGTCTCAATTTTAAATAGGATTCGTTCTATTGCTTAAATGTGATCATTAAACTTTATACGGCTCTGATTTAAGTAATTAAACGTGAGCACGGCATGTTTCAAAATAACTTAAGGCGCCCCTGAAGATTGTTTGTTTTTAATACAAGAAGTTCTATTTATAGCAAATGTAAAAGCCCTTTCACACAAAAAAAATTTAATGAAACCTCAGGCTGAAGGAAGAGTAAATCACGTCTGTACAGTAGAACACAGGAGAAGTTTAACACTCTTCAGCAATAAAAAACAACGAAGCACAATTGTTCATTTATCTAAAGTCATTTTTGCTTATTATGGTTGAACTGGATCATCAAAGGTCAGCAGCAAACACATTGGTTAATAAAATGGGATTAGATACATTTGTGTTGTTTAACATATTTAATTATTGCGTCATATTCTGAGTTTGCATTTCACTGTTTTAATTAATTTTGATGAATACTGAATCTGTTTTTTGCGAGTGAGATTAATTAATACATGTTGACATTTAGTCTAGATTAGAACTACAGTAAGATCATGTTCACACAGCGCGCTGTCAGTCAATAAATGGGGAAAAAAGTAACTGGCGTTACTTTTTTGAAAAATTAACTCAGATATTTTCTTGTAGATTAAAAAGTAATGCGTTACTTTACTAGTTACTTGAAAAAAGTAATATTATTACGTAACTCGCGTTACTTGTAGTGCATTACCCCCAACACTGATCAGATGACAACTTCGAAACACCTTAAGTGTTTCCAATTTTGTGTGCCATATGCATCAGACATTCAGCCAACAGTCCGTGGGCATGACCTCTATACATAAAACTGGTTGACCAAGAAAGTTTTTTTTTTTTTTTGGTTAAAATGGTGAAGAATTATTGTGGGGATTGCAGGGGCGCTGTAACAAGGTGGAAGGTTAGGATTCCAAGCGATCCGAGAGGGCCTGATGCAAACAAGGGAAGCAATTTGTATTGAGGGGGACATCCCACCCCCACCACAACACTATTTTTCACAATAAGGACCCAAATTAATATGCCTTTCATGTATTCAGGGGGGCCAGAAACCATGGCAACAGCCCCGGATACTTGCATCCCATAGTGGGGACTATCATTAAAATCAATACAATAATGCAGGGGTTTTAACCAACTGTCCTGAAAAGTAGGGATGCACTGAAATGAAAATTCTTGGCCGAAACCGAAAACCGAAAAAGAGGAAACCAAGGCCGAAAACCTAAACACCGAAAGAAATTATGCCAATTATTAGTACCATTGCATTTATGGCTATGACTGTGTACTAACTTTACTAAAATCAAGGCATTGCAATTGCATAAATTAATATTAAAGTTTCAAAGAATAAATCAATTACAAATTATGCAAATATTTATTTAGCACATTGCAACAATGCACAGTATAAAATAAAATTCAAACTAAAATGTTTAACTTGACCCCACTCATGTGTACATTAAATAATAATGTACAGGCCTACTGGCCTGCTGAAAGGTTGTAAAATTAAATGTTCTCTCATAAAAACAAAGTGCATTTAGGTCAAGTGCATTTTAATTTTTTCTCTGTTGGACTATCATGAAAATGTGCATTTATAAAGATATTTATATTCAAGAAATATTTAAAAAAAGACTGCCATAGCATTGTTAAATTGAACTTTAACAAAATGTAATGCATCCAAAATTGCAGATGTGCAAAGTGGATAAAAATATTTAAACACTACTTGGACCATCTACTCTCTGAGGTAAAGTGGCTTTTTCTTCATGAAGAGTAGCTTCTCTGCTTTATCACATTTCTTTTCCTTTCTCAAGAAAGTGACTTCAGTGCTTGTGCACGCAGAAGTACTTGCATGTTGCCAGGTCAGGAAAGCGTCTGTGATTATTTCATGTTATCACTTCTGGGGATGGGGACTTCAGACAGATAACCATCTAGCTGTTGAGCGGTTGAGCTTGTCATCTGCCTGACATTTGAGAAAGATTTGAGAGAGTGTATTTAAAAAGGGCCAGTACATATTAATAACAATTTATTAATATTACTAAAATGCACAGAGTTGCCTAATGTGCAAAGTGGAAATAAACTGATATTAAACACTGACAAGCCATTTACTTCTTGAGGTAATGGCAGGTTTTTCTTGATTTCACAGTCTGAACATATCAGACAACTGAGGTGTCATGCCCCTATTTGTGGGAGCAGACAAGTACTTGGTGCCATCTTTGCCAGATCGAGCTTTTTTTCTGTGATTATTTCTCCACTCTGAGGCAAAGGGTATTTCTCCTGGGGGACGAAACTGCTGGTTCCGTCTCCACGTGGGTTCTGCATCCAGCGGCCTGGACTTTCATTGCCTGATTTCCGCATCCAAGTAATGGTCTTTGAGAGGATCAAGTACATTCGCGATAAAGAGGGCCAGTAAAAATCCGTTTAAAATAGATCTAAAACTGTGCAAAATATGGCTACTTTTCATTGTTTATAGTAGCCTAAGACTATTATTTGCAGGTGCAGGAATTTCACGCAACGAGGTCATGCCCCTCACCAGAGAGACGAGTCTTTTTTTCTTAGGAGACACTTGATAGTGCTGTGCGTGTCTCTCTCTCCGCTACATGCATCAGAGGAGCTCTCTTTAGTTAGCTGCTCAAGCGGGTACAGTCGCGAAGAGAGATGTTCTCTAAAGAACTGGTGTGAAGTGAATGTCGTGGCGAGCACGTGATTTGCCTTCAGCCAAGACTCGCTTTAGCGCATTAAAGGAATAACGTCCGCTACAGATGCATCAGAGGAGCTGATCTCTTTAGTTAGCTGCTCAAAGGGGGCAAGAAGAGACAGAATGTTCTCCGTGCATTATTGGTGTTCCAAACATGTATAGAACTGCGCTATATGCAGCCAAGACTCGCTTTAGCGCAAAGAGGCTTTGCAACATGTAAAAAGTGCTGTTCCACCGCGTACTCACGTCCTGCTGGAACCGTTTTATTGGTGTTCCAAACTGATCTTGTATAGACTGCAAGCGGGAATAGGCCAGCTGAGAATGTTTAAAGTGGCCAACAATTCTTCTGCCTATAGCCAGTACGTCTTTTACGCTGCGTTGAGACAACACTCCCTCATTCACAGCCAGATGTAGTGTGTGGGCCATGCACCGTATTCCCTTCAGCTGGCTGTCTTCTATCGCTTTTGTCATATTTCTTGCATTGTCACTGACAATGACATGCACTTTAGATTGGTCGATATGCCAGGTGTTGAACATATTGGCGAATGCATCAGAAATGGCTGCTGCTGTATGTGACCCTCGAAACTCTTGTGAATGAGCAGAATCTTTTGCAGCTGGAAATCAGCGTCGATCCATTGTGCGGTTAGACTGAGCATACTGGTAATGCTGACGTCTGAGCTCCATATGTCTGTCGTGAAACTGATTGCTGAAATATCTGCAGCTATATGCTCATGGACGTGAGTTGCAACAACATTAAACAGCTCAGGTAAACACACCTCTGAGAAATGTCGTCTGCTCGGCATGACATAACGGGGCTCAATGTGCTCGATCAGCCTACGAAATCCCACATCTTCTACGACAGAGAATGGCTGATCATCTAAGGCAATGAATTCCATAATCTTTTGTGTAATGCCCTTTGCCTTGACACCATCACTGGGAAACTTCCTTGCCTTTTCAAAAACGTCCGCCACAGACGGAGTGGGCGTGCTCGGAGGCGTTTTCCTTTTCTGTGCCGCGTTCCTCTCATATTCAGTGTAGCGATCGGAATGTTTGGATTTCAGGTGATAAATTAAACCCGACGTGGAGAAAGTCTTTGCAGATGCACCCCCCTCTTGAAATTTCGGCATTACATGTTTTGCAAATCGCTGTCCGTGGGTCTTTCTCAGATATACTGAAATACGTCCACACCGCAGACATGTTGCTTCAGACAAGCACGTGCAGGTCGCGGTTTCTGTTTGCGTCATCACAACATTTCGGCCGTATTTTTTCGTTGATAAAAGTCTTTCGGCCGAAAACCGAAAATGCACTTTTGGGCCATTTTCGGTGACCGAAAATTTTCGGTGACCGAATATTCGGTACATCCCTACTGAAAAGTTTAGTTCCAACCTGCTTCAACAGACCTACTTGTAATCACGTAATCCTTGATTAGTTGGTTAGGGTGAGTTTTATTAGAGATGGAGCTAGAAAGCAGGGTTGAATGCCCATGCATTAACGGAATGAAGAGTTTCCCAACTCATTGTACTCCTGACCCTAGTGTGGTAATGGAGAATCATGTGACTGTGGATAGATGAGGAGCTATCAGATGGTTCAGCGGCCTTTCGGCTGTGTTTGGACAGGAAGCTTTGAAGTTTTTATTGAAGAAAAAAGCAAGCTTCAGTTTGGATCGAGCTGTCACTTGAATTAGCCTAGCAGCTCTCAAAGTGGCTCTGGTCTTAATTAAGAGATGGAAATGTTTCATCATGCCTTGCTTGAAGTGTGAGTAAATTCTAACTCAAACCAAATCCTAAGATTTAGAGCTCTAATCCAACCATAGTCCAATTTTACTCAGCAGACCAAACTGTGACCAAGAAGCTGTCTATACAAACTTCATCATGTAAAGCACTACTAGTATTGTTGCAGGTCACAGTAAAGCAACACATTATAGTTTTTTTTAAACAAACTCTGAAGTGTTTGGATTTGAAACCAATCTTTATACATTCAGCACATCATATTGCAGTTTCCAAGGATGGTAGCTCTGTCATTCGCACCTCAACTCACCGTGAAAGATCCATCTGGCATGACACTGTAGATCAACCAAAAGTTGAAGTCACTCTCCAGCAGACGAAAGCAATGACATGCTATAGATTTCTGCCGAGCCCAGAATATAATGTATTTTATTGGCCTTGTTTAACAAGCAGGGGAAGTGGTTTAACTCTCCACCCTAGTCACCCACAAACCCTCAAATTCGGCCCGTACCAGACATGGGATTTCCCTGAGTTCAACAGGAGCTTTATCAATCTTCTGCCGGTCCCTGAGGACATTGTTTATTCTATCCAGAGTGAGACATGGCTCGTGTTTAGCATGTCACGCTTCCCTCCTTCCTGCACACAACTTTAGCACAAACTCATTGGCCAAACCACACATGCAAGTTTCAAGAATGCCACCAGTACAATTTCCTCTAATTTATATTTTTTGAGAGCGGGCCTTCACCCACAAAAACAAATTCAATGAATCATGCATGCGACAGAACAGAGAGCCATGGAAGGGCTTTATATTCCCATGAAGATTTTGCCCAAAATTGACACACATGACAAACATCAAGCAATAGGGCATAAATCCATAATAAGGCAACCTTCTGATGAATATTACTATAGACACAATTAATATGTTCCATACCCACAGCTTTAGAACCACACAATGAAACTGGTTAGCTATGGTAATCCCACTTGCGTATGTATATTTACTAACAAATTCTGCATTGTGGGAAAAAAATAAAGAGGTTTTAAATTTTGATTGGCAAAGATTTGGTCTGTAAAATATAACACTACACAGAAAGGTACTGCTATTGCACAATGCTCGACTGTCAAGAGTGTATGAGTTATTATCAAAGAGGCAAAGGAGTTTCTTGGAAGCTTTGGTTTTGGAGGATTTTCAGCAAAACAGCTGGATAAAACAGGTGTATTCAATTTAATGTTTGTATGAGAGAGTGTGTGCTATGTGTGTGTGTAGTGTGGATTTGGTAAGTGCACATATATGTTTTCACGACACAGGGTTCACATGTTGTGTCATCTAAGCTAACCCTAAGCTTTTAGAGATTCAAAAGGATCCACTTCCTGTTATGAGTCAGATGGACCGTGAATATCCCAATTCTGAGCCATGTTTTGTCTCCTTACTGACACTTTTCTCTGCTCTCCTGACTGTGTCACATCTTAAAACCCTATTTATTTACCTCACTCCTCTTATCTTCATATAGAGGGCACCATTAAAGGTAAACCATCACATCCATTCCAGGCCTTCACAATGAAAACCTTTCCTGTGGGAAAATACTCTCAAGTCACAGTGAATCTGTGTCTTCTGTTACATGATGGAATGTAACCTGTTTCTGGGTAAGAAAATAAAAAACTTGACAGGATAACTAAAGCAGAAAATAATAGAAAAAAATAAAAAATCCAACTGACTTATTTAAAATGTTCCATTTCTAAGAGTCTCACAAACCACATACATTCCAAATGAAAATAAACCCAACCCTTGAAATTGGTACATGCAATGAAACTAGAAATAATACTTAAAATGCAAAACTACTCAACTTCAACTTTTGTGGTTTGGTTACTCAAATATCATTGGTTAACTTAGGTAAACAACAGTCCTGATAGAATAGAATTAGATAAAACTACATTTGCGAATTGTGTTTATGATCTAGGTGGTGGCTTACACATAGGTCAAAAGAGTTCACACCAAGGCTTCTAGTACCTAAATATCCTTTCCATGCAAGATTTATGGTCTGCCAGATTAAATTTATAATAAAATTAATAGCATACACAAAACAAAAGCATGCTCATCACTGGCAGATTCCTCAAAGTGGGTGCTTGGCCAAATAATAACTTGAATAATAATTAAAGAATAAAAATAATTGAAGTCAGCAGCACACCATGGTTGCAAAAAACATCTCAGCATCTTAAAATGCCAACTTTGTGAGAGTCTGTCATTGATTTATATATTGATTGATGCCATGCGTGGTGACTTTTTTTCTGAATATGAAATAATGACTGAAATAATGATTTATAATCAAAATGTTGTCTGACAAAATTTCCAAAGACACAAGATAAAGGTAATGGGTGCATTGTGATTTTGGCTATATTTACATGAAATTTGATCACTCAGAGACAAAGTTAGCAGCCTCAACTGAATGTGCTGCTCCTCTCAGCCACTCACTGAAAAACACAGACTCAGATATAGGTGTGCTTGTAGCAGAAAAGGCCTTGCACTTGTGGGTCAGTACTGGAAAGCCTTGGAAACTTTTTTGTTTCTAAAATAATTGTTCTAAAAATGGCTAAATCTAGTGAAAAACTTGCCAAGATGCATAAACAAATTCAGAATCTTTGATAAACAACACAAAATATCTCAGCATATCTCTGGTCTTCAGGCATTTAGCTACAGTATATGCGTGTGATCTTTAAGTGTCTATTTAAATTATGACTCACAAGGGGTATTTCAGGAGGGGTCTTGCACCTGTCTCCTCCTGTCCTGACCTTCACCCTTGTCCCCCTGTTTGACCCTTAAAGTGTTAATCTCACTAATCCTAACCATTCCAATAAAACATCTGGCTTCATTCAAACCCCATTAGGAGTCATGGACAAGAGTTGGAACTGACAGAGCCATGTCCCTTCAACCTAACCCACAGCCATAACCCCAATACCAACCCAGGTTCACCTTCCCCATTGAGGCCTGCCTTGACTCTGACACTAACCCTAACCCTCTCTCCACAGAGCTCTGTTTCAACCTCATCACGGCCCCAGTCGTGCCCGGAGTCAAGCTGATAAAACTGCTAGAGATCTCTCTATGCTGGACAGGGCCATGTGGTTTGGGGTTGAGAGTTGGCTCATGTTCTCACATGTTCAGAGAAAGAATCAGTATTTTTCTCTTATTTGTTATTTGTTATGCATGTTTTTCCCTCAACGTCCATTTGTTCTGCATTAAAGGCACATTTAGGAGATGTTATCGGTGCAAAATTTATGGTCAGTCTTAAGAAACATAAGTGCAACAGCAGGTAAGTTGGTAAATTGGTAAGTAGGCCATAGTCATAGCATTAGCCATTACTACTTGTGCATTTATTTAGTCCAGGGGTGTCCAACCTTGCTCCTTGAAGGCCACAGTCCTGCAGAGTTTAGCTCCAACCCTAATTAAACACACTTGAACCAGCTAATCAGAGAAAAGGAAGGGGGGCAAGGCCTGCAAATGCGTCCCCTTGGCACCGGCCCTGATTCAGAATCACTAGAAACTTCCAGGCAAGTGTGTTAGAGCTTGATGGAGCTGAACTATGCAGGACATTGGCCCTCCAGGAGCAGAGGGCCAGTTGTGTCCTAATGGTTAGAGAGTTGGACTTGCAAACCAAAGGTTGTGGGTTCGAGTCTCGGTACCGAAAGGGATTGTAGGTGTGGGGAGTGAATAACCAGTGCTTTCACCTTCAACACCACGAGGTGAGGTGAGACCCTAGAGCAATGCAACGAACCCACAATTCCTCCCTGGGCGCCACAGCAAAAAATAGCTGCCCACTGCTCTGTGTGTGTGTTCACTACTTGCTGTTGTGTGTGTGCACTTGGATGGGTTAAATGCAGAGCATAAATTCAAAGAATGGGACACCATACTCTGCGACATGTCACACCACAGCCCTGATTTAGTCCTATGCTGATACTACTAATTGGGCTTCTGCTTGATCATCATGTTGCGGGGAATTTCTATAGTTGTTTGCTTTGCCCCAGTAAATTATTGGTCTTACCTTGCTGAGGCCCTAACTGGCTGCTTCAGGCATACTAAAAAAATATCCATTCAAGATGGTTTCCCTCAGTGGTACCTTCAGCAGGTCTGAGACAAAACAGCAAGACCATTTGAACTTGAACACCGTTTATGAGGGAAGATGATAAAAAGCTGTCAGTTCCCATTCTTCCGGCCTTGTCCTCGGAAAGAAAGGGTCAACGGGGAATAAAACTCTCTCTTAATGGAGAGAACTGAAGGTGAAATCCAAGTGGTTTTACTGGATCTCATGGTGTTACACAGCAGGGGAAGGACAGAGAGCATGGTGTACATGTACTGACCAGACAGCTATGTAAAAAACATACAGTCTGTTAGCAATGGGGGTCTTTCACTCTGAATCTTCTGTTCATTTGTCAGAGTTGTGGTACATTGAACCATACACAATCATTGGATCTAGAAGAGCGTTTGCTCATAGGAGCCCTAGTTCAAGTCTGGCTTCAGTCATCCTTCTACTATCTAGTCTCGCGTAGCCAGACCTTCAGACTGACGGCTGAAGTTCTAGAATCTGTGGTAGCTTTCACTGGCCAAGGCCCGTCCATGAGGCCGTTTGACTGACATGTCAAACAACAAATCACAGTTCGTTTCATTCAGCGTCACGTTTCGGGGCGTGGAAATGTCGCCACAATAACAGACCGGTGTGTGAAACTATCGGATGTATTTTAAAGATTATATGCCGTGAACTTTAAATATTTCACATACTTTTGAAAATCCATTGTTTGGCTGATCCTGATAAGCTCTCGTCATCACAGTTGTAAACACAACGGCTTTCTTCTTTCGTGAGGGGGTTTGGCTCCACAGCAACTTTGTTTCCAGGTGTAAAGTTAAAGAACGCGACACACACGTCTCCCGGAAATCCTGTATAATTCAACCAATCAGACGACGACTTCGACACTCCTGAAATGTTTCCAGATAAGTGTGCCATATGCATCAGACGTTTAGCCAACGTTCCGTGGGCTGAAAGGCTGAAACTATTTACAATCCTATAAAGGTAATAAAAAAACAATAATTAAATAAATATTTAAGTGAAGGGGGTAAACCTATAAATATAAAAATGTCAGTAGTATAGCCATGTAACCTTGATTTAAACTTACTTTAAAGAACAAAATCATTTTTTGTGCGAATCATCGTTATGCTACAAAAGCTGCTGATTTAGCTTAAATTGTTTTGATCTTGGTGTTTTTTGTGTGTGTGTGTGTAATTATTTCAAAATGGCTGAAATATCAGCTTACTCCAGACTGCAGTGACATTAACCTTTCAGAGTTGAGCTCTGATACTCTGCTCTAGTAACTAGTGTCGGTAGCGTGAAAAAAGAAAAGAGGCAAACTTCATGGGGACAGAAAGAAAAAACAACCACGTCAATCCAACAACTGTTTTGATCACTTGATCCTAGCGGCTAACAGCACTAATACTTCATGAAGAGAATTCATAAATAAAACCCCATGTGCCAAATCTGTAATATCCGTTCATGTCTTTGGACGAGAGAGCAAGCGAGAAGTGTGAAGGGAAACATAAAAGAAACCCCCGGAGGTCCCTCACTATGAAATGGTCAGACGGAGGAGGGAATTATTTAGCTTATATCCTAAACAATGGCAGAGCCTAGTTCAGATTTGTGTTTTATTTCATCTCGGTCATCTTATATTCATGATGGATAATGTGATTCAATTTAAAACAAAGCGTAATATATGATTGTTGGATTGTAATTATTGTTCATTTGACCTTGATCTCATTCATGAGGTAACAGCTCAATTCCATGCCAAAACCCAAGAATATTGGGCCAAGTCCTTAAAGACATGAAACAGAGTGCAACCAACAGTCATTAAACTCTCAAAAAGTGGCCGTTGAAAATGTAGGGGTAAAAAGTGGTAAAAACAACTTAAACCAATAAGTTACTTAGTATGCTAACAATGAACAAAGTATGGCGGAGATTTCTTCTTTAGCACTGAGGACAGTTGAGGAATCCAAACACTCTTGGAAACTGTGGTTTTCTGTTTCTGATTTTATGAACAATTCAATATATTTTAATACATCACCATGGAGTGCAGCTCTGAGCAAGAGCAATTCAGATGATGAATAAGTCCGAGGTCAGTTTTCCAGGAATCAATACCCTCGTCTGGCATTGAAGGAAGGAGAATGAAGCATAATTCATAAATAGCATTTGGGAGATGATATGAGATATTATCATCATATTTCCCCAGTTCTCTTTCATTCTCTTGGCCCTGTTAATGTTGACTGCAATATTTTAGATGGAAAAGGACGCAACTGGAAATTCTGCTTAGCACAACAAATGTTTTTAATAAAATCTATACCTTCATTTGATCTCATTCAGAGGTTTAGTTTTTTCCCCTTCCTCTACAGTATATCTGTTTCTATATCTTTCCTTCTTGCTCCAATACATTTATTTCCAAAGTGCCATTTTATGAGATATTGTTTTATCTTCTATATCTAGATTAAGACGGTGGCTTTCCAAGTTAAAGTAGTTAAACCCCAGTCAAGCTACCTTTCTGAAGAAGCAAATAGCTACACTATACGCTACTAGCAAAAAGTAGCTAACCAACAAATCATTGCTTGTTGGAGAAAATTGCTTCTCACTGAACAAATACTATATATAATTGTGCTACTGTCACATTATGGTGAAACAATCCAATGCTCAACACTGCTTGAGCATGAAATTGTGGAATAGGGGCTAGTCAAAACTGGTTTTGCTCTTGTGAATCTACTTGTTAATGGCTGTCAATGGAGAAATATGTTTTTGCACACTGTAGTTACAGCTTTAACCAGTGGGAGCTAACTGGAACACGCTAACCAGCCAAACTTGACCTCTTGCTCACAACCTCATGGTTACTGATATATAGCATTTGTGACAACTCACCCCAGTCTCCCTAATGTCATTTCTATATTATTTATCTGCAATCGTTCTGCGACCCATCCACTCTCTCTATATCTCTTCCACTTTCTCTCTGTCTCTCTCTCTGCAGAAATAGCATCGCTGTTTCCTCATTGATTTTGGCTCTGACCTTCCTGTAACCTGCTGTAAATCAATCACCCTCTGTTCCGTGTGGCCTGCAGGCCTGCCTTGTGGATGGAAGAAATAAAACTAGGAAGGGAAAAATAAAGGAGTCGCTTATCCACTGACGTCCACAGGAACTGTTAACACAAGACAATAAGGTCACATGACCTCCCAAGGCAAAGGTTGTGCAGGTTTCCCATGGGTGAGGGTGTCTAAACAATACCCAGTCTATAAACACACACCAGCTAACTGATAAACCAATCTATGCCACGTCTCGGTCAGGATAACGTCAACTGATTGGATCTGTAAATATTGTGTGCATGACTTTCCATCTCTTTCAGTATTGTTTTTGTGGTTCACTGGTTTAGATTAGAGGTGTGTTTACTCTGATACTGTATGGTGTATAATTAGAGGTGCATTGTACCTGCATGAGTCTTTATGAATGTTTCAGGTGTGAGCAGGTTATAGCATGTAGTATTTCATGCTGTAATGCAGTGATACTTCTCTATGTAAATATTTAATTCTGGATCATTTTAGAACGCTGTTATAATGGAAGGATTTCAAGCTCAGATTACATTTATCAGCGCATTCACTGAAAATGTATTGTTTTGAATTGTATTGTTTTTTTTAAGTAAAAAAACACAGGGGTCAAAAAAGACTTTTAATAAAATATACAAATAAATGAATACATTGTATTTAAATTGTATTATTTAAAAATTACCAGTTGTAGATAGACAGTTACCTATGGCTATAGTTTTATTAATACAGCTGTCTGATTGAGTTTATAGTCTCAAGTATTCAGAGATCACACAAAATAAAATTAAGCAGTTTTACTATGGTAAAACCATGTTTAATTTTTGTAAGGGTTGTGATGTCCACACGTTTTTGTTGAAGAAATGATAGAGGATGTAGCATTTCTATTGCAAAAAGGTGGCTAAAAAATGAAAGATTAAGTTGATATTTGAATTAGTAATTGTTTGGTCAATATTAAACAAGGATCTGATCTTAAGTGTAACAACAGCAATTACCAGGCCTTTGGTGCCCTATACAGGCATTTGTAATAATATGTAATGTACATAAATTGTTTATTTTGTATTACATTATGTATTTTTATTAATCAGTTTTATTAATTAACCAATCATTATTGCCTCGTTGTTTTTAATCAGTGCATTTTAAGTCATTTTAAAGGCTGTTTTTTGCTTAGGTCTGTATTCATTACCACAAAAATATTATTTAAATATTTCTTTGTAAATTATTAATTGATGTAACTAAACTGTGGTTAATTTGTGGTTGCATGGCTAAAGAGCCCTGATTTTTTTATATTATTATTCGCAGTAAAACCATGGTTCATTTTTGTAAGGGAACATGGAAACTATTATAATATTAAGGCAGACGCGTTGGTGGTGGTCAAATTATTACTGACATTGAAACGTGTTATTAACGTCAACAGCCAAAAAAGTTTCACAGGACTAAGAACCTACCTAAATGCACAGGCTTCATCTTGGGCTTTTTTTCTTTTTCGTTTCTCGGTGCCGGACTTCAGATGTCTTTTCCCGGGCATAGTTGTCCATCAAATATGATCATTTGCAGTCAGCCGCAAACACGAGGTGAGGGTGGGCTTAGGCGCGGAAGCGGAAATGGCGTTAATCATAAAACGCATTTTTTTATAATGTGTATAGAACTTTTTTTTTCTTTTTTTTACAACTTGGGATGGTGCCCCCCCTGGGAGTTGGTGCCCTACGTAAGCTGCATACTCTGCGTATAGGGAGCGGCGGTACTGATTCAGGTCTAAAGGATAAAGTCAGCTAAGTAACTAGAGAGAGAAAGATGCTGCCTGTCTATACAGCATCACCTGATGGTTGTCTTAAAGTGAAGGCCAAAATTACTTCTTATATGAGATCTCAAATTTTGTAGTTTGTTAAGAAGAGGTATTATATGGATTTTCTCATTTGATTGTCATCTTGTATACAATAAAATGAGTGGATAAAATCCATTTGATTGAAAGACTGAAATAAACGACACAGGTTGACTGGAAAAACATGCCTACATTTTTACCTACACCTATAAACAAGAACTTTTATTAATTTTCACACAAAAATGAATTAATAAATTAAATTAATAAAGTCTTATTTTGCACATTTCCTTGCACATGATTTTGTAAATTATAATTTACAATAACCAGCTCCATATGTATATATATTCTTATGCAGCAAACTTGCTTGGTAGCTCATCTGGTACAGCCTTGTACTTGCAATGCGGCACACTCAGTTACAAATCATATGAAGTCGAGTCATGATGAATAACTGAAAGCAGCAAACCAAAATGTCATGGTTGCTTCAGCAAATGCATTTTTACGTGTCTGCTTTTGCTAACACCATAATTTTGGTATTAAAAAAATACTGGAAATTTTCTGCCAGAACATGATCCATTCATTTTACTGATATTTCCGTTAACCCAACCCAATCTTATGTCAATCCAATACATATTTTGGCGAGTGAGGCTGTACGAATTTGTACAATTTGTGAAAAATCTAACGTATTTTATGAGGTGGCATATTTGTAGGAATTTTTTGCAAATGGCCGACCCTTAGCACGGTCCCTAAACCTACCCCTCGCAGAATTCGTACAAAATCGAATTCAAATTCATATGAATTAGACACATTGTAAAATACGTACAAACTGTGAAGAAGCAAATTTAAATTAATACATTTTATTAATAATAATTTTTTACATTTAAATAGTGCTTTTCTAGACACTCAAAGTGCTTTACATAATAAGGGGGGGGGGGGGGGGAATCTCCTCATCCACCACCAGTGTGCAGCATCCACCTGTTGATGATGTGACGGCAGCCATAGTGCGCCAGAACGCCCACCACACACCAGCTTACTGGTGGAGAGGAGACCGAGCGATTAAGCCAATCAGTGTATGGGGATGATTATACACCATGATGGTCAGAGGCCAATGGGCGAATTTGGCCAGGATGCGAAATTAAGAGCAAATTTCAAAATCCAGGTAAAAACCTGTTATCTGAATCGATTTTTCACAGATATTTTATCTGTATTTTGAAATGCATGTTTGTGTTTATGTAAACTTATCAAAAAAAAGTACTAGTAATTTAATATCAGGACATTATTCGTTTCTGATTTTCGTTTTTATTTTTCTTACAGTGGATTAACCTTTTAGCACCACCACTAGACACCCGATTCATGCATCAACCAACATAATAAAACATTTCCATATTCATGTTCATCTGCTTCGGATAAAACTGAATGTGCTTTTAACACAACTCACTATACATTTGACTTTGAAAGTGTTGCAAAACCTTTAAGAAGTCTTGTGATATAAATTCACATACGTCTTGATACATGCAGAGTTTTCTATTGATCCTGTGTTGGAAAGTGTCCAGAATATTACAGACTATTACTATTAAACTTTTTTTACTTTGACCAGTAGACAACCACCCAAGACCTTGGCAACTGCATAGCCTAAAAAAAAACTTGGCTTTCTCCATAGCATTATGCCTCAGACATGCACCATTTATATTCCTAATTTCTAGTTAAAAATGTCATTACAATTTAATGTGATATTTACTTGACTGTATCAAAATGATAAATTAGATGTGGTGCATACTGACCTCAGAATCACATAGCTGTTAGCATTTATTTATGGTACTCGCGAGGAGCTGAATTCACATGTGTGGCATTATACAAATCTTGCTGCCTGAAGAGCATCTCAAATCAGTTACTTATGAGCAGGTCCTCAAGAAACCTCAGCAGAAACTTCTGCAGATTCATGCAGCACCTGAACTCCCACAAGAGTAAGTGTTGACATTGTGCAAAAAGTCTAGGCCAGCTTATGAGAATTTGTTTACCCATCATTTACTCACTTTAACATTGTTCCAAACCTGTATGACTTTCTTTATTTAGTGAAATTTTACAGGGACTCAAAAAGAGAAGACAAAAAGCACCTTGATCTATCATATAAGTGCTCAATAGGACTACTGTATTCTTCCAATAGCTTTTTATGACAAAGCAAATGTAACTTTTTATCAAAATCTTCCCTCTGCTCAAATCCCTGTCCTCATTACTCACCCTCATGTCATTCCTAATCTGTATGACTTTCGTCTGCAGAACACAAAAGCAGGTTTTGAATAATGTTGGTAACAATAATGTTGGAATATTTTACCATTGACTTCTATTAAATGGGGGGGGGGGTTCTCAAAACATCTTGTTACACAGGTTTGGAACAACATGAAGGAGAATAAATGATGACAGAATTTTCACTTGTGTCCCAAGATTTTATAGTGTGTTAAAATTTAGTTATCAACGTGTTTAACTGTGTAAAAAAAATATCTTAATCATTCTCAAAAAAAATTAGTTTTGAAAAAATACGCAAGCTACTCAATATGTGTTTAGCGAATTGTAGAGAACTCAACTAGATGCAGTCCGTGATTTTTTTTGTTTGGCTGCATGTGGTAGGTAAACGCTCAGAAAGAATGTACAGGTGATGTTAAAATACATTGATGTGGTGTGGAATCAGGACAGGCTCCGACATCATACAGACCTGAACATCAATCAGGGGTTTATTTGCAGCACTCAGAATAACAACGAAACGTTGAAGCAAACTGGATGTGAAATTGTGCAGTAAGAAATGCAAAAAAAAAAATAGAAGCATCATGCTGTGCAACAGATTATGTGATAATAGCTTTTTCACAAATTGACACAACTAACACGCTGTCCTCATCACTATCTGGACAGTTATCGCCGGTTTTTGGTTTGTTGGTAACATTGTTTTTTCCATTGTTTAAAGTTGTGGGGTGTGGGCTGGCTTCTCAAAGGTCACATTTGGGCGAATGCAGAATTCCTCTTGCCCAAGATGCTAGATGTCTAGTTAAAATATTATGTGTGTTCTGTGGGACTTGAACCCACCAACTTGGTGTTGCTGGTAGAGAAAGCAAGACATACTGTACTGTATGAGGTAATATGACAGAGACACACAGGGGTACATCAATTAAACTGTGATTAAAAACATGATGGAAATGCTGCAGAATGCAAAGATTTGTGTCCTACATTTCTAACACACACGCACGCACACATCTGGTTTGCCGGTGTCTGGTTCTGGTGTTGCTGTGCCTCAGTGGGGCGCAGGCGGCGTGCTGCTCCTCTGTGCAGTGATGAATGAGTGGAGATTTGGAGAGCGCTTTGGAAAAGAGAGCCGGAGTCCTTTCACATCCACTCCAAACACTGAGAGAGCAGCGGGAGCCCGTAGAGAGGTTACAGTCCAAAGAGATCCGCTCTGAGGAACCTATGAGAGACATCAAAAACAACATCTCTCTCGTACGTCTACGTCTGTGTTCTGTTTTCATCCGAGTGTGTTTTGAAGTTTTGTGTTTTCATCAGTGTTTAAATGGAGTTTCCAGCAGAGAACGCTGGGTTTTAAACCCTCTCTCAGTGAGTTAAACGTCAGTTTACCTCAGACTGATTAAGCTCATTTATATGTTGATATAAAAGGAAAACAATATTTATTTTAGAGTGCAGCAGTTCAGAGCACCGTATCCTGGAAACTTCCTTCTTAGTCAGAAATGGATCTCATTGACTGGATGGTGAAAAGTGGCTGTTCCATACCGGATTCCAGCCAGACCTGAATGTGAGTTTGGAGTCTAAAGGTCAAGAGCATTTCCATGTATACCAGTGGTAATGCTTCACCAGTCATTTTTTTATTTGTATTATTGCCACAAGCTTAATTGCAACAAATGACTAGTTTACTGACCCTCGTGTTGTTCCAAACCCAAAAGACTTTTGTTATTCTTTTGAAAAACAAATGAAGATATTTTAATAAGAATGAGAGAGTGTCCCTCCATTGAAACTCCACCACAAATTCAATGCTTTATAAAGTTCAAGAAGACATGGTAAAACTAATCCATTACAATCAAGTAGTTTAATCCAAGTCTTCTAAAGAGAAGACTTTTTATTTATACAGTATTTAAACACTGATCAATGCACAAACATACAGCACATCAAACGCTCTTTCAGAATTAACCTTCCTTGCGCTTCTTGCACACCAAGCAAGCATGTCTGCACATCTGTTGACTATATATGATGCACTGTAGTAGCAAAAAAATATTTTTAACCATTAAAGGTGCAGTATGTTTTTTTTTTTGACTGTACAAAAACATAATAATGCTATAATATGTTTGCAGATATTTAGGAAACACACAAGTTCACAAACTTTTTTAGCCGAAAAACAATGCAGTTAAAAAAACAGTTATTTTGCTTTGAAATGTGTGTTTCATGTCAGAATGTATGTTTTGGTTTGGACCGAGTGACTCCTCCCACTGCCAATTTACACAATAGTATTTTGACACCCCTGGTTGCCAGTTGGTGTAAAACACAGTGTATTGCAGCCATGGAAGCCAGCAAATGAACTGGGTCAGAGATTGCAGATTCTGCCCGATCTAAAAAGCCTCAGTAAAAAACTCTATGACCAGAGGAATAGTAAAACCCAGATAAATCAACTCATCAACTTAGATTGTAAGGCTTGTTGCTTTCCATTGTAAATTACACTCATTTCTGCTGCATTTTGCTCAATCTGGCAATCTGAGGAGAAGAGAATTTAGACTGCAGTACTCAATTCAACCACTAGCAGAAAATATTACATAATTCACCTTTAAGCTTCTTTACACCCTAAACCTAATTTTACTCTCTCCATTTATTGACAGATTTTTAAGATTGTTGTACATTTTATTTATGTTTAAAAAAATAAAAGATAACAAAAATACATTAAATTCTACTTATGCTGGGTGTTTTTATACAAAGAGCTTTTGTAAACCTATTACATCCACCAGTCCTTAACCTAAAAACACATCTTAACACAAGTCTTTCAATTACTGCTGCCTAGTTACCACTGTGTTATTGAATAGCTGCGAATCCCACCAATAAAAACACCTATAAATTGTGTTACTAGGGCAATGTGCAAGTAGTTCAGACAAGAAAAACGTTTCCATAAATTTCTGAAATATGCCTATGCAAACACACTCGTAAATACTTTGACATTGTAAGCTTATACGTCTGGCATATTACTCAATATGTCTGGGGTGACTGAACTCTTTGTACCTGAAGATCTCTTGTTTATCTGTTACGCAACCATCACAAACATAGACTGTTGTAAGATAAGCTTACTTCTCCCTAGATTTATAGATAAACATGTTCAAGTTATTATCTAGATTCAAGTTTCTAGGTCATCCTGAGAATGAAACAACAAACAGATCTTCAACTACTAAAAGGGCAGTTTACCTCAAAACTTGCATGTTGTTATATTCTCATTAAACATTTGTTTTTCACCTTGTCCACAATGTGTATGTGTTACACTTTCCAGTGTTACAGTATCCATGCCCTGAATCCACACAGCCACTGTCAAACTAGATTGGTGTGACAGTGGACCTTCAGCGCAGACGCCTCACAGATATTAAATTACTCTGATTAATGGTGAGTGCTAGCCATTGATTTCTACCCGGTGCTAAGGGTTTCACATCTCTCGTCTCCAGAGAGTGATAAAAATATCTCAAGTTTAAAACGCCATCCTGTGTGTGTCAACGGTCAACGAACCACAGTCTATAATGACCACATTATTGGGTTTCACCAAAATCACGGCAGGTATGTAGAATAAACGGATGAGCCACAAGGGGCCATGCGTTACAGAGATTTACCATGGTTAAGACATGCAGCAAAATCGTGGTTTATTGCTTTTATAAAATGAGGGCAGTAGCATTATTCAATAAATAATTACATTCAAATATTTGATATTCTGGTCTCTCTTCATTGTAAGTCTATGGGACTTACTTCAGCCATAGTAATATAGTTTATTGGTCCCTCTTTATAGGCTCTACTCAAGTTAGATTAGGTATGTTAATAGATTCAACTAACATTATTTGTTTATGGGCCTACTTATACTGACAGGCTTTTGATATTTTAACTTAATGTAATATGGAAATGTGGGAACATTTGAATGCTCTAGATTAGTAGAAAATATTTTCAATAATTCTGAATGAATTTCTCATGGGCAGCATGACCATCTCAAACCAGACAGTCAGAAACCCACATTTCCGCATCAGAACTGGTGGACGTCAAATAAACTTCTCAAAGAGCAGCGCATGTGCTTTTCTGCTGAAAGAAATTGGACCATAATGAAGTTTCTGGTCCAGAAATTGTCTTTCTTTGTCCTCATTGTAGAACCAAATAGGATGGACCACTAATAACATAATAGTTCAATATATTCCAGACATTCCAGGAATAAAAGAATATATTCAAATGAAGAGATTTACTCCTGGGAATGTTCAATGGAAGATCCCATCCCTCCCTTTTGTGGTTAATTAGTTTTCTTTGTCAAAAAAAAAAAAAGAATGGATGTGCCCACCCTGCATTTTTTCATGAAGAGCTGCCCTGTCATTTTCAAATTCCTACAGAATACACACACTTCATTACCCATAGTTTTCTACCCATAAACCGATACATGCAATCTTTCCAGAGCATTCCTTAGTTCCTCTGTTATCTGGAATGCAGGGTCCCTCAGGCAGAGAAACGGTAAACCGCCAGCATCCGTTAATAATACGTTAAACCACCCAGTGCCTATAAATATTCCCGACCTGTCACGAACGCAAGCCCTAGGAAAAGCATCTGCCAAAGTATGAAGAAGACTGTTAAACAAATCATCACGAAGCCTGTGGTGGTATGAAAACTGTTATGCAGAGTTTCAGGGTTTCGGAGAGCTGTCAGGTCCGTGGGCAGGTCCAAACCCGGAGCATGTCCAATCTCTGGACTGTACTGAGGCTGTCAGCTCA
>CM049794.1:21692823-21783622 GCA_027422405.1 Ptychobarbus kaznakovi
TACAGAATTGGAATTTTATTATTATTATTATTATCATCAGTTACAACAATTTATTGTTATTTATTTATTAACAACATAAATGGTAGCTTTAAACATGTATGTGTGTGCTCTGCGTGCGTGCGTGTAAAAAAACTAAAGTTAATTGACTAGCACCAGACTTATATTCTGACTAGTTTATTCGTTTTATATATATATATATATTAAAACATTATTTATTATTATTATTATTATATGAGTAGTGTAGCATTTTAATAATATAATTATATGAGGTTACGAAAAACGAATATTGTTGTTGTTGTTGTTGTTGTTATTATTATTATTATCATCAGCCTATATATATATATATAAACTCTTTTTATACGTATAATTGCAGCCTCTGAGACCTCCGTCCGTCATATTAATTTATGCATGGTTCGATTTTCTGCATTTTTCGCATCCGTAGCAAATAATAGGGGTACAATCATTTGCATTTTTTTACAGAGCCACCAAATGTAGTGAAAAAACGAATACGACAGTTGGACTTTGCCTTCAGATCATATTAAACTTTTGAGGCTTGCGCAGCTTTTGATAAACGAGGAGAAATCAAACAAATCAAAGTCTAATTGTGCGCAGCACACACAAATAAACTAAATTGTTTTGAGTGCAGTCATTTTGCAGTTAAATTTCTGGTGTTTTTTTATATTTATAACTTTGACGCGAAAGGAAGGAGAATTTCAAGGCGACGTCACAGAGTCAACCTGACCCCAGAATGACTGAAAGAGGGCACTTAATTTACCATCACCTCACGATTGAAAATGTGACACTGATTTCATATGACTCCAAACAAGTTTAATATTAAGTCACTTACATTTTAGATATCAATTGAAATAGCTTGTTTTGGCACACAAACGGATCTATTTTAGAACCCACGCAAAAGAAAATAGATCCGATAATCCAAACAAAGATCTTTAAAGCTAGCGCATCTCACAGTTTTCTCACTGTGTTTTGAATGATTCAGTGTTTTGAACAATGATTGAAATAGGGAGGAAAAAGGTGGCAAAATTCAATGACAAATCATTACATTTTACAGAAAAACAAAACTTGGAGATATTGCGGCCGTTTGACACCAATTTATTGTTATTTATTTATTAACAACATAAATGTCAATTCGCTTAATAAAACTTATCACCGCATGCGTGGCTGCGTGCGTGCGTGTAAACAAACCAATAAATTTGTTCAAAACTCTTTTTTTTAAATCAGTTTTAATTTTTTATTCAGTTATTCTGATATATACAAAACTATAACTTTTTATGATTTTTTATTATATTATATATCTATATAATATCTATATATATAAATATATTAAACGTAGTTTAGTGATAAAAAAAATTTGCGAATAATTAATAAATGAATAATAAACAAAAACGAATTTTTTTTTTTTTTTCCCATTTAGCCTACTCGCCCCCCCCCCCCCGGGAGAGTTTTATATAAACTAAATACGTTTTTATTTTCATTTTTATAATCTAAAGAAAAATTCCGTCCGTCATAAAAATTTATTCCGTTTTTTTTATTTTTCGCATATGTATTTTCCATTTGGTTCTTTGATTGAGAGCACCAATCGAATATGAAAAAACAACTGACCAGCAACATGACAGTCGGACTCCATTTGTCAGAGTTTGTGGTGGGAACATTTTGAGGCTTGGTGAGGAGAAATCAGAGCGCCGTTTTCTAAAGTTTCTTTTGCAGGTTTGTTAATGAGCACACACAAATTATTTTTTGACATACTGTTGTTTTTTTTCAGTTTTTTTTTAATTTCAAAATGTTTTTCCATATTTATAACATTTGGAGTAGTGGTGCAGAAAGTTTCAGCTATGGAGATTTGTTTATGCATTGAAACACAGAAGACCAAGAGAGCTTTTATTAATTTACCATCACCTCACGTTTTCCATGTTCAACAAACAAGTTTAAGTCACTTACATTTTAGAATAATATTCTAAAGATCTACCAATAGGGTAATATTGTATTACAGGTTGAGTAAAATTCTGTGCACAAACATCTGTTGATGAATCGGCGTTTGAAATTATTTACAAGCACATACAACTGAACAACTAAACACATTTAATTTTTTATTCAGATAACAAAACTATACTTTTTATGACAGTAGTTTAGTGATAAAAAAAATTTGCTTCATTTCTTTTCCTCCCAGAAACCCCCCCCCCCCCCCCCCCGCACATTTCATTTTAATAATCTAGTGATACAATGTTTTTAATATGTATTTTCACACTGCTGCTTCTTTGAGATAATTTCATTGTGTGTTTCCGTAATGGCAGACAGAAGGCCGTGCTTGTACATTATTTTTTTGTTGTTGTTTTTTTTCATAAATAGTTTTTTTTAATCAGGATTTCCATTTTCTGGGTCACTTGAGATTTGTTTATGCCTTCATGGTGTAATATTCTAAAGTTGTAATTAATTTTTAAAAGTGCCTCTTAGAACAAATCTAACGTTTCATTGTGTGTTTCCGTAGGGAAAACAGGAGGTGTGTTGTATTAATTTTAAAAGTACCGAACAAATCTAACGCGCAGGAATGATGACATCAGCAGTATACACAACGATCGGCGAATGTCTCTCTCTCTCTCTCTCTCTCTCTCTCTCTCTCTCTCTCTCTCTCTCTCTCTCTCTCTCTCTGCAGGATGAGGTCTTGCAGTGACCGCGCTGCAGTGGTATCAGTTAACATTAATGACATCCTTAATCATTTATATGGTGGAAGTGAGAGGTCACATTCACTAATGTTAGTGTTTGCCAGATAAAAGAAAATGGAAGAGACAGAGTAAGATAAAGAAGAAAAGAGAGCGAGAGTAAGAGAACTTAAGATCTTAAAACAATATAAATAGTAACAGAGATTAAACAATCCTCTCTCATGTATCTGCTGCTACACACTCAGTCTCTTTACTATTTACTTTGATTTAATTGTATTATTTGCAACTTGGAGAGGAAAGGAAATTATGGTGGAGAAAAAACAGGTTGAATGGGATAACATTTGAGAAGAAGTGCACTTTAGCACGATATACTTGCAAACTCAGTTTAATCTTTTTAGTCACTTAACTGTGTTAATTGCCATTATATTTATATTCATATTTAAATTAGTCAACATATTAAATCGTATTTAAATCATTACAAAAATTATTAAAACATAATGATTAACAAAGTAACAAAGTGCACTTTTTAAAAGTATTTAAGTGTAAGGAAATGTCATGAAAGTGTACTCTCTTTAAGCATACTTAAGTGGCCTTTTATTTCATTCATATTTTATTATCTGTAAGTACAGTTGTTGTTTTTTATTTAGTTTTTAAGTACACTAGTCCAAATAAGCATCAAGACTGAATGCATTAAACAGCATCCAAATGTCACGGTTATGTTCAGTTTTTAAAGTGAAGTGAAGTGACGAAGTGACGTGACATGTGGCCAAGTATGGTAACCCGTACTCGGAAATTGTACTCTGCATTTAACCCATCCTAAGTGAACACACACACACACACACACACACAACACCGTGAACACACACCCGGAGCAGTGGGCAGCCATTTATTCTGCGGCGCCCGGGGAGCATTTGGGGGTTCAGTGCCTTGCTCAAGAGCACCTCAGTCATGGTATTGAAGGTGGAAGCGAGCGCTGTACATTCACTCCCCCCACCTACACTCCCTGCCGAACCTGAGACTCAAACTCGAAACCTTTGGGTTACGAGTCCAACTCTCTAACCATTAGGCCATGACTTCCCCATCTCCATGCAACCTGAGCTCAGCAGGTCTCCTCTGCCTGGAAGATGCACATTTAATTTCTGCTGGCTTGGCCCAGGCCACCCGCACCCGTCTTTATGAGCTCTGGCCTCAGCGCAGAGAGACCCTTAGCCACGACTAAACCACTCAATTAGCCAACTTCTTGTCATGTGTGTTATGAGTTCTCATTAGTTGCCATGGTTTCTGATTAGTTAATCGTTGTCCAGCTGTTCCTGTTTAGTTCCCTCATTTACCATGTGTGTATTTATACTCTTGATTCTGTTCTGCCCTTTGTTGGTTATTATTTGGTGTTATGTGTTGTACCAGATCTGCAGTCTCAGTAAAGTCTTTGAAATATAAATCCACGTTTATATGCCTTATTCTGCTGCAACGTGTGACACCAAAATTAATGTGAAGAGTAAAAATTGGCTATTACAAGTATGTAAAAATTGGTTGAATGAACCAAATAATTAAATTTTCATGACATTAGACCAAATAAAGGCAAAATTATAAGCATTTTTTAACAATTTTGCCACATATTTGGACCATTAAGGCCTTGATACATATTCACTCAAGTGCCATCAGACATAAATCACAGATGCATTAACCAATAATTTGCATAACCTTTGTTGCTAAATTATAGCATTTTGTGGCACAATTCAAAATGGCAGATGGATTTTATTTCATTCTAGCATTAAACTTACAATGACAGCTGGTCAAACGTGTCTATCTTGATATAGTTGAGTGGCTAGTATTTGAAGAATTCCTAAGCCAACATCTCCATTAGCTCCTGCATTTAGAGCAGCCCAGAGCGTCTCCCTGCTTCAGTCTCACCACATCTCTGGATCTACAGGAGTGGAAACCCGGGTTTGTGTGCCAGGTTTCTCCTCAGCCCTGCACGTCTGCTAATTGAGTGGGTTAGTCGTGGCTAAGGGTCTCTCTGAGGCCAGAGCTCATAAAGACGGGTGCGGGTGGCCCGGGCCAAGCCAGCAGAAATCCAATGTGCGTCTTCCAGGCAGGAGAGCTGCTGAGCTCAGGTTGCATGGAGATGGGCCAGAACCTGCACACACGCCCAGAGAGACCCGATAACTCACGCACTGCGTTCCGACGCACTGGCCTCATGGAAGAAAAGCTTATTAAAATTGGAGCATGGATGTTTTTGTTTGAAAGTGAGAATTCAAAGAAAGCCATGTAAATGCCATCATGGTTAATGTGTTTCTTTGTGCTGGTTTTACATATTTCCCTCGTCTTTCAACAAAATCGAACAAAGAAATGGCACTCTACTGATCTTTAGATGGTATTTGAACTTGAAAATGTATTCATATTAAAATAACTATCAACAGAAATACAGGTACATCTCAAAAAATTTGAATATCGTTAAAAAGGTCTATTTTTTGTCACTCATTTCAAAAAGTGAAACCCATATATTATATAGTTTCATTACACATTGAGTGAAATATTTCAAGCCTTTATTTCTTGAAATGTGGATGATTGTGGCTTACAGATCATGAAAACCCAAGATTCAGTGTCTCAGAAAATTATAATATTACATAAGATCTACAAAAAAAGGATATTTTAAACAGAAATGCCAGGCTTCTGAAAAGTATGTTCATTTCTATGCACTCAATACTTGGTTGGGCCTCCTTTTGCATGAATTGCTGCATCAATGCGGTGTGGCATGGAGGCAATCAGCCTGTGGCACTGCTTGGGTGTAATGAAGCCCAGGTTGCTTTGATAGCGGCCTTCGGGTCATCTGCATTGTTGGGTCTGGTGTCTCTTGACAATCTTGACAATCTTCCTCTTGACAATACCCAAAAGATTCTCTATGGGGTTCAGGTCAGGCGAGTTTGCTGGCCAATCGAGCACAGTAACACCATGGTCATTGAACCAGCTTTTGGTACCTTTGGCACTCTCCCAAGTGTTTGAATCGGCTTTGCTTGTCAGTATTTTTAAGCTTGCAGTCATCTCTGTTGCTTGTGCACATTTTCCTATCCAATTTCTTCCTTTCAGTAAACGTTGCATTTAATATGCTTTGATACAGCACTCTGTAAACAGCCACCCCTTTTAGTAATGACCCTCTGTGACTTAAACTCTTTATGGAGGGTGTCAATGTTCGTCTTCTGGATCAAGTCAGCAGTCTTCCCCATTATTGTGGTTTCAAAGAACAAGAGAACAAGAGATGCCCGGAATTTGTACTGTATGGATAGTCATTTATTGAAACTCAAATGTAAATATTATAATATTTTGAGATACTGACTTTTGCACAATTTTTATTTTTTGATGTACCTGTATATTTGAGTATTACAAACATTTTGTAAATTGGATAACATTTCACCAAAAGGCCACCTGCATTGGTGTCAACTGTCAATGTATGTATGACTGTATGAACTCCTGGTCATACAGATTTTGATGGAAATATTCAATAGTTTTTATATAAAAAATAGGCCTGTCAATTTAACACATTAATGTAATTAATTGCCCCACCCCAGACCTACATAGGTCATATTACATTTCATACAGTTGACTGGTGACACTATATTGTCTGTTTTTGAATGAAAATATTACCTCAGCAGACCTGTTGTGCATATCCAAGCACAGTGGTGTTTAGTTTCTAAATGAATCCGCATTTTAAATGAATGGAGTGAGTAAATGATTCAATGGCCCATTCACAAAGAGAATCATTTACTTCATTCCTGAATTGTGTTTTTTTAATATCGCAAACAGTGTTGCCATGGCGATTTATTAGGGTATTATAAGGTATCGTTTGACACTGCAAAGGGTCTAGAAAAGAAAGAAGAAATAAATTATTAAGCTCAGATGAGCTTTATTTGTCACATACACAATTATACAGAGTATAACCAGCAGTGAAATGTGTTCTCTGCATTTAACCCATCCAAGTGCACACACACCTGGAGCAGTGGGCAGCCGATGCTGCGGCGCTCGGGGAGTAGTTGGGGGTTCGGTGCCTTGCTCAAGGGTCTCACCTCAGTCGTGGACAATTCCTGCCGGAGCCGAGATTCGAACCCACAACCTCGGTTACAAGTCCGACGCTCTATCCATTAGAGCCACGACTGCCCCCTACTGGGTCTACTTTTATTTGTGTATAGTCATAATAACAACAAAACAAAGTGCATTACCCAAACTCCTCAAAACTTATATATAACTTTATATAGCCCAGGGGTGTCAAACTGAATTTGCGGAGGGCCACAGCCCTGCAGAGTTTAAATTCAACCCAAATTAAATGTACTTGATCCAGCTAATCACGTCCTTCAGGCTTACAATATTTGAAACCTACATATGTGTGTTGGAGCAGGGTTGGAACAAAACTCTGCAGTGCTGTGGCCCTCCAGGATCTGAGTTTGATGTGTTTGATGTCCTAATAATCTTGAAAACATATTCGTCAAGTTGCCTGACATATTTAAATATGTTGCTGTCTATTGAAAATTAAAATACAATTGTATTTGCGAATAAAGAATGATATATTGTAAAATGTTTCTATAAAGACACCCTATATAATTTAATATAATTCAATAACAGACAGCAAAATCTCAAATAACCTCACACCAGCTCAAAAGAACCCGCAGTCCAAAATTGTTTGATTTATTTACATTTTCTAACATGTTGAGGGTTAAATGCACGTGCCAGCTGTGTACTGTTTTCCTGATTCCACCAGGTAGCTGTGCCACCAGGGCATTTAGCATATATAATATGCTATATTTAACATTCCTCACCCAGTAAATCAAACCTTACTGGATAACTAAATCTTCTTGGCCCACATCATTGCTGCTTGCAGATATATTTTTACACTGATGTTTCATTTTAAGCCTTGACAAAGAAATTGTGAAGAACAGCACAAGTTTTAACAACAACAACCGCTAATTGAGGTCAGGCTGTTAGCATGCCAGTGTCAGTAAAGATAGCAGGCCGTATCTCAGGAACCGAAGATCTGACCCATCATTTTCACCTGGCGGTCAGTCCCTGTGCAGAATCTGTCCATTTATCTACCGGTTTCTTTCTTTCACACGCTGTAAAGACGTTTTGGGAATTCTCACGTCTATTCATTTGAAGAAATTAACATGAGCTTTGATAGGGGTTTCAGTACGGCCCTAAAGGATGAGGAAACGGCCATGTTGGCTCTTTGTAAGGGGGTAAATGCAGCTCTGTCTGCGAGACTCCACCAGCATTCAGAGCTCTGCACAAAACACTCTGACCTCTTTTGTCGACCCGGGACTACCAAGCCCATTTGATTAGGGCCTTTTCTCTTTCTGCTCTGTTGTTTTTTCTTGTTTTAATTGACCGGTGGGACCAAGAGTAAGAAAAGGGCGTCAGGGTGTCAACCTTAGTCTCCTCGTTTTCAGTCAGCGTTTTCTTTTCTCTCTTTCTCTGGTGGGAATGCAACGCCCGCTCACTCTGGTGGCTCGATTCCAATGGGAGTCCCAGCTATAGCGCGCAGGGTTTAATAGATGTCAGACCCGCTTCAATCAAACCCCCGCTCAGACTGTAACAATTAAACTCATTAGAGAGAAAAGCAGAACAGAGTCACTGCACATTTGAAGAAGGTCAGCATATGCAGTGAAATGGTTTTGGAGTTAATCACTTAACAATTAAACTGTTCTTAATTCATACAGATGCATATTTAATGCCTCGGATATTGGTATTGATATAACCGTATTGCATCTTCAGCAGTTTTTTGTATACAAATGAACAGAATTAATTTTCTAAATGCTATTTAAATTACATTTATTAACATACGACTTCTGTGAGTTCATAATGGGATGTGATCTGTAGACAGGACTGGGGAGTAACAAAATACATGTAACGGCGTTGCGTATTTAAAATACAAAATATGAGTAACTGTATTTCGTTATAGCCTAATTACATTTTAAATATGTGTAATCGAATTACAGTTACATCCTAAAAGGATAAAAATCTAAAATTTTTGATTACCAAAGTGATTACTTTGAATTTTTATGTAATTTATTAATTTCATATAAATTATTCTTGTAAACAGTTTGAGGATATTAACCAATAAGGCAACTGATTCTCCATTGAAAGAAAAAACTGCGTGCAGCTGCCTGTTCATTTAGCAACTCGTCATCACGCTCATCATCACGACACATAAATGGACGACACAACAGAAAGCCATTAGCGTAATGCATTTCTCTCGTGGAAATACAAAGACTAGTTTATAAATCTGAAAAAGGACGTAACATCAGTGCAGTTCAATGCCTACCTGCAACAAAACTTCTATCAGCATCGAAGGATACAACGTCTAATCTGAAAAAGCATCTTGAGGGAAGTTGTTCTTGATCTTTGCAAATTTTTATCCAGTAACTCGTTTTCCTGTTTTCTCATATTTTGAGTGTTGAATGGTTATCATTACGTTTAATATTTCTAAGAATTTAATTGAAAAATGACACCAAATTATCCTAGAATTCACACTTTGCACACTTTGCATCAGTTCATCCATGCGAATCATGCATGAAATAAAAGTTTATTAAGTCAAACGATAGCTTTGTGTGCTTTTCGAATGAATAAAGATTTCAAGTTAATCAGTAATGTTCAAGAACTTGAACAAGAACGTTCATCTTTGGCGCGGCAAGGCGAGTTCATGATTTGATTCGTGAACAGATGATTCTTTTGAGTCAATCTTTTAAACTAATCATTTATTTTGTTTAATGAAACCCCAAAAAATGTTTCCCAAAAGCATCATTAGCAGACTGTGGTTATTAAATTACGTTGAACTACAACGACATTACTTGCGACTGTAGTTGCTTTGACAAACGAGCCCTGTCAATTTTGACTCTTTGATTCTTTTGTGCCGATCGCTTCTCCATAGAGAGGATTATGAAGTAATCACTTCAAGTTTGGTCCATTCATTAAACAAATCTATTGTATAACTTGGAGAACTGTGCCAGTTGTTTTGGCTACTTTTATTATATGTTTGGTGTGTTTGGATTCGTTTTGAAGCATGAAACAGCACATAATCCCATTCATTGTATTCAAATTGAATATATATTGATTGGTAGATTTAAATGACATGAGTTCATACTTTGAACTGTGGAAATAAGAAGTATTTTTTTATTCCTGTGCCAAGCTTTGAATGTGCAAAATATCAAACTGGTCTTTTCAGGAACTTGATTATCTCTCCCTGAGTTTATATTAAACATTCCTCACCCAGTAAATCAAACCTTACTGGATAACTAAATCCATCTTGTCTACAGAAGTTGGAAGTGGATTCTCTCGTGACGGCACTTGACATGTCCAGATCTCAACATGACAAATGTTCAATCAGATGTTCTTTAACAGTTCTTTCAAGCCTGCCAGCTCAAGCTTGGCAGTTCTTTCAGGATTATGCTGAACCAGAGAGGTGGACTTCTTTCCAACTTGGTCAACCAAAAATAATATATAATATATTATACATAGAACTACACATATATATTACTAATTCATCACTAGAAAACAGCAATTTTGTCATATCAGAATCAGTTCCATGACACATGCTGTGAAGTAAAGGCACCTGACCGCTGCCTCTGCCCGCCTGAGCATGGTAATAGATGGCGTAAGTACTTATGCATGGCAGTTAATGGCTTTAAGTGACTCTGTGCATCAGGGGGCATAGCTGGCTCTGTCTGTGGTCGTTTATGTGCATTTTAACGAGGCATTCACTGCCCCTCCAGAGACAAACCTGATGGAGAAAGGCCTGAACAGGACCATTGACTACGCCAAATGCAGCTCAGACTAAAATCAACAGCAGAATTACATGCTTTAGTGAGCGAGCCCCCAATAAAACAGCCCTCAGAGACTGCCGGCCTGGCCCTCCTCCCTGTGTGACTCTGTCCCTCCGACAGGGAAAAAGAACCCAGTGTTGAATTCACTTTCTTCTTTGCATTCCTTTACTCTGAAACCATGGCAATGCAGCCATCATAACCTTGACCATCCAAAGAAAACAAAAGTCCACTCCAGTCAGAGAAACATAAAAATGCAACGTTTGCAGGAATAAGTCTCAATTAATGCTTCAAATTAATAGTTTATTATTCCTGTCCGTTGAACGTGAAGTCAATTAATGGAAGTTAGACCATGCTTGAGTGGAGCAAGTCCACTGAGACCCACCATTTCAAAACTCCTACTCTTTCTTCTTTGCTTACAGGTCCTTGTTAGGAACCTTGACCGATTCCTTTGGGAACATGTCCATTCTCCCTGATTAGAGTCCCTAACTATTCACGTATGGGTCTTATTTCATTTATAAGTGCGGATCATTGTTCTCTCGGAAGCCTTTCCCGTAGCGAGGACTAATTTCACTATTCCATTTGAGTCTTGTACACTTGCCTTTGAACCCCTTCGTGGTGTCTTTAGGGGCCCTATTAAAGGCCCAAGTCAGACCATCTCTAGGGTGATCGAAAAAATCTGGACCAATTACATGTGACCCACCATACAAAATGAGAAAGAGAAAGAAAAAGACATAAAAGAAGATACATAGAGCATGAAAGAGAGAGAGAGAGAGAGAGAGAGAGAGTTAATATAGAGCATTTAAAACACCACCAGAGGCTTTCATGATGAAATCATGACTCTTTAGTCGAGGTGCTGGGAACTTTGTCTCTGCCTCCCGTGAACGGATAGATGAATTATGTGGTCAGCACTCCATTAAGACTCGATCCAGAGAGAGAAAGTGTGAGGAAAAGAGCACAGTCCTCAGAATGGATCCCCTGGTTTCCTAGTTTTCACACCCAGCAGTACAGTAATTGGCCGAGTTTGCTGCTGTTTTTCTGCTCCACCGGGACACCCCAAAACTGCAGTACTATTGTGATCATTGAACCTAGCTGCGCCAGGAGACATTTTGAGTTTCCCAGTGGACAAGTCCACTTGCAAGCCTACAGCTTATATTGTCTTTGATTGCTACATTGTTTTGCAGTCTTGGTTTCAACAGGAGACTCATTGTGTTCAGGACTTGGGATACCCATGAAACTTGGTGAAATAATAGTCTAGCTGCACCTTGGGGGGGGGGGGGGGGATTACAAGGACCTCTGACACACCAATAGCATCCTTCAGCTAGCATCAGTGAAACAAACTGCCTAGGCTCATTGGAAATACGTGCCTCTACCTACATTTCTGCAAAACTAAAAAAAACTTACCAATACATACGAAATCACTGCAGTTTCCCATTGAAATGAACACTAGGGGCAGTAAAATGCTGACAACTTTTTATTCCTTTTCACATAAATTATGACTTACATGGTCAGAGTGCGGCCTAATTTTCACACAATTCCTTGCACAACATTATTTTATGACTTCAAAACAATTTCAACATCCTTTGAGATTGAAAACTGATACTTTTGAATGTTAATGTCACATGAATGAATGAATGAATGAATGAATGAATGAATGAATGAATATGAATGAATGATGCATTTATATAGCGCTTTCGTTGTGTATTGCTGTACATCCAAAGCGCTTTACAGTCATGTGGGGGGGGGGTCTCTCCTCACATAAACAGCTTCATATGTATGGGTTTTCATGGTAGCTCATGCAATGCACTTGTGAGGTGAAGCGCTCCAGTACGAATCCTGTGAAACTATATTAAAATAGGATATAGTTAATTAATATATATGGATATTAAAATAACATGGTTGCATCAACAAATGCTTTTTTATATCAATTTTGCATTCGTTGACACTATTGGGTAGGTTTACGGTTGGGTTTGGTGTGGGGGTTTGATAGAGTATTAACCCTTTAGTGTCACTCACCAGACATTTGAATTCTGAACCGTTGCAATATGTACCTGAAGCAGTGTAATACAACTGCAGTAATACTTAATGTATAAACATAATACAAATGTGTCTCAGTCAAGTATTGAATGTGGATTTTAGCGCCACTCACTGTAAATTTAACTTTGAAATTGCTAGGAAACATGCAGGTACGTAATATCAGTGTTGCCGAAATGTCACCACAAGCTCATATTTCCAATGAACCTGGGTTGGAAACAAAAGCTAGTGACCCACACCTAATTGTAACTTAGCTTCATTTACATAATCATTCAAAAATTAAGGGAGTTAGTTCATCTTAAAGAAAGGTTAAAATATATATTTTTAAAAATGTCCATTGTGAGGACATGCAAATCCACATATCTCAAACATAAAATGATTTTGTTGGTTGACTGGCATTATCTTCTTCAATTAGTTTCTAGCATCAACTGGTCCAAATGCCCAGTCAATTTCAGGCACAAGCACAGAAGATGAGTTTAGACGTGGAAGTCACCATGCATATACTTCTCATGAGATGCAGCATTAAACAGGCAACTGGCATATCATTTTGGCATAAACATAAACTCAAAAAGTGTTAGCTTTTCCTTGAGCAAAGAAAGATTTCAATTATCTATTTCCAGGGAGGTCTTGGCAGTTCAGCAACTGGGCAACTGCATCGAGATGAATGGGAATGCTGAAAGATAGTAGACCTCCTTGGTCCTTCTAGCAAGCATCGTGTTTAAGAGGACGTCTTCCTATTCCTCAGCCCTGCTAGAATCCTTTCCGTGAAACATTCCCAATTCAAACACTCTTGAACTCCAGCAAACCATCTCATTCTGAACGGCAACTCTCACCGCAAGCACTGTGCCATGACAAACACTCGTTTAATACACAGTCACTCGCACCAGCGCCGGCGGGAAACGAGAGGCATTCTTCAAGATGAGGGAAACACATCCCTGGCGTTTGTGAGTGCAGCCGGGTCCAGGAACAGAGCTCCGGATGGTTCTGGCTCATATGTGGTTTCTTTATGGAGAGCAGCTCATCTGCCAGGCCTCTCTGTCTGAGCCTACACCAGCATTGTGTGTTCATTAGGGAGCTGTCTCAAAGCCAAACGGCTCCTTCCAGGACCATGTGGCGCATTGTGCATCTGGCGAGGGGATTTGTCGAAGGAAGTCTCTAAGATATTTATCGCCAAGATTTAACAGCTTTCATATGAATATATTAATTGTGAAAATCCAGTGGTGGGATTATACATTACAATATTACGTAACTTCTGGCGAACAGAGAGAAAGAGGAACCTAACAAGGGATCTAAAGAGGCTTATAAAGGCAAGACTTTCACTGCGGCTTGTTTGATGGGTGATGTTTGGGGGGCGGAATCGAGGGGATGCATGATGTTATGTCTATTATTAGGTGAGAGAAATCTGAAACAGATTTTATGAAACAAAGTTGTGTGATGAGGCATGTCAGTGTGCATGTAGCAGAACATGATGCAAATTAAGTCATTGGCCCATTCCATAAAAACACACATACACATACTTCTTCAAAAGACAAATGCGCTCTGATGGAGGAGAATTGTGTTTATGGCACGGTGGGATAAAACCTGGAGTCGTTTCTGCTCAGGATGAGTTGCTCTATTGAATACAGTTTAACCCTCTGGTTGTGTTCGGGTCAAATTGACCCGAAAAAGATTTTCTTTTTCCCGAAAATACTAGTTAACGTTATCGCATTGGACTCAAACTTACTGACTTTGTTCACATAGGGTATAAGTACTTCTCATTAATTTTTGTAAAATTTTCGTAATTTTTTGTGGGTTTTATTTCACCTAGTAACACTTGTGGTGTTCCCGGTCAAAAATGACGGACTCCAAACAATGCTTATAAAATCTGTCATTATGCAATATTATCACCAAATATTGGATTCAATATTTTTGTCAACTTGTTTTCTTTCATTTAGGACTGGTTTTGTGTTTCTATTTGCATCTGATTAACGGTAGGCCTCATTTATCTGAGAGTAGGTACCTCGTTTTTTGAGTGAAAAAAAACATTTTTTATGAATAATATTCACAATATGAGTTAAAAAATATGAAATTTGCACTGTTTATCACACTAGTGTGATTTAATGTTTAATCAGGAATTTTGCTTTCAAATTGTTTTTATTTTGTACAAAATTGCACAAAGTCACTTGTCAAAAAGGCTGCCATTGACCAGTGAACTGGGGAAGATCACAAAAGCAGGACTGGTATTTTTAAATGCTTTTATTTTCTGAAAAAGGGGCACAAAGTATAACACTTATGCCGTTCCTGTTAAATCTGACCATGTGACTTACAGATGAAACATTACGATTTTTTTACATTATAACAGTTTCATGGAACAACAAACCAAAACTGTTAATATTTCAGTTATTATATATCCTGCACACTGACACTGTCAAACAGAGACAATATCATGGAACAACAAATCTGACCATTGTGACAGAAAAACAAAAACAAAAACATTGGCATTGCCATATAGAGAACACATCAACGAACACCTGGTTTTGTTTGACCTCATGCAAGTGATGACACTAGCATTGTATGTGCCATGCAACTGGTCATTTTGTGAACTTTACATGACTCACAAATAAATTTTGCATGTGCCTTGCTAATACGATGAACACTAGTTGTTTCTCCTACTTTCATTCTCCCCATTCACTTTCAATGGCCGGCCATTTTTGACAAGTGTGACTTTGTGCAATTTTGTACAAAATAAAAGCATTTAAAAGAAAACTCCTGATTAACGTTTAAAGCACACTAGTGTGAAAACAGTGCAAATTTTCATAATTTTTTAACTCATATTGTGAAAATTATTCATAAAAAATGCTTTTTCACTCAAAAATGAGGTTCCTACTTGGAAAAATGAGGCTAAAGATTAATCAGATGCAAATAGAAACACTAAACCAGTCCTAAATGAAACAAAACAAAGTTGACAAAAAAGATTGAATCCAATATTTGGGGATAATATAGATAATGACAGATTTATAAGCAGTTGTTTGGAGTCGTCATTTTTGACCGGGAACACCACAATGTGACTTTTAGAATTTTGTACAAAATAAAAGCATTTAAAACCAACCTCCTGATTAATCATTAAAGTACACTAGTTTGAAAACAGTGCCAAGTTGGGATCGTAATTTTTTTATCTCAATTGTGAAAATTATTCATAAAAAATGCCTTTCAAAAAATGGTGTGCTACTTTCGGTAAATGAGGCTAGATAATCAGATAGAAACACCAAAACCAGTCCTAAATGAAAGAAAAACAAGTTGACAAAAAAGATTGAATCCAAATTTTGATAATATAGATAATGACAGATATAAGATTGTTTGGAGTCCGGTCATTTTTGACCAGACGCCACAAGTGTGACATGATCCGAACACAACCCGAGGGTTAAAATAGATATAAAGATAAAAATAAAAAAAACATTATTTACTCACCCACATGTTGTTCTAAACCCATTTCACATTCTTTCTTTCATGGAATACAAAGGGAGTTGTTTTGAAGATGTTCCCCTCCGCTCTTTTAACAAAGAAAGTAAATGGGACATTCTTGAAAGTTCTAGATAAAAGTGTGAGGAAAAATATATAGATAGATAGATAGATTAGATAAATAGATTTTAGATAGATAGATAGATAGATAGATAGATTGTTGTTAACTGAGATAAATAAAATGTTTTGGAACTAGAAGATAGGTGAAGGTACATGAACCATAACTAGATGGAAAACTAGATAGATTAGCATTTTGATAGATGTAGATAGATATTTAGATAGATAGATAAGATAGAACAGACAGATAGATTAGATAGATCATATAGACAATAATTAGAAGATAGATAGATATATGATAGATAGATAATAGATAGTAGATAGAATAGATAGATAGATGAGATAGATAGATAGATAGATAGATAGATAGATAGATTGATATAGATAGACAACAATAAGATAGATTACATAGCGCATCAGACTCTTGGTTAACCCTGAAATAAATCTAAAATGTTTGGCAACTAACGAAAGTTAGGTGAAGGGTTTACATGCCACCATTTCAACTAGAAATGGAAAACTACTTATGCATTTTGGTTGTTCATTTACACAACAATGGCATTTTGGGACACTGAAAATGCTATTTTTTTTAAATGACACTGTTATTGTGTTTGCGTAAACAATGAAAACATGCATTTGTGAAAATGGTGATCTCATGCACATGCATATTACGTGTTTAGTCTTTAGGAATATATGTGCTTGTGCGCAGGCCCATTCTTTACAATATGACATCGCCATCTACTGGCAATAATACAGAAACATTTTCAGAGATCTGTGTGAATGGGGATCGTTTTTACAACATTATTGTCTGTATATGAAACTGCAAAAATGTAATGGAAAAACTTTAGTTTTTAGTAAAATCGTTGCTAGGTAAACATACCCTAAAATTATGTAAAAACTTAGCACATAAAGAGAATTAAAATTAAAACAACAAAAAAATATATAATAATAATAACCTAAATAGTAATAAAAAATAAACTTAAGAAATGTCAAACACATAATAAAACTACTGAAACAAATAAACAAAAACCAAAAGTATTAATAAAATCCAATTCAAATAATGTTTAAATAAATAAAACACTAGTGTGCATGTGTGAGATGGCTCTCAAAGAGCCAACAAAGAGTGAAAAAATGTGAGTGAAAAAGAGAAAGTTATAAAAGTGTGTGTGTGTGTGTGTGTGTGTGTGTGTGTGTGTGTGTGTGTGTGTGTGTGTGTGTGTGTGTGTGTGTGTGTGTGTGTGTGTGTGTGTGTGTGTGTGTGTGTGTGTGTGTGTGTGTGTGTGTGTGTGTGTGTGTGTGTGTGTGTGTGTGTGTGTGTTGATGGGGTCTTTACCCTCCCCCTCCGACCCTTGTCCCCCATGTTGGCCATAATAAACCTTTATACACTGTGATACTTTAGGCAAGAAGATTATGACCCCCATAATTAAGGAGCAATGGGGGAGGTACATACACACACATATAAACTTGAGTCAGTTTGTGGAAAGATTAATGGTAAGAATTATCTGCCAACCAACTCAGAAGATGTGAGCTTCTCTACAGGAATTATGTTTGTCTGCATTATAAAATTTAATGTCAAGCAGTATAATATGACTGTGATTGTATGAAGGTGTCAGGAAGACGAGATTCCCAGAGCAAAATCACACTTGCGTCATAAACCACCACTATAAAAGTGTGTTTACAAGTCTGCCATGTCAGTCACCCACGTCCACGAGTCACCCTGATCCGAAACAACCTCTCTGACCTGCTCTCGTCATTCCCGATCCAGTGCGGCCCGTTCCCAGTCGCCCTCCTAAGACATGGTTATTGAGTTAAGATCTCACCTTCCTACACAAACAATGACTGTGACAACATCCAAGCCTGTTTTTCACAAGTCTCTCAGAGATGCCCAATGCACGGCACTATATTTAACCCAACAGCTGGGATTGGAGCATCACTTTTCACCTATGAGCTCATTTCAGTCCCTCATTCCTCTCAAATCTTCCTTTTGCCGCTCTAATCCTCCCAGGGCTGATCTCAGATCAGTTTAGAAGAGATTTTAAGCCTGTGAATGAGAAGTAAAGCTTACAGAGATCAGTGAGATTGTTTTGGGAAAGGGTTCTGGGGTGAAGAGTAGACCAGCTCACATAACTTGTTATTATATAATCCAGCCACATGTACGGGATGCTTGTGTTTACATTTCTAATACAGATCAATAATCAGCTAATTATACATATAATTAGACTAGAGATGTTAGTTGTAAGTGTGTGTTTACTAGAGGACATTAATCTTATTGAAGAACACGTTTCCTCTAATAGAGGTTTTCCATCTTACATTAAAAAGATTCAATACATGTTTATGTTGAATTTTCTTTTCGTACTGCTCCTAAACAAGGGAGTAGACATGCTACACAGAAAACAAATATCCCCATATCATATTTCCAAGTAAAATACTTTTTGCAATATATTTTCAGTAAACTTTTTTTTTGCTGTCTTTTGTAACGAGTAGTGGTGCTGTGTTACAGCTAGTGTTGGAAAGTGCAAGTGAATCAGTTCATGTGAAAGCATCAATGAAAGAAAATGAATGAGAGAGTCCCTTCACAGATGTTTCTATTGCTGTTATCGTTGACTGCTATTTATTTGGTAATTTTTGTGAACATTTAAAATACTTTATGCATCTTAATAGTCATTGAGATGCTAATAATTTTTTTTGTGGCAATAAATAAATAAATAAATACCTACATATACATACACACATAGATAAATAAATAAACAACCAAACAATACTTTTCAGATTTCTTTATAGGTTGGTACGATTTTTAATGCTTTCGAAAGACATGTTCATGTCTTTTATGCTCACAGAGGCTACACTTATTTGCTACAAAAATACTAATTTATCAGATATATTATGTCAAAATGCAGTTTATAAATAACTTTAAAAAAATTACATATTTAAAAGGTACATATTTAAAAATGTACCTTATTCCTGTGATGCAAAGCTGAATGTTCTTCATTATTACTCTACTACTACATTATTTTCAGGATTCTTTGATGAATAGAACAACAGTATTTATTTGAAATGTCTTTGCTGTCACTGCTAAATAATGTAATGTATCCTTGCTGAATAAAATTATACATTTATTTAAAATAAAATATTACTGAATCCAAACGTTTGTATATAGCAAAATATTATGTTAAAAAATATTATATGTATAATGTATATATATATATATATTATATATATCATTTTTATATAATATTGATATTAATTATTAATGTTTATTGTTATATTCAGTTTACGGAAAACATCTTCTGATGCACGACCTTGGACACATCATCAGTGTTGTTTCAGGAGTCACTGGGATGTTTTCGGGTCTTACAAACAGACACTCGTCTGGCGACCCGACCGAGGCTGATCAGACCCCGGCCTGTGTCCAAGTGGATTTCTACTGCCCCACTGCTCTCCCCTCTTCACCAGAGCCATCTGAAGCTTTTTCGGCTGCCTCCCACGTTGTTGCACTATGGCTCGTCTTCGGTTAGCACCTGTTATGCCAGCGTGCCGTAGCCTTGCTCTGGGAGTGGCTGGCAAATCCCAGCTGCCCTCTCTACTGCCATAACCTGGTCCTATCGTTCCTCCGACAATCCTCCACCAGTTCTTGTATTTCTCCCTCTTTCTCTCTTGAGCTCTCCATCCTCTTCTCCCAGGGCACTGTCAGCTCCAACAAGATCAGTTGTTTTGTGGCCTCAGAGACCAAGATGATGTCAGGTCTCAATTTGGGACTGGGTGATGTGTTTGAATTTTCAGCTGCCTTTCCAGGTCGACTGTCATTGCCAGTCCCGGGCTGTGGAGAGCAAACCTACAGAGCAGTTTGTCGATGCTTTCTCTGGCTTTTGTCTTCCTGATGAATGTGAATGGCCTTGGCAGTTGAGTGGGTGTGTCGGTGTCCTTGTTCTCCTTGCTGATTGCCTCAGCGATGGATTTGAGGACTGGTCGTGCCTCCATCGATACGGCCCTCCCAGCGCCTTGGAGCAGATGCTCAGGATGGGTTCAATGTCCTACTTTGGGAAAAATGGGGCATGCAGGTGTTTTACTTTGCCCTTATGCCCAGGTTGGATGGACTTGGGAGGACATCATTAGACTCCCTGAATCAAGACCTGATCCTCTGGGGGTTCCACTTCAGATGTCCTTCAGGATACACTCCGCTCCATCGCCTGCTCTCCACGTCATCCAGGCGCCCTGCTGCCGCCTGGCCACTGCTGACTGGTTCGCTCTTCCTCGTCTGAAACTCGCACCTCCTCCTGTACCAGCCTCTGCCTCTCCTTTCCGCTGGCAGAATCATATCGGGTCGCTCTTAGGCTCCAAGTCCGGTCTATGCTTTGCGCCACTGTTCCAAGGATGGCCTTGTGCTTTCAGCCGAGTCTCTGCTTGCTGGACTGCCTCGGCTGCCTTCCACTTCCTCCTGTCTCACACAATCCTGCACCGGAACTTTGGCATCTCGGGATGCAGAGTATGCAGGTGTTCCCGAGGCCGTGCAATGATGAATCCTCCCTGACTGAGCTAAAAGGAGCTGAGCTTGTTGGTGTTCCAGATAGCCGATGTTACTTAGGCTACGCGGTAGTAGACCAGCCATCTGCGTAGATTGCTGTCACTTTTTGCTCAAAACTTCCACCACAGTATGGGGACCTCATAGATAGCAGAGGCCAGAGGATTCTTGGGAGGATCCATGTGGAGACCAGGCCTTGATATCTTCCAGGGAGCCCAGATTATCCACTGTCTCAACCATCCCTCCAGGTCAGCACGGTTGCCTTAATGGAGTCTCTGTCATTTCAGTCTGCAGTTGAGGCCTTCCCAAGGCTCTTCACTGGTCTCTCAGTAACTGACGGGTTCTGGTGTTCTCAACCTGAAGCGGATTATGTCTGTAACTTCCCCTTCTTTAAAACCAAAGACCTGGACTTTATAGGTTTGAAGCTCATGCGTGCCCATGACATGAGTTCTCCAACCCCTGAAAGGATCCACCTGGCTCCTGGTACCGCCGTTGTTGTCACTGTGAGGTCGTTTGAAGGCTTCTTATGGGAGGTTGCCTTACTCCAGACTTGCTGAGGGGGCCTCTGCATTCTGTTTCAGCTGCCTTGACCAGCATGTCATCGCCAGCGCAAAAGGGGTCACTGAGATGGTACAGCCAGTGATTATCCTCCTGCTGGTGCAGTCAGATGTTAGCTGGCAGTAGAGACTCTCAAGCTGAACTTGCTGTAATAGTCCAGGATGTGATCTTTCACCTTCTGCGGTACATGGTGTTTCTCCAGTGAGCTCCACCAGATATGGGGTATTGAGCCATAGGCGTTGGCGAGGTCCAGCCCGTACGTCAGGTCCCCTCTACCTTCTTTGCTTCCCTGTTGAGCTGGGTTACACACCGTGTGTTCCAGACAACCGGGAACTCCTGGTATACCTCCTTTTGCACAGATGTGTCGATTACTTATTGCTCAACAGGAAGTTGGAGAGCCTCTTAGCCACGATGCTGAAGAAGATTTTACTCTCCACACTGAGCAAGGTGATTTACCCGAAATGGTCATATTCTCAGACTTCTCCTCTTTTGGTATGCAACACTCCCTCAGTTACCTCCATGGCTGGGCGATCTTCCCTCTCCTCCAGATCACCTTCGAACCTCCAAAGCCGATGTAGTAGCTTTTGGCAGTTCTTATACACCTTGTAGAGGGCACTCCACTTGGGGCCTGGTGCTGAGTCGATCTTGGCTCTCCTCACCATTCTCCACTTCCCTTAGGCGGGGCTCCTTCAGGTCGAAGTCTGATGCAGGCTATGGTGGTGTTATCAGCGCATCGCATGGAACCAGTGGTTGTTCTCTGATGGAGTCACTATAGGGTGCCTTGAGGTGGTCGTTTATGGCATCCTTGGAGCAGGTGAGGCGGCCAGCCTTCTTTTGGCCTAGGAGCTGCTTGGTCAACTTGAATGGATTGGCCAAGAATGCGCCCTCTTCCTGGCTCTCTCCTTCCGCTCCTTCTGTGGAAATCTTGCCTCCGTATGGTCAAGAGTTGTTTCCTTAGGATTGCTCTCAGGTCCGCTAGGCCGGCTCTCTCGACTTCCCCCGCTGACTTGTATTGCCTCTTTAGCAGCCTAAGTTCTTCCCTGAGGCACTGGATTTTCCTTGCTCTGTGGCTTGGAGCATATGCCGATGGAGCAGGCTTGGAGACCTCAGTTCCAAATCGCTCAGCTGCGATGTTCACTATGAGGGTGGTCATCGTTCTCAGTCGGTGGTCCACATCCCCCTTAGCTGTTACTTCCAGGACCTGGCTTACATCTTCATCAAATTGTTGCCACTCAACTCTCTTGGAGGATTTGGGCCACTGGATCCTTGGCTGGATCGAAGGGGCACAGCCAGTTGTTATGGCTGCAGCTTGCTGGCTTTGGAGGCCATGTGGGTTGTCGAGAAATGCTGTTTCTTGGGTTATAGTGGCAGGTGAGCTGCTGGCAGCAGGTGTTGGCGACACTAGGAGGCTCTGGGCACTGTGGGTTGCCTCCGGGCCTGGCTCCTCCTGCGTCTTACCAGAAGTCGCTTCTGTGCGTTGTGTCGTCATTTCCGCTGTCAAGCATCTCATTCTGCCTTGATGTATTTTTAAACCATGTTCATTCTTGCAGATCCTGCCGCAGATGCACCGTATTGTCGTTGTCGTTATTCCTTTATCCTGTGTCGTTGTCCTTGAGTCCGTCCTGTTGGGGTGCTCATCCTCCCCCCCTCTCGGGCACCCCTGGGGGTATCTTTCTTTTGTGGGTTTTGTAGCTTGCTTTGGGTTCTTCCTTGCGGAAGAAGTGGTTTGGGCTGCCAACCCTCTCCACCCCGGGTTGCCGTCTCTCCGGCCGTCATCTGTCTCTCCAGATGTCACCACCCTCTTCGTGGTTGTCACCCAGTCTATTCCTGGTTGTCACTGGTGCTCCCAGAAATCCTATAATTATAATATTATTGTATATTAAATATATATATTATATATGTATATTAAATACTACATTTAATTTATACTGATAAAAAAACTTGAATACAGTATAAAATAATGCAGTTTTGAGAATCATCAAGAATAAATATTAAATAAATAAAAAAACACATTGTTAAATAAAATCATACAAAATTACATGTTTCCTTTGTTCCATGCAAAATAAATGATTAGATACTTTTTATTAATAAAAATAAATATATTTCCTCAGCTCAGCTCACACAGTGTCTCCTGTTCTCTAACTCTGTCTGATATATGAAGTGAAGCTCTGTAATAGCCTGCTAATGGTCGAGTTGACCTCTGACCCGCTCCCCTTGTCAGGGCATGGATGGGTGTCGGACAGGGCATATAATGGCTTCCGTGAAGGATCTGGGAGGCTCCACCGGCGTGCCTGATGGCCTTGCTCTGAGCAGGATGTTCATTTGGTGAATGGGAGGCTAATGGCCTTCTGTCACTTGTCGTCAGGTTTGATTAGGAGCGCGGGCTGCTGTGTTGTCCCTGTTTATTAGTTCACAGAGTGATGAAATAATCTGTGTTTCATTACGAAGGCTTTGGAAAGGATCCACACGGCAATTTAGGGATGGCTTACTCAGATGTGTGCACATACGCCGGCATATGAATGCAGATATACACAAAAAGTTAAGTGCCGGCAAATTTATGAAAATATTTCACTGAAAACAAGAACGACTTGTTTCTGGATTCAATCCACAGTGCTGTATATGTTACATGCTCTCTTTCTAAAGATCTGCCTCTGGAAGCAATCCTGGGTAATTTAGGTGTAGCTTACAAGAACATGAAAACCAGACCTAGCATTGGAGAGGCCATGTCTCATCATGGTCCTCTGTAAGTGGTGAGAACATCTATCGTGTCAAAGAACCTAGCTTCTCAAACCTCAACAGAAGGGAAAACAATCCAAGATGATGGTGAAAACTGAGCATTTTGGCTTGTTTTTCCATCCGAAGGTCAGATTGTGCAAACACAATTGTGTCGGATTCACAATCATTTCTCAAAGCTGTCTGGGAGAAAGAGCGGTATGAGGTTTTGGGTTCTGGTACCCAATAAAGTCCATATTGATCTTTACCACACATCGAGGAGCGGATGAGAGGTCATCAAGTCAAGTCAAGCCAATTATATTTATATGGCTCCTGTAGGCTGTCGTTGGTTACAAACACAATATGTAAGAGGTCAGCGACAACCTTAGGTCATGAACTAGGGTTAAAAACCTGACAGAACAGCTAAGACATAAACAAGAGAAGACCTTCGGGTCACATTCAGTGACGAATGTGAGAACAGTGAGAGACAACAATGTTTTAACACTCTCCAAAGTGTTCGGGGCATGCAACAATGTAATAATTCAGCTTGGCAATAAAGAGCAATTCACACTGACAGCAATATGCAGTAACAAAACAACTGGGAAACATTTACAGTGAGTTGACTATTTGAATTAACATAATGTAAAGAAGCAGCAATGCAATGTGGCAACTGCCAATGAGAGACAGTGAAGCTCATGTGATCTGCTGCCTGATATACACCTGGATACTGTAATTACATATGAACAGCTGACTCTGAGACAAATTAAAGCATCTATCATAAAGAAAAGGATACGCATATGCATACATATTACACATACACTGACACAAACATTTAACTGCTACAGAATATGTGTTTTGGGATATTTGTTGTTGACATGATTATACTGTTTGTATTAGTTTGATGTAGTTTTGCATTGAATTTCTGTTTTATTTATTTATTCTATAATTTGTTAAAATGTAATATTGTTTGGGTAGAGGCTTTTAGCCTGTACAAGCCCTTACGTTTTTTTTGCATTCCTGCTTGTAGATGTACTGTATATATTCTACATAGTGCAACAACAAACTATACTAAAACATATTATAAAACATATAAAATATATTACATATTTATGATATACATATATATTATATATTAATCATTGTTTTCACTGTCAAAAAACATTTATAATTATATAATTAGAGATTAAAAAGTAGGTTTTATAAATATACAGTGTTGTTGTTTTTTTTTACACCACGAGTCACAACCTGAACTAACCGTGCCTTGTTGGAAAAAGGTCAAATTATCTTTATTTATTTAAAAAGGTCTTTATTTTTTCATATTTTATTCCCTATATTTACTCAGACAGTGACAACTATTAAACTGCGTCAATACACTTCAAGATCGTATAGGCATAAATAGACCTATCACAGAGTTAACTCACCAGAGGGACCACATTTTGGTAATTTTGCTCAAAACACAAACCTCTTAAGCAACCTTATTTAACCTATAGCTCTATTTAGACTGTGGCATTTTCAAGTTTTCTAACATTCAAGTTTTTATATCACTATAAGTTACAGTAATTATAAAGTCAAGTTCGGGCAAAGTGATTCATGACGGGAAAATAATGTTCCCCTCCGGGAACATCGAGCTGCGTCGAAACGCTAGGGGAACGCCATCAGCATTGTCCAGCTCTGAATCATATGTGTAATCAGTCAAAATTGACGGCCAGACGTCAGGTGCGGTGACGTCATGACCAGGATGCTTAAAAGCACGTGATGTGCAGCCGGCGCCAGCTTTTTTGTCATTCAGCAAAGCTCTCTGTGTGTGTCAGTCGAATGTGTTCTGTGAGTCTGTTACTATCAAGATAGGAAATAAGAAAGTTTATTCTTAAAAAGATAGGCAAAGAAAGACTAGAAGCAGACATATCAAAGGCCAATGAGGGCGAAAGTAGATCACGTTACAGACTGTGTGTGCCTCTCTGACTGGAGGCGAAAACTCTCTTTGAGGAGGGAGTTTTCACCTGCGTCCTCGCAGCACCTGCCACGCTGCCGCTGAGGCGGAGCAGTGGCTGTGCTCGCAGATGGATTAGATGGAAAGATTAAGACGGGTGATCCCCTATCTTCCTTTCCCATCAGATCCAGCGTCCGCTGCAATGCATTGTGCTCCCGCCGGGCACGCTCCGAGGAGTGTGTCCGCGCCTATGATCTCGCGGTCCCGCTGCTGCTGAGGCACCGCGGCGAGTGAGATCACGGGGATCGCACATAGATCTGGCGGACGGGTTGGAGACGGGTTCGCCCTATTTCCACCTGTATTCCCCAGGTCTAGCGCTCTCTTGGGATACACACAGTTTTTGCGATGATCTGGCTGGAGGCGAAAACTCTCTTTGAGGAGGGAGTTTTCACCTGCGTCCTCGCAGCACCTGCCACGCTGCCGCTGAGGCGGAGCAGTGGCTGTGCTCGCAGATGGATTAGATGGGAAGATTAAGACGGGTGATCCCCTATCTTCTTTTCCCATCAGATCCAGTGTCCGCTGCAATGCATTGTGCTCCCGCCGGGCACGCTCCGAGGAGTGTGTCCGCGCCTATGATCTCGCGGTCCCGCTGCTGCTGAGGCACCGCGGCGAGTGAGATCACGGGGATCGCACATAGATCTGGCGGACGGGTTGGAGACGGGTTCGCCCTATTTCCACCTGTATTCCCCAGGTCTAGCGCTCTCCCGGGGCGGAAGCCTAAGCTGTAGTTCTTCCCCCTTGAGTGAGAGTGCGCTAATCTGCAGCAGTTTCTCTCCAAGAAGATTTATTTGTTTTGTTCCGAGGCTCGCGTGTTGCCGAGGCGCGCATTATGGTGATTCTCGGTTCATTTATGCACTTTCAGACCGTGTTTACTTGTCTGAGTGTTTGACTGCATTTAATTTTGAATAATTAACTATGCATTTTATCCGACTATGAAAGTTATATATATATTTATACATATATATATATATATATATATAGTAGAGAAATATATACAATTATATATTGTATATGACATACAAGAGCCTCTTGGGATACTTCTCAAGTGAGAGCACAATGTTTACCTCTCTTCCTCCAAGGAGGTTGAGGTGGTCAGCTTGGGCTGCTGGGCGGAGCAGCCCCAATTGTGTTCCAGCTCCTTATTCGGGGAATGTCACTTCTCGTACTCGCCAGAATCGGAGTCAGAGTGACGCGCCCGGGCCGAAGACGGATCTGCGGATCGATAGTCTTCGGCCAGAACGCCCTGATGCCATGGTCCAGGGCCTTGAGGGCCGGCCCCTCTGGGGAAGAGCGGTTTACACCGCATTACACGGTGCCCGTCTCTCCTCAGTGCCCTCAGGAGATCAGTCTGCTAACCCTGCCAGTGTTCTAGGGCACAGCGGTCTCCAGCGAGCGCTTCTCTCAGTCTCTTCCGCCCAGAAATGTAGCGGAGATGGGAGGCTCGCCACCCCTTCGGGGGTCTCTAGAGCAGCTAGATCGGCCGTCCCCTGCCGGTCCTCCGTTCCAGGGCACCGAGCTAGCCGCTCTAAGTACACCAGAGGCCAGTCTCAAGAGACTGGTTCCCTTAGTAAGTCGCCTGGCTGTGTGGGAGCCCTTGCCAAGCGTGTGTTATTGGGATCTGCCTGAGCAGACTCTGGTTCCTAGTCTTCCTTAGAGATGACATAGGTCTGAGGACCGTCATTTCCAATAGGAGGCTTCTGAGGCAGTCCTGATGCCAAAGCCCAGGACTGGTGAGGGCAGGCCCCTCTGGGGAAGAGCGGTGTTAACCGCATTACACGGTGCCCGTCTCTCCTCAGTGCCCTCAGGAGATCAGTCTGCTAACCCTGCCAGTGTTCCAGGGCGCAGCGGTCTCCAGCGAGCGTTTCTCTCAGTCTCTTCCGCCCAGAAATGTAGCGGAGCTGGGAGGCTCGCCACCCCTTCGGGGGTCTCTAGAGCAGCTAGATCGGCCGTCCCCTGCTGGCCTCCGTTCCAGGGCACCGAGCTAGCCGCTCTAAGTACACCAGAGGCCAGTCTCGAGAGGCTGGTTCCCTTAGTAGGCCACCCGGCGGCTTGGGAGCCCCTGCCAAGCGTGTCTCATTGGGATCTGCCTGAGCAGACTCTGGTTCCTAGTCTTCCTTAGAGATGACGTGGGTCTGAGGACCGTCATTTCCAATAGAAGGCTTCTGAGGCAGTCCTGATGCCAAGGCCCAGGACTGGTGAGGGCAGGCCCCTCTGGGGAAGAGCGGTGTACACCGCATTACATGGTGCCCGTCTCTCCTCAGTGCCCTCAGGAGATCAGTCTGCTAACCCTGCCAGTGTTCCAGGGCGCAGCGGTCTCCAGCGAGCGTTTCTCTCAGTCTCTTCCGCCCAGAAATGTAGCGGAGCTGGGAAGCTCGCCACCCCTTCGGGGGTCTCTAGAGCAGCTAGATCGGCCGTCCCCTGCCGGTCCTCCGTTCCAGGGCACCGAGCTAGCCGCTCTAAATACACGGGTCTGAGGACCATCGTTTCCTTAGGAGACTTCTAAGGCAGTCCTGATGCTACATCCCAGGACTCATGAGGGCAGGCCCCTCTGGGGAAGAGCGGTTTACACCGCATTACACGGTGCCCGTCTCTCCTCAGTGCCCTCAGGAGATCAGTCTGCTAACCCTGCCAGTGTTCCAGGGCGCAGCGGTCTCCAGCGAGCGTTTCTCTCAGTCTCTTCCGCCCAGAAATGTAGCGGAGCTGGGAGGCTCGCCACCCCTTCGGGGGTCTCTAGAGCAGCTAGATCGGCCGTCCCCTGCCGGTCCTCCGTTCCAGGGCACCGAGCTAGCCGCTCTAAGTACACCAGAGGCCAGTCTCAAGAGACTGGTTCCCTTAGTAAGTCATCTGGCGGTGTGGGAGCCCTTGCCAAGCGTGTCTTATTGGGTCCTGCCTGAGCAGACTCTGGTTCCTTAGTCTTCCTAGAGATGACGCGGGTCTGAGGACCGTCGTTTCCAATAGGAGACTTCTAAGGCAGTCCTGATGCTACATCCCAGGACTTATGAGGGCAGGCCCCTCTGGGGAAGAGCGGTTTACACCGCATTACACGGTGCCCGTCTCTCCTCAGTGCCCTCAGGAGATCAGTCTGCTAACCCTGCCAGTGTTCCAGGGCGCAGCGGTTTCCAGCGAGCGCTTCTCTCAGTCTCTTCCGCCCAGAAATGTAGCGGAGCTGGGAGGCTCGCCACCCCTTCGGGGGTCCCTAGAGCAGCTAGATCGGCCGTCCCCTGCCGGTCCTCCGCTCCAGGGCACCGAGCTAGCCGCTCTAAGTACACCAGAGACCAGTCTCGAGAGACTGGTTCCCTTAGTAGACTATTCGGCAGCGTGGAACTGCTGCCAAATGTGTCTCGATGGGTCACGCACACTGTAGAACAAGGCTAGGTGGCGCTCTGCCGCAGCCTTTCTACGGGCGAGCAGGCTCTGGTAATGGAACAAGAAGTGAGCACTCTCCTGAGGGAGGAGACCATCGAGGTGGTCCCTGCTCTAGACAAAGAGTCCGGGTTCTACAGCCGTACTTCATTGTTCCGGGGAAAGGGGTTGCGTCCGTCTTAGATCTAAGCTAACTGAACCGCTCAGTCACACGACTGAAGTTCAGAAAGCTCTCTTCAAGCACGTGTCTCTCACCAGATCCGAGGACTGGTGGTCACGAGCGATCTAAAGATGCATACTCCTTCCCCATCACAGGAAGTTCCTGAAATGTGCTTTGGGGGCAAAGCGTATTAATATCGGGTTCTTCCCTTCGTGGCAGTATAGGAGCAGCCATCCTGTCGAGGCAGACATCCAGCTCCGCTAAGGGGCTGGATGCTATGGTACAATCGTGGCTGAGGCTTCGTCTGTACGCCTTCCCCCGATCGCTCAGCTCCTGGGAGTTCTAGAGAGAGTGCGCATGGACGGGGTCCTTCTATTGAAAAACCCTGTTCTGGCCGGGCCGAGTATAGTCTCTGACCCGATTTCTCTCCTCGACGGCTCTCCATGGGGGATTCCCATCAGGAGGGATCTCCTCTCACTGGCAGCGGGCATGATCTTTCACCCCCGCTCGGAGTTGTGGAAACTATGGGTGTGGCTCCCGAGGGGGCACAACTCATAGCCTCTGGTCTCTCAACTGAGGTTGCTGAGACCATCCTCCAATCTAGAGCTCCCTCAATAAGGAAACTGTACGCCCGGAAGTTGAGACTCCGGGTGCGGAGACCGCCAGCTTGATCCAGTTAACTGCCTGCTGGGACAGTGCTGGAGCTCTCGCAGGCCCGTTTCTCCGCAGAGTTAGCCCACTCCACCCTGAAGGTCTACGTGGCGGCTATAGCACCTACCACGCCCCTCTTGGTGGCCTTTCAATAGGCAAACTCTCTTTATACGTTTCCTCCGGAGGCCAGGGTGCTTATTCTAAGTAGTGGATCTGGATGCTCTCCTATGACCTCGAGTCCTCTGATCTTCCCTCGCCTTTGGGAATCAAGGCTCACTCTACTTAAGGTATGGCGGCCTCCAAGGCCTTCTGGCAGGTGTACCTGTGCAGGACATCTGTGACGCTGGTGGGGGGTCTACGCCCCTAACTTTCCAGGTTCTACGACCTGGCTCTGCGAGCCACCCCTGGCTTGTCTTTTCCCTTGCCATAGCTGTGCAGTCCACACACTAAGCAGGGATTTGCAAGTATGGCGGCGTGGATATCTCGTTCCCCTAGCGTTTCGACGCAGCTCGATGTTCCCGGAGGGGAACGTCCCAGGTTACGTATGTAACCCTGGTTCCCCGAGGGAACGAGACGCTGCGTCGCAGGGCCATACTTCCGGCATCCCTACTAGAGCTATGCTTCATTCCTGGAAGCTGGCGCCGGCTGCACATCACGTGCTTTTAAGCATCCTGGTCATGACGTCACCGCACCTGACGTCTGGCCGTCAATTTTGACTGATTACACATATGATTCAGAGCTGGACAACGCTGATGGCGTTCCCCTAGCGTTTCGACGCAGAGTCTCGTTCCCTCGGGGAACCAGGGTTACATACGTAACCTGGGACGTTCCCTCTGCTGGTTAGATGAGGTACCTCTGCTCCTTTAAAACCTGAGAAAAAAAGAGATGGAAAGTGGGAATACAACATTGATTCTGATTCAAAAACACTATATCCGATATCCATATCATGTGTATATTCATCAATTATTTGCATGTGTTTATCAAAGATGTTGGATAATTCTCATCCAACTGTCTAAACTCTTCAGGATACCATGGCTCATGCAGTTTGACAAGGTCAGTTAGTTTTCTTTTTCTGGGAAAAAAACAACCAATTTCTAATGAAATCTTGCTGTTCTGGACAACACTAAATCCAGTGTGACTTAATATGTGACCTAAAGACATAAAGATCTTGATGATATTATTTGACTGATCCAACTTTTGAAGTCCATGTGTCTGCATCTGTTACGTCTGTGTGTCCCCGGTTTAAGGGCTTTGTTTATCTGTGTCCAACATGGACCAGATTCTGTCCAAGACAAATTCATTAGTGCAGGAGATGACATCAGACCGTCAGCCTTCTGGAGTTACTTAGCCAACACATCGATAGGACTGGAGAGTGTTTTTGAAGACGGATGAAACTGTGTGACGTCTGCAGCCTGCATGAGGCAAGCCACTGTGAAGAGAGGGACCTAGCCTGAAGAAACGTGTTTCCTTCTTCCAGACTTTTCACAAATTAACCCTTAATCACAAACAAACCGGGTCTCATGCCAGCCTTCCTGCATGTTGTGCAGGATTTCACGCATTTAAAGCAGTAACGGAGATGAAACGCACCGGGACATTTGCTTGTTTAGCCTACAGCGATGAATCTGATTTGTGGGGTCATTCTGTGTTGCATTGGTTTGTAAGCAATGGGTTTGGTAAAGGCACAGACCACCGATATTCCTACAGGATTGTATTGGGAATGGAACACTAGCTTATTAAACAATAAATACTGCATTATATGCACTGTAACCCATTCTCACTGGAAGATGTGCCGTGGCCACATTTATGTAAAATTATATTTCTTTGCTTCTTGAACATTTCGCAACACTTTCACTATATGAAATGTCCAGTAAGTGGCATGATAATGTGTTCATCTAAAACAGATGAACGTGAATGTGGCAATGCTTTGTTGCTTTGGTTATTGTACATAGCCAACTGATAAAGTTTGGAAAAACCTACCACATATGCTAAAACTAACCAACCGTGTTAATAACAGCAAATGTGAGATAAAAACACATTTGCTGAAGCAGCTGTGTAATTTTAGCTTGATTATACATTATATAAAGTCTTTGAGCCTTTTTATCAAGTGTTGTGTCAAGCGTCTCACGAGACTCATACTCAAGTGCTGCATATCGCAAGTACAGCACTGTACCAGGTGCGCTACAGAGCAAGTTTACTGTGTCAGAAAATCCATGCAGAGAGGATTGTGTGATGCAGACATCAAAATGTAATCAGTCACAAATCGTACACCATAGTAAAAGTGTCTTTAGGTGGTACTGTGCAAGAAACAACCAAAAAATACATTTAAAAATCTTACACTATAGAGTAAACGTGTCTTGAGGTTATAGTACTCTGCAAGAAACAACGCAAAAATAAGTCTTATTAATCAATCATCTGCCCCGACATCATAATTCTTTCATGTGACAACACTGAAGAAATGGACACTTTGCTACAATGTGCCATGTTGAACTTCCAGTGACCAGTGAGAGAGTGAGAGTTTGATAACAGTGTAAATTGAACACACCTGCTCCCCTCAAAATAACTCACACCTGACACCTTAATGTAACACTAACGAGTGGCACAAAAGTGAGTACACCCCTAGAGAAAATGGCTAATTGGGCCCAATTAGCCATTTTTCTCCTCGGTGTCACTTGTGACTGGCGTTAGCGTTAGACATGGTACTGGCTGTGTGTTGAGTTATTTTGAATGGGGAACAGCTAATTTAAACTTTGTTATACAAGCTGTACACTCTCTCACACTGGTCACTGGAAGTTCAACATGGCACCTCATGTAGCAAAGAACTGTCAGGATTGGAAAAAAATTTTTTTGCTCTACATAAAGTGGCGTTGTTTAAGAAGATTGCAAGATCCTGAAACTGAGCTAAGCAGGTGGCCAAGACCATATAGCGGTTTAACAGGACAGGTTCCACTCAAACAGGCCTCGCCATGGTCGACCAAAGAAGTTTAGTGCACGTGCTCAAATATGTGAGGGGTGTAGGTCAGAGCCGATGTGTTTGGGAAATAGGCATATGAGTGCTGCCAGCATTGCTGCAGAGGTTGAAGTGAATAAAGGGCCCTCGAAACACCAGGCCATCTGGTGTTTCGAGATGCTTGCTCTCAAAGATGTTTAAATTTTAGTTTTGATTTTGAGTTTGGCGATCAGTTATGAAAACATGAATGATCATTTATTTTAATTGCGGTGCGCTGTGACCCTCTCTACGTAAAAATATGTCAAATCATGTAACGTGAATATTGTACAGTTTCTTGACAAAGGCTCGAGACAAAAAAAAATTCAATAAGTTGAAAGCGTACCGATCCACGGAAGAGATAGTCTACTGTTTCTCAAGCCCTTTCCGCGAGTGCGATTCGAGACGGAGTGAAACATGGACAAATGCATTTCATTCATTCTTTCATAACAACCATAACCCACCCACCCCCCACCAATACAGTTTTGCGTAGGGCCCCCAGAAGTCTAGGATCGGCACTGGGTGTTCTCACTTCTGTGAGATACTGTACATGTTGTTGGTGTTTTGCTGCCACTAGTGTTGGGACTGGAAACTGCAATGAATTGTAAAGGTACATTTATAAAAAAAAAAAAAAAAAAAGGTTTTGCAAAAATGTAGTTGGAGGGAGGCATGATTTTCTAATGATCCTACAATATGTAACAATGTATGTTGGTATACCAACAATCTCTAGACATTATTGATATTTTTTATATATTTTTCTAGGTCATTTCACAATTTTGTATTTACTTTAATTTATCAATTCTGTGTAGTAAAAAAATAACTGCCTAACTAATGAGTCAAAATAGAGACTAAACATTTTGGCTGATATTAATTCAAATTAATTTGTTACACTGAAAATGGAAGGCCATATTAAGAAGATTGCATTGTGGGATACAACATTGCACCTAGTGTGCTATTTTGGCAAAATGGGATATTCAATGCACACAGAAAATTAGCATATTATGCACAGTATAGTAGATCTGATACATTGCAGAAACAGTTGTTATGTTAGCATACTTTTCTGAAATTTGCATCTGCATAGCACATGTGCTCCATAATGACCTGCTACTGCCATCTAATGGATTAAAAAATAACTGCAGGATGCTCCTCATTGATTACGAGGGTTAATTGCTACTTTAACTAATAATAAACGCAACAGGGAAACATCCATGTAGGAATGATTGCTTCAGTGAATTCTTAGAGCTATGTAGGACACACTGGCTACAGCCTGAACCCGTAGGCCCTACTGCTCATGCATCATCATAAAAACACCATCCAAGCAGGAGAGCAGCAGTCTGTCATTTGCTCTGTAAACAATACAACCCGACACAGATGGCCAAACCCAACAGCAGCCTTCAGCGAGGCATCAGACGAGAGTTTGTCACAGTCACTGCAAAGTTGGTGCATGAATGGAAGATTTAGACAACCTCGATAAACAGGCAAAATAAACAGGGTTCATATTGACCGCAGTGGCTGACGCTGCCATGCAAACGTTACCGATGCATCTTGCTCAGATTACATGGGCTATAAATTGGAATATAAAAACTTCTGTTTTGGTTCCGCCCTTGTAAAACACGGCCAGGTGATTCATCGCTGACGTGTCATGCCTGTCATCAGCCAATCACACTGAACGCGGCCCAGCACTTTCACTGGCCAGTTAAAAGTCGGCAAGTATAGTTTTCAAAGTGAGCGGGCTCATGGGTCCTTTCTGCAGCAGCTGGTCATAAAGGACATGGAGCAAGGGAAAACCAGCCAAACATCTACATAGACCAGACGCACTGGACTAGCTTTGGAAACTTGCTGTGCACCTACATCACTGTTCCAAAAGCTAGTGAGCTGCCTGCTGTCAGATATTTACATAGACAGCTGCCTGCTAAGGCAACATCATAACTGCACTGGACACTCAATTTATAAATCAATTTGCACCTTGCTAAGCTAATGACACAAATCTCAAATAAGCATAAAATACATAGCACACACAAATATTGGATTAAATAGCCCATTGACTGATTGATACTTCTAGGTCCTGAATAAAATCTAATATGTTTATAATAAACATTGTCTTTGACATTTTATGATTTTATTTATTTTTCTTTATCTAAAATTGTGAATGGTAGCATACACCTGAAATTCAATAGATAAAATTTAATAAGTACTCCATGTTTTACCCAAAGTTCATGCTAGCCATGTATTTTTATATTAATTTGGGGTATTGAATGTCACATGTCGTATTCACTTAGATAAAATATTAACAGCAGAATGAACTACCAGTGATATTTATGGATTTGTAAGGCAATAAGCTAAACTACAAAGTTGTTTTTATTGCTGCCATTTTATTTTATTTTAATATACAAATATTAGTGAGAAGGAGAAAAATAAAATCTTTAGATATCAATCTGCATCATATAACCCCCATACTTTTCTGCAAGTTCTCTCTCATTGTCCATACTGAAAGCACTATTTGAAGTTGCTATTTCATAAAAATCATGGAAAATTTGATGCAATCTATAAATCATCGTTCCCATAAGTTGAAGGTCTTGGCCATGGCATGTCATTCCTCATAGCTTCTATCATAGGCCTGTGGGAGAACCGTCACCATGCATGCGCACAAACAGAGGCACGCAGTGAAATTTCACTGGGAAAGACAGGCTCTGCACAAACACTACGCAATTACACAGACAACACTGAATTCTGCACCTGCTCCAGGCAATCGGAAATCAGACGGGCCCACACCTCTCTCGGCAGGCAAACGTCCTGCATAAACTTCACACCCAAGAAAAGTTTCGAAATAATATTTGCAGATGCTCCAGATCAAATTCTGAAATGAGAAGGGGCCGAGTATCTGCCCCTGTGGGACTGTTCGCTGGATAACCTCGTCCGAGTCTGATGAAAACGAAGCAGACCTTTCGGTGAGACCACAGGATGCGGATCAGCCAACCAGAGCCCGGCATTCCTCCTTTTCATCAACATAGATTTATATCACAACCAATCATCTCACGGGGCTCTGTTTGACATGAGTGGTCCCGGGAACCAGACAACCAAAATATTTGATCCTCTCCGAGTGTTGAATACACACAGAAATCACTAGCACATGGTTCAAAGAAACACACACAGGGTCTACAGTATTTCAGAAATCAAGAGCACCACACACTCATGACCCCGCTGACACTGGACCACTCAAAGAAGGAGTATATAAATAAATAAACTGAAACCTGAGAGGGACTTTGTTCTCAAAGGTACAAAAAGAAATGGGTCATTCTACAAAATGGATGTCCCATTCATGTCCTTCATATACATGTGTAAAAAAAACATTAACAATGAATAGTTGATGCCAACTTTTACTATGGGGTTAATATATATTCATTTATAACAAGTCAAAAAAATATTTATATTTTATTATAATAATGCTTTATTAGCAAATAATACAAAATATATTATATTATATTATTCCCAGGTTATGCATCAGCTTTGTTATGATCATATTTTTCCCATCAATGTTTACATTTCAAAGACAAATTTAAGTCTCCTCTTTTACAATGGTTTAATATGTTTAGTCAGCTCTGGGAGATTTTTAAATGTCAACCATGTTACCACAATTTGTATAGTAAATGATTATAGAAAATTCATATTTATGGACATACCAACAGTTAATTCAATTTTGCATAAATATATTGTAGGCCTAACTGTGAAGTCAAGTGAAACTGCAAAACTGTCAACCCCAAGTTATGTCAAGGTTTTTAGTTTTTGTTTCTGAAAAAAAATTTTTTCATTTCTCCAATAATGCATTAAATACTTAGAAAATGCAAAAGAACAGTATTTATAAATAAAATATTCTTTTGCATTTTCTATTCATTAAATAATCCTGAAAAAAAGGATCAATGGCTGCTGAAAATTCAGCTTTACATCACAGGAATAAATTTAATTTGATTACATCTATTTTCAAATGTAATATTTCGTGTCTGGTCGTGTCTGTAGAATCACAATAAATTCTTTGTGAGGATTTTGTCCGGAGGATCTGAAGCCCAGCAGCTGCTGGTTCAGCACAAATGTCTATCTTTGAATAAGTTACAATGTTTATGTAGGCCTAGGCTTAACTACAAATATACAAGTGTATTTAGCTGCACGTTTGTCAGATTTAACATCAGATGCACTATGATTTACATATATTTGCAAAATATTTTGAATTTTGAAGTGATGTGTGGCCAAGTACGGTGACCCATACTTGGAATTTGTGCTCTGCATTTAACCCATCCAAGTGCACACACACAGCAGTGAACACACACTCTGTGAACACACACCCGGAGCAGTGCTGCGGCGCCGGGGAGCAGTTGGTGGTTCGGTACCTTGCTCAAGGGTCTCACCTCAGTCATGGTATTGAAGGTGGAGAGAACGCTCATTATTCACTTCCCCCACCGACAATTCCTGCCAGACCCAAGATTCGAACCCACAACCCCGGGTTATGAGTCCGACACTCCATCCATTAGGCCACGACTGCCCCTTTGTGCAAAATACATGTTATTTTCACTAACCTATGTATCTGTCCCTGAAAACCAGATCTTCTTTTATGTCCCACAGAAGAATGAAAGTCATTCAGGTTTAGGACGAGATGAGGGTAAGTGTTTTATGTTTTTTTTATGGGTGAACAATCCCTGTAAACTCCCTCAAAATTATCTGTAGCATGTACAGTGACTACTAAAAATATTGGACAGTCAAGCCACACTCAAAACTGCATAAATGTCATCGACACAAACAAAATTTCAATTAAGTGGCATTTGCAAGGACAACATCAAACATTGACAACCCTTGAATCAGAAAGAGCTTTATCGCCAAGTGTGTTTACACACACAATGAATTTGTCTTGGTGACAAGAGCTTCAAGTGCAGAAAAAAATTCAGACATAGTGCAGACATACATATAAATTAAGGTAATACAATAAAAGGTACAACAATAAAGATAATAGTATAATTAAAAACAATAGAATTATGAATGTTGAGTCATTATGACACAATATATTTTCGTAAACACTTTACATACAGCCACCCAGAGGAGAGACCCCCCCCCACATTATTGTAAAGAGCTTTGGGTGTACCGAAATACACAATAAAGCGCTATATAAATGCATCATTCATTCATTCATTCATTATTGCCGCTATATAAATGCATCATTCATTCATTCATTCATTCATTATTGCAAAATAAATGCATCGGTTTTCAAGGAAACCAGCAAATTGCACAGCAGGCATTAAGCAAAAAATATTTGAGCGCTGAATGCTGCCACTGACCAATCAGAATCAAGAATCCCTGAGTCATTGTAATACAATTCTAAAAAAATACATTGTGTATTTCAATATTCCTTTTCAAATAACATTGCCATTCTCAAATCCATCTATTCACAATCAGTGTTATTTTGATCATTTATATACTTTTATAGTTCTTGTAAATATTTCATTTTTATATTTTCCATTTTAAATGTAATATTACTTAAAGTTTTAGTAGTTTTGCTATGTGGTTTTATCAATTTCAGTATTCATTCATTTGTTTATTTGTATTTAATTAATGAAAATAACTTGACTATGCAAGTCACTATAATTATATAAATTACAGTGTATGAAATACAAAATTTAAATATATTAATACCTAAAAGAATATGCTACTTGGTTTGCTATTTTTTTATCGAATGCAATGATTTAAGTATTCAAATTCTTCTTGAGAACACTGTGCGTGTTCACTTTCAAAGTTTCCCAGAGCTGAAGCATTGGTAGCAAGCGTTTGGGTCTCTGGTGAAGTGATTATATGAGTCATGGACGTGAGGGGAAGCGGGCTGCCCTCTGCGCTCTGGGGGCGTAATGTGATGGTATTAGTGCCGTGAGGGAGTGATTTACACTGTCCTCCTGCTGCAGTTTATTAAATCCGTCCCGCTTGCCAATTTGCAGGGTGTTGCAGGTGTCAGAGGAAAGTGTGAGGTGAGATGGAGGGGCTCAATGGTCCCATTATGAAATGAACACGTGCGGCCGAAGGGACAAACATCCTGAGCAGACGCACACACACACACACACATATAGTATAGCATTTCACACTCAGACAGCCGCCTAAAATCAACTAATGAAAGTTATAAACAAACTGTCTCACACACTCACATTCACAGTAATAATACAGAAATGTGGTAATAATTAGGACCATGTGCTTAGAACTTGACAGATGTATTAAAATTGTAAAAGTTTTCACACGTTTTTGCATTTCACACACGGAACCAAATACAGCGTTACCCACACAAACCGACATTATTACCCACACATAGCTGGCTGAGACCGTGTTTAGTCAGGTGCTGATTTACTGTATAGAGAGCGATGCTTTAGCATTCTCCACACGCATTAATAACAACAGCATTTTGATTTCCAAATATTTAGAGTGAGTTTTTGTTGGCTAGGTTTGGGTGTCAGAGACTGTAGTGATGATAGTAAAACTCACACACATCTGCATTTGCATTATGATATTAGCACTCGCTTACCAAAGCTACTCAACAACAACAAATTATATACTGGGCCTCGGTCATGAAACACGAGCAGAACGAATCTGCGTGCAAATCGTTTGTAATACCATTCTTGGGTAAACCACTTCATTTAACTGTGTGCAACCAATTACATAAGAAACGATTTACACAGATAATTGTTCTGCTTGTTTTATGAATGAGGCGCATTGTGTTTATGACCTCTGTCTGATCAGGTAGCTAAAGTGACATACCTTGAGTTTTATTATTAAATGCTATACAATAACATAATGCCAATACAGCAACAATATTAGTCACATGCTTTGAAAAGCATATCACAGCATTGCAGGCATGTTTAGAAAATGCAAGAGGAATGTGAATATAATCACCTGGTATAATTAATTAAACTTAAATTTAATTTGTTTTTAATATGTGCAGTAACTAACACTTACAACTAGTCTTACAATAGCCTCACTTTTTTACCTCATTCATCAAAACAGTCAAAACTATGAAAGCCCACTCAGTGTTGTCAAAAGTACCGACCGCGATACCATTCGGTACTGACATTTTTTAAATGTCCATTTCCCGCTAACATGTGAGCGCTGTTGAGCAGATTCTTAAACAGCACTGATCAGGTCCAGCTTCAGAATCAAATCACTGAGGGTGCTTCTTAAATTAGTGAGGGTGCTGTAGCCCTATATACTGTACATATAAGGTTACAGCACCCTCACTAATTTAAGAATAATATATATATTATTTGTGCCGTCCATTGCTATGGTGCAAATAACACTTCCTTTAAGATCACTAAAAAGCGACATCTCACGAAGTTATGTGATAATCAATTAAATTCTCTACACTGCACAATGAATCTCTTATTTACATTGTGTCTAGTTATAATGAAATGATTTGTGCTGAACTGTGTTTAAGTGATTTGAGCGATGAGGGGATTCTAACTAAGATGGAAGGCAAATTTGAACTTAGCGTTGCGTTCCGCATAACCTGATTTTACCAAATGCAACATGTTCCTGGGTCAACACGGAACAACATTGTTATTAACCAATCAGATTTTAAGAACAAGTTTATAATTTTTGTGAAGTTTAGGCCTACAATCAGTGTTTGTTGCTTGTACATCAGTGTCATGCATCTATCATTTCCTCTGATTTTAGGGATTACTCATGGGTAAGGTTAGGTTTAGGTGTAGGGAAACAATATATGTTGACCCAGGAACACGTCTAACTCAGCAAAATCAGGACGTGCGTTGCATTCCAGGGGCCTGTACCATGAAGCAGGAAAAAAAGAAATACAACAAAATTGTCTGACTTTAATGATAATTACAATTTACATATGCTTTATATAATTATAATATGATTTATATTACTATTAATCCATTACACAAAATAACTTTGTTGAAAAATTATTATATTGCATTTATTTTAAATGAATATTAATATATAATAAGTGGTAGAATCAATTGATAACACTTTAAAAGTGGCTACATGTGACCTTACATGTTTGGGTCTCTATCGCAATATATTAGACCTCGGCCTAAACACTTCACTCTGTGACTGGATTCAAGATTTCCTCACCGCCAGACCACAAGTTGTGAAAGTCGGCCAGTTCACCTCCAACTCCATCACTCTGAACGTAGGAGCCCCACAGGGCTTCCTGACCCCCTGCTCTTCTCTCTACACCCACGACTGCGTGTCCTCACACAGCTCCACTTCTATTGAAATTTGCGGATGATACTGTGGTTCTGGGCCTCAAACAATGACAGGCCGCATTTGGATGAGGTGGAGAGACCTTGGTAGGACAACTGTCTCTCTCTGATGAGCAAAACTAAGGAGCTGATCGTGGACTCAGGAAGAGACAGCAGCGGCCCTACACTCCTCATGGTGGGACCCTGTGGAAGTGAGTAGCTTCATCCTCGGTGTAAACATCTCAGAGGACCTGGAAATTTCATGCATTTAGTGGAAATTTTAAATTCCTCATAGTCTTTCATTTCTTAACCTTTAACAAACGAGTTTTGAATCTCGCTAAAGTTAATCGCACTTGCTCTGTGTTGTGATTGGCTGTTCGCCGCTGATGTCACACATTCATGTGCACACGCTCCACAAACTCAGGATCAAGAAAGTTGATGGTCAGCTTCATGGTATCAACAACGCCAGACTGGAGTGGTTTGGGTTTGTCAACTCAAAACTTATCCTATAACTCTGAATTTGTTCATCTATAATCATGGTACAGGCCCAAGAAATAAGCAGATATATCTGTGATTAGCTACATTGCTCAACTCTTCAATTAAATAGAGACCAATCTCCCAGAGCGCAAACCTTAACACACTGGATAGTTTGCCAAATCTGTAATGAAAAAATCCATAATTACAGCTTTAACTAAGGGTGCTATTGATTTCGTTTGAGGGTGCTTAGCACCCTCTATCTGCCCCTGTAGATCTGGCCTGGCGCTGATTGGTCATTGGGTCCACATGTTCAATGGATATGACTGTGATTGGCTACATTGATCTGCAGGTCCGCTGATAGACGCGGCTTTCAAACACTCCTGAGTGATTCTATGTGAGCATTCAGTGAAGAGCGTGAAGCGATGATCAATGAAGCCAATCAGTGATATCTGTTGAGCGCATGAACACAATGACCAATCAGCAATGTTTAAGAATCTGCTCAATAGCGATTAAATGTTAGCGGGAAATGGACGTTTAAAAAATTTCAGCACCGAATGGTATCGCAGTTGGTACTTTTGACAACACATCTACCACTGAATAAAAAACTAAAAATTGTGACTTTTTATCTCATAATTCTGACTTATAAACTCACAGTTTGCAGGGGGGTCATAATTGTGAGATTTAACATCGTAGTTGAAAGAAATAAAGTCAGAATTAAAGATATCAACTCACGATTCTGAGAAATAAAGTCACAATTGTAAAAAATAAAGTAAGAATTGTGAGATATAAACTCACACTTTTGAGAAATACATTTGTATGAAATTTGTTTCTCATAATTATTACTTTTTTTTCTCTGAGTTTTGATTTAATATCTCAAGTTATAAGTCATAATCGTGAAAAAAGTCAGTCTTCTTTCCAAAGAGTTGGACTTTATAACTTGCAATTTCGAGTTTATATCACAATTATGAGAAAAGAAGATTATGAGAAAAAAGCGGTGAATACAGGCCTCCATACAAAACAGTGACTGTTTATTACTTCATGAATTGCAAAAGCTTTGTTAATTGAAATGTGTAATTTCAACTAATTTAACACAGTGTCTGCACTGCAAGCAAGTGGTGAAAACTAGATCTCTCTCACTATGTGGGAGAGTGATTAGAGTTTAGGCAGCTTGATAATTATGGGAGTTCTGGATCTGTCTAGTTCACATTCTACTTCTCTCTGGGATCAACATGATGCTATGTAGAAGGCTTCAATTCTGCATTTAAAGCAGGTGAAATGTCTACTGTAATCTAAACAATATGCTGTCATTCTCCTGTGGTCATACAAGGGACTGCTGCGTTATTTGTCTCACAGAAACCTGGATGTCTGCTATTGTTCCAGACTCAGCCATCGAGCTCACGGGCTTCTCCGTGCATCGCTCGGACCGAATGGAAGAGCTCACAGGGAAAAGCAGAGGCGGGGGTGTTTGCTTCTACATTAACAACTCGTGGTGTGATGAAAGAAATATACACTCTATTAAATCCTTCTGCTCCCCTGATCTGGAATTTCATACGCTGCTGTGTCGACCATTCTGGCTACCGAGGGAATTTACAGCCATCATAATCACGGCTGTTTATATCCCCCCCCCATGCCAACACAGACCGGGCACTCTGGGAATTGTACGGGAATATAAGCGAACAGGAAACCACGCACCCAGACGCAGCCTTTATTATCATGGGGGACTTTAATAAAGCCAACTTCAGGAAAACAGCTCCAAAATACTTTCAACACGTCACCATAAACACGCGTGGTGACCGGGTACTCGACCATTGTTACACCATTCCGGGACGCGTACTCCCCCCGCCCACCTTTCCAAATCAGATCACTCCTCCGTTCTGCTTCTGCCTGCTTATAGGCAGAAACTGAAACGTGAAGCACCCACCCTCAGGACAATACAATGCTGGTCGGACCAATTGGACGCTACACTACAGGACTGTTTTGATAACGTGGATTGGGACATGTTCCGTGCGGCGTCTGATGACGACATAGAGGCGTACTCAGATACGGTCACGTGTTTCATCAAGAAGTGTATAGATGATGTAGTTCCGACCAAAACAATCCGCATCTACCCCAACCAAAAACCGTGGATTAACAGCGATGTTCGATCAGCCCTGTCAGCGCGAACATCTGCCTTTAAATCCGGAAACGCTGATGATCGGAAACAAGCCAGCTACAGTCTCAGGAGATCCATCAAAGCAGCCAAACGACAATACAAAAACAAAGTTGAAGAACAATTCGACAACAATAATCCTAGAAGCATGTGGCAGGGCATCAACAACATCACAGACTTTAAAACTAGAATAAACCAGCTACTGTGAACATTGCCGCCTCTCTACCGGACGAGCTCAACACCTTTTATGCTCGGTTCGAGGCTGATAACACCGCCCACACAGAGAGCGCTGCCGCGGCTGCTGCAGAAGAGGTGAGTCCACTCTCGCTTTCTGTCGCGGATGTAACCCGATCCTTCAAACGGGTGAACATCCGTAAAGCCGTGGGCCCGGACGGTATACCAGGCCGTGTGCTCAAAGCAACAAGACATTTTCAATCTTCCCTCTCTCTGTCTGTGGTTCCCGCATGCTTCAAAAAATCCACCATTGTGCCCATACCTAAGAAAAATAAAGTCACATGCTTGAATGACTGGAGGCCCGTTGCTCTGACCCCCATCTTCAGCAAGTGTTTTGAGAAGCTCGTCAGAGAACACATCTGCTCTGTGCTTCCTGCTTCACTGGACCCACTACAATTTGCATACCGCAGTAACCGTTCCACAGATGATGCTATTGCCTTTACCCTGCACACTGCTCTCTCCCACCTGGAAAATAAGAACACTTATGTGAGGATGCTGTTCGTGGACTATAGCTCGGCATCACCATAGTGCCAGCCACACTGGTTGCGAAGCTCCACACTCTGGGACTGAACAGATCTCTGTGCAGCTGGATCCTGGACTTCCTGACAGGCAGAAGTCAGGTGGTCAGAATGGGCAACAACACCTCATCTCCCCTGACCCTCAACACTGGTGCACCGCAGGGCTGCGTCCTCAGCCCACTCCTGTACACACACGACTGTACAGCAACACACAGCTCCAATGTCATCGTCAAATTTGCTGATGACACAACGGTGATAGGCCTGATCACCGACAACGATGAGACGGCCTACAGAGAGGAGGTGAGTACCCTGACTAAATGGTGTCAGGAGAACCACCTCTCACTCAACATCGACAAGACCAAGGAGCTGGTGGTGGATTACAGGAGACAGAGCAGAGAACACACACCCATCACCATCGACAAGACACCTGTGGAGCAGGTGAGCAGCTTTAAGTTCCTCGGAGTTCACATCACCGAGGATCTCACATGGTCTGTTCACACAGATGCAGTGCTGAAGAAGGCACATCAGCGCCTCTTCTTCCTGAGACGGCTGAGGAAGTTTGGAACGAGCCCCAGAATCCTCAGATCCTTCTACACCTGCACTGTGGAGAGCATCCTGACCGGCTGCATCACCGCCTGGTTTGGAAACAGCACCGCTGGCAACCGCAAAGCCCTGCAAAGGGTCGTGCGAACTGCCCGCCACATTGTTGGAGGTGAGCTTCCCTCCCTCCAGGACATCTACACCAGGCGGTGTGCAAGGAAAGCCCGGAGGATTATCAAAGACTCCAGCCACCCGTCCCACAGTCTGTTCTCTCTGCTGCCCTCAGGGAGACGTCTCCGCAGCATCCGATCCCGCACTAGCCGACTGAGGGACAGCTTTTTCCCTCAGGCTATCAGGCTAATGAACAATCAGAAATGACCCACCCTACAACACACTCCCACTCACACAACATGCCATGCACTGCACTTTAACACAGTTCTACCGGACTACACGCACACACTGCACTGGACACCATACAAAGCACACCCACGACATTGCTTATGCATAATATGTTGCACCTTGCACATCTACCTGTTGCACAACCAATCTGTTGCACAACCAATCTGCTGTAAATTTATAATCTGTTGCACCTTCACATTATTACTATGTATAGATTACATAATGTATAGATTGTGTACATACGGTGTATAATGTGTAGCTGATAACTAAGTTTGTCTATATAGTCTGTAAATATGTACAGTCTGTAAATATGTACTGTCCATATGTAAACTGTTGTTTTTTTTGTTTTTTTTTGTTTTGCACTGTCTGGAGCACGCTCGTAAGAATTTCACTCACCAAGGCACTTGTGCTGTGGTGATGTGACAATAAAAGTGATTTGATTTGATTTTTGATTTGATTTGATTCATCAAACTACAGTAAGATACCCCATCTACAAATCTGGAAGACTCAACATATACTGTAGGAAACCACTGCTGCCAAACATTTCGAGACATGTCTCATGTTTGCCTGTGTCTGGATGTTCCACAACACTTCTGGGAAACGATTCTGTGTACAGCTGAGACAAAACTTGTTCAGAGAAAAAAACACACAAACAACAAAACCTGATCTACTATGAAGCACTGTGGACAGAGTATCATGACTCACATATGTTTTGCTGCCTTTGGGTCTGAACAGTTTGCATTCGCTGAAGAAACAATGAACACAAACATATATCAAAACATTTTAGAGAAATCAAATGACATAATCAGACAGACGGGAAAACTAGGTCAGGGTCACATGAGGGAGAAAACACCAAAAACAGTCCTGTGGCCTGTAGCAAGAAGCCAGACGAACAAACTCAAAAAGTTTGCAGAGTAAGTTTAGAGTTGACAAAACCTGATAGAACCAACCTGGTTTAGATCAGGTTCACAGGGCTCACAAAGCTCGATACAAACGTTCTCTGACAACTCAGAGTTTGAACCAGAGTTGTGATTAAATCTGGAGCGCATGCACCTAAACGTTTGGCATGTGCATCAAACAGCCAACCACACGGAGTGTGGAGAGTATCAGCAAAGCGTCAATTTGATACACTTCTCGCAAGAGTCAGCGCAATTCACTTTTCTTCTGAAGATGAAGAGATGTCGTTATTAAAAATTGAATACATTTAAATGCATTTACAAGGCTGGAATAAACACTTCTGATGCAGCAAATGTTTGGCAGCAGAAATTAAATATATGCAAAGGAATCAACTGAATTTAATTATTTATATATAGTTTCACACAGAGCTCAAAAGGAGAATATATTAAACATAGTTTACTCATTTTAAAAGTTGGATATATTAAAGCTTATCTATCTATCTATATATATATACAGGTGCATCTCAATAAAAAGTTAATTTATTTCTGTAATTCAACTCAAATTGTGAAACTCGTGTATTAAATAAATGTAATTGTGAAATTGTGAAATTCGTGTATTACAAAAAAAACACCAATTCACTATCTCAACAAATTAGAATACTTCATAAGACCAATAAAAAAATGTTTTAGTGAATTGTTGGCCTTCTGGAAAGTATGTTAATTTACTGTATATGTATTCAATACTTAGCAGGGGCGATTCTAGGATTTTTTTTAATGGGGTGGCACAGGGGGGGGAGCAAGATCCAGTCAGGGGGGGCCCATGGGAAAAGTCATGTGCCCCAACAGACGTGGGATGAAAGAAAAAGGGCACTGCACAAGTGCCTGGACAACTAATCTCTCTTTTTTATAAATAAAAACCACTGAACAGACAATACTTGTTCTCAACTTCTTCCATTGTCCAAACAGACGGTGTTTGGTGAATTTTTGTAAACATTGCTCATGTTCTCATGATCTGTCTGCTGCTGATAGATGGCTGCTGGTGTGGTCCTCACTGGCCCTCTCTGGCTGGCTCTGACATGTGCTGCCAGGTTCAGGGCTGCTAATTTGCAGGCCTACTTGCCCCTGCGGGTGGATTGGCTCTGACCTGCACTGCACCGCACTGCACTTCATCTACCTGTCTTTGACATGGTTTCTTCTTGAAGAAACCTTTAATGTATTGCTGCTGTAACTTTGTCCCCTTTAAAAAAATTTTTACCCAATTCTGTCAAAAAAAACCTAACTTAATCATCAATATTATTCATCAGTTCCAGCTATAAAAGATCCCGGTCATTATTCAGAACTGCTGATGGTAAGTGAAATGGCATCAAATGTATGTTATGTTGGCGATCGGCGCTCGAGTGCTCGTGACTCATTAACTCTGCCCAAGGAGCACCTCCAGGAGCTCTGCTGTTTTCGGAGGGAATCGTAAATCTGTATATTTATTTTATTAATATGATAAAACTAAACACTTTTTGGGGATATAAAGGATGCAGTACTACTCTATAGGTACTCAAGATTAACACAAGATTAGGTGAAACTGTGTGTGTCATGCCCCCTTTGAGTTAATAAGGTTTTTAATTAGAAAACAACATTATCCTAGCGGAAAAGTCAAAAGTGTACAAAAACAATTTTCTGTGTACTTTTTAAGTGTATTTTTAACTCTTAAGCCAGTAAGAAAGTAGATGTATGTAAGTTGGCTAGTGATTCCTGGTAATATCCAATCAGATCCATTTAAACACCTATCAGATGGGGAAAGAAATGAGGAAAGACAGCGACAAGATGGAATACATCTTTCTGAGAACATCTCAGCAGCTGAGCAGTTATAAATCAATCTCAAGGATCCACCAGCAGGAACCCTGAGACTGTGCTCTCGTTTGCAGAGACAAATGCATGGAAGCACAGATAAAGATGGATTGTGGGAAGGATAGATGGTTAGACAGAGGAGAGAGGCAATGACCTTGGTGAGCAAAGCCAGTACATCATGTCTACATCAAGTGTCATACCATGCTGATGACGAATGTGGCATTCAGAATGCAATCCATTTGAAAGCAGGACCATAGTTTAGACATGGTTTACCTCAAAGAGTCTGTTTCCATCACAGCATCATGGGCAGCTATCTGAGATGGCCCTGTCTCATCTACTTACCAAGATGGATGAATCAGTATCTGTCTCACTTTTATCTAAGCCATATTTCTCAACAAGTCATCCACTGTATTAAGGAGAGGGAAGACAACTGGGTGCTCATTCATGCATGTTCATTTTCCTTTATATTTTATTTGCTAGGATAAGTTTACAAAACCATGATTCTACTATAAAAGCAATTCTCTCTCTCTCTCTCTTCGTTTTTTTTGGGTAAACACCCCCTTAGTCCCATTTTTAAGGCGAGCATTGCTATTACTTATACTGGATTTAACAGATTAGAGGTCTGAAAATTCCTTAAACACTAAGTAGTACATTTTATTGTATGAATCTTTCGTGGCACTGACATAAAAGTGAGCTATTATTTTTCTATGCAATAGTCATATCTAAAGGCCAGAATCACTCTAGATAACACTCTCGCTCTAGATAACTAGCGGGATGTTTTTCGTGTCAATCTTGCGAGTAACATTAAAACAATAAAAAAAAAAATTTTATACAGACTGGAAGTGTCAATAAGCTCTTAAGCTCTTCTCTGATTGGCTTGTGCAACAAGGCGAACTGCAAATGTTTCGCTCAAGTTGATATTTGTTAGTATGCAAAGAAGTCGCAGTTGAGGCGAATATCACACAATTCACCAAATTCGCATAATTCGCGTCGTCCGGCATGAGGGGTAACTGTATGTAATTGTACGCCTTTGTGTGTAATCTACTAGCGCAAAAAAAAATGTTTTTGGTGTGAACACACCATTAGACTTGGCCTTACAAACATTCTAGCAATCCAAAAAAACACTACAAATAACCTAGCAATCCAAAGTAAATATCTAGCATAGAAAACAAAAAAAACACTAACATGCAAAAAAATGAAATAATAAATAGCAACTGCAAATTTACACCCTCCTAATTTACACCCAAACCAACCTATCAACTACATAGCAGCATGATAAAAACCGTGCTGCATGGATTACTTACAAATTGTAGTCCATTGCTGATTACAAATTACATAACAGAAATTGTTAGTAACAATCAGTTGGATTATACACAGGTAACATACTCGGAGTACTTTTTGATTACTTTTGACCTAATTAAGAAAATGTATTCCATTCTTTGTTATCAACAAGAAGTGCATTAAACATCGCATTACGCCAAGGTTTCCCAAACCAGGGTATGTGAGGTGATGAAAAGCTAAAAATTAAATCATTAAAAATATCAAACTAAACTAATTGTGTGGCCTTTGAATTTTCTGTATAATTATAGTCACCTGATTAGAGGCTGGCATGAGCAGTTCCATAAAACAGGAAGATATTCCCACTGAATATAAGCGGTAGGATTTTTTAGAAAGGAAAATCGGAGAGAGAAAAGAATTAGGGTGACAAAATATATTATGAATATTTTAATGCCATTGTGTAAATATTAAGTAACAATGTAGTGTAATCCATAAAAATGTAACCATCATTTGATTATAAGCACTTTAAAACGTGATATATAATCCAATTACAAGTACTTAACACATTTTTACATATAATCCAGGTTATATGTAATCAGTTTCTACCCAGCACTGCTAAAAAAACACTCAAAATAAATGAAGTTCTTAAACGTAAGTTAGGGAGGAGCGAGCCCATCTAATCATTCAATCAAAAGCCAGAGTATATAAGCAGCTGCTTACCTCTCTTTAGTCCCCGCTGTTTCAGCATCCCTCCTCCTCCCCAATCTCCACCTCCTTCTTAGGTACCTTGCCCTTCGTAATCACCTTTTATCAAGTCCCTGGGGGTATATCAGAGCTCGAGCTGAAGCTGCTTCATCGAGCCCCTCATCAGAGGACAGCAAGCCAAATAAGTTTACTCGATTACCTAATGATTATATGGGCAAACAAACTCGTTAAATATTTATTACCTTCCAGGCAACCACCCACAACATCGTTCTGATTAATTTTGTACAGGGAGCACCTTTTCTTTTGTAAAAAGTAAAAATATGTTGTCCTTATGCCGTTTCCTCTTTTGGAATCTATTTTTTTTTTTTTTTTTTTTACTCCATGAAATAATCCAGCTCCTCAGGTCTGATGAAATCCCAGTCTGTTCATTCAGTAGGTTTCGTTTCAAACCTCAGATCTTAACCCTGAGCTTAACCCTGACAGTTGATTGGTTGGTAATTAGCTATAAGCGAGTTAGCATTTAGGCTTATTACCAGGTTGTGGTTTTGAAGTCAGAGCCACCATATGATAAGCCTGTTTGTTTCAATTTAACTTTACATGAGCCAGGTGCCCTGAGCAGCTGCATATGGGCCCACGTTAAATTCAAAACAGTCCAGCATCACACTAAACTCAACTCAGAGTTTAAACTCTGCGGCTGTATAACAATTCTTATCATTAACACATTGAATGGATGTTTACTAAAGCAGCAAAAGTCAACCCACTCAACCAACGTCACATCAGTTTTCTAAAACAAGTATAAACTTTGACATTCTGGTATGGTTTCAAACAAAACAACCATCCAATCTTAAAAAAATATAAACATATATGGTATATTAACATGCAGTGAAAGTTCAAATACTTGAATAACAATGAGCATCACAACTTCCATGCGATTAAGGTGACCAGATAAGCATGACAAAACATCAAGGCAGGTTAAAAATGTTGCCTGGAGTTCATGCTTCATGTTGAGCAATGGTGCTTATATGTGGGTTACTCAAGCCTGATGGATGCAACTGACAAATTTTGTAAAAACTAAAAGGAGATTAAAGAAACATTTAGTATTATTATTATTGAAAGGGGCTTAGATACATTTGATCTTTGGACACACTATGACCCAAGCCTCATGCTGATATTGAAATCCATCCAAAGCAAAAGCTTTGCTGACCTGAAGTCAAATTAATATTTCTCCTTCTAATGTTTTTAAGATGACTGGCAATGGAAATGCTTTGTCAGATTTCCAAAAGTGAGCAGCTTTATTTTTTAAATTACTTCGATGGTTTATCAGGACACTGACACAGGAAGATTTAAGGCTGAAGTGTTTACTGGCTCCAGATTTCTTTCGTCTCACATAACAATTTAAACCAAATCAATATTTCATGCTTACTTCAACCTGTCAGATTTATTTTGCAATAACATTTATACTTGTGCATTTGACAGATGCGTCCTATCAAAAGCAGTGCTGGGTAGATTGCGTATAAATTGTAGTCCGTTACTGGTTATTATTGTACAACCCCAATTCCAGAGAAGTTGGGAAACTTTACATAATCTGGATTACACATATTAAGTAATGTAGTCTGAGATTACTTCTAGATTATTTTTGACCAAACTCATTCCTCACATAGACTTAAATAGAATTATTGTATATCATATTGCATTAAGAGAAAGAGAAACAGAGAACATATATTCTATTCTTTCTTATCAGCATCATGAAATGCATTAAATATAAAATTACAGAAGGGTTTCCCAAATTGTATAAATGTAGGTTTATTTAGAAAGGAACAACTGACTGAAAAAATAAAATAAATTCTGGTGAATCAATAAATTATGACTCATTTACTGTCACTGTGCAAATTATATGTAATCATGAAATCCAAAAAAGGCAAATGTAATCTGATTATAAGTATTTAAAAATGTAATATAATCAAATTACAAGTACTCAATTTTTGGAATCTAGTTATATAATCCAGATGGTGTAATCAGTTACTAGTCTTGAACGAAATATATACTTTATTTCAACTTTTCAACCTAAACTGCTTTATCAGAATGAGCATTCATTCATTGGAGTTTGAACCAGTGATCTTGGTGTTGCTAGCATGAATAAAACCAACCATTCTAATCTAATATTTATCTGTCTCTGTTATTCTGATTTCTATGATGCCTAATGCTATGTCCAAGGTTTTAAAAGTATTATTTTCTTATCATATCAAATTGTAAAGATGAGGATGCCAACATACATGGGATAAAGAGAAAACCCACCACAAGTCCTTTGTGAAAGGTTTGAAGAGATCTTCTGAGTGAGTGCTCTTTTTCCAAAAGGGATATTTTTAACTGCATTTTCTCCCCTAGACTCTGACACACGCATTTTAAAGTTAAAAGTGACATTTTAAAGTTCTTGTTTGTCCTTGGAGAGTGAATGTAAGTCTGATATATGAGTTTAAAAAGCAGAGATAATCAGCAGTGGGTTTGCAAGGATTTGGTTCTTAAATGACCAAAGCATTTTATGTTTATAGTTCTGTGATGTAAGCCAGAGACGCAGAGAAAACCTATTTAATTTGTCTAACACGGTTTTGGTTAGGACTCCACTGAACTGCGGGGCATGAAGAGTCGCAGACCAGCAGGGTGGGACGATGGGGGGTGTCTTTGAAGAAAAGGGAGGAATAGAAAGGAACAGAGGGGTGTTGAGGGGTAGTCATGAATTAAGTCTCAATGTGACACCACAGGAGTTTCAAGGTGACCAAATGGCGCCAATTACCCCTCAAAGCTGCCCGTTTAGATTGAGCAAAGGGCTGAGAATGAGTGTCAAAGACAGGCCGTAAGAAATGAAGAGAAAAAGGCTGAAACGAATGTAGAGAGAGAGAGAGTGGAAGACCAAAATGAAAAGACATAATTATAGAGATATGTTGAGATGGAAAACAGCATCAAAGACAGAAAGGAGTGGGTTCATGTTTCTTGTGGAGAAAAGTATCTCTTTTGAATCTGTTCACAAAAATAGATTTGTTTTTATGACTCTTTCTGTAGGTTACAGCAATGTTTCCCAACCCTGTTCCTCAAGGCACATGAGCAGTACACATATACAAACTCTTTCCAATCAAACACACCTGATTCAACTCATCAGCTCATTAGCAGAGACTCCAAGATCTGCATTGTGTATATGGGAAGTATGCCTATTCGGACTCAGGTCTGAAATAAATGGGTCAGATAAGTGAGACATCCAAAATGTGTACTGTTAGTGTGCCTCCAGGAACAGGGTTGGGAGACATTAGGTCACACTGCTCAATCAGTATATAGCGACCAAACATTCAGCAAACAGAATTATTCTGAAACAAGTTATTATGGTAAAAATCTGTTTGCACATCTAATCAAAGTCTGGACAAAAGATGAGTTATTATACAAACAGATGTGATGTTTTTTCCAACATTTTGTACCAAAAAAAAGTCAACAGTAGTCTAAATAATTGAATCATGGGTTTCAATTAGGTGATAGCGGATGACTGGTCGATTAGTCATCTAATAACTAGTATTGCTGGGAACACACTGCACAATTTTCAGATTCGTCGGATCACTATTCTTCTCACACTACACAACTGTCTGGGGTACAGTTTAGTTGCTGTTGTCTGCACACTACATGGCGGACCGGGGTCAGACATTACACAACATTTCAATAAGATGAATCACCTACAACACCTTCTGGTCTACAAACTATGTTTCACAACCAAACATAAGTGATACAGGATCACGTGTGCCCGAGACACGATTTTTCAGCTGTCCTTGACAAAGGATTGCCATCGTGAAACAATTGTGGTGATTTATGTGGTCGTGCCTCCTAAATGGTGGTCGCATAGTAAGAGAGATTCAAAAATGGCCATTGTCAAGATCTTGCAACCAAAGGAATCCTACGTTAATTTTCTGACCATGTCAGAAATTCAGCGTGATCATCATACAGTATGTTTGCTGCTACGACCCATGTCTACTGGCCAGCCAATGAAAATACAACAAGAAATGGCATGTTTATCAACATGACATGGCGCTGAAACTTAAAACTGCTTACTTCAAACTCTTTTCCCTTCCTATTTGACGGCTTCCTCTTTTTTCCAGCACACATAAGAAGTATTACTGCCAAACTGTGATTCATCGTGCTCTTTTTGTTTCTGGGCTAAAATCGTGCAATGTGTTCCTGGCTTATGTTTGACGATGTTTTCAGTATATCAGTGCTTTACTTAGCATGCTAACAGTGTGCTGTTTTTTACTGGTTAGGTCTTTTTCTGCCTTTTCACTACTGTACTGAAAACAATTGCTCAGGGCTTGCATCTGAAGTTCTGCTTCTCTTTGGATGAAGTCCTTTTGGATTCAGTTTGAATTTCAGATGCATTGAAACATTGGCTTTCTTGGCTAAACAGTATCAGACGAGATGACCATCTGAAGAGTGCTAAAAAAATTGACATGAACTGCAATGCCACTGTGCATGTCTAGTCCTGAAGCATTTCAGTCAACAACAGATTTTTAAAACAAAAAGACGACAAATTAAAGTGACTTATCAAGATGTCTTGATGTCTGTCTTGTAGAGACTGAGTATGTCTACACAAGATAAAAGCATATTTATTCACTCTTGTTATAACTAATGAAGCTGTTAAGACTTCTAGCACAACAATTTTTCATTAGCTTCAGGCATCCAGGGAGCATCCAGCCACCAAAGGATATCACAAAATCAAAATCTTGGCCACAAACTAAAATTTAGTTTGCCTGACTCACAAAGTTAAACTACTTTATATCTTGTGGGAGCAAATTCTTAATTTGTGGCCATGATATCCATTTTTTTTTAGCATATTATGTTCAGAGCTCTGTGTTAATGCTACTGCTGTGAGTTACTATATGAAGCACGGTCTGCTTTTGTTTGAAAACTAACCTGAAACGTTCCAGGGAACAATGACGGCACTTCCTAAACCAACAAATATCATTATGAAATGGTCTATTCCAGATGCGATCATTAAAACTATGACTGCAACATAAAAAATAAGATTTTAATTGAACAGTTACTCTACTTTGTATTTCTCAGTGGAAACACATCGCAATTTTTGTCAATATTCCATGACCAAAACAAGGCTACAGAAAAGGAAGAGAGAGGTAAAGTGAGAGGATGAGCACTCTTTAAGGTCAATATATGTAGGTTAAGCTCTCTCTGAAAGGCCTTGGGGACACTGTGTTTATTTGGATTGAAATCTCCTTCATGTAGCGCTGCCAATTAGCCTACAAGAGGATGAAGCCCATGTTATGAATTCCTCCTTTTTTCATTTCTTCTTTTTTCCCTCATTTCCTGCACTCAGACAGCAGTGACGGACAGCTCTATGAGTCTCAGTTTCTCCATCTCACTCTCTTCCCAGGTTCATTTTTACAGAAGGATCAGCGGCTGTGACCTCACCACAGGCGTCCAATCAGAAAGAGACACATGATAGCAAAACACACTCTGCTCCAATTACGATGTGGAGAAAAAGATAGGCAAGCCAGAGTGATTATTCTAGTATTTACATTAGCGCCAGTGCCTGTGGCTCACCAGGTGGGACTGTGGTGACCTTTGGTCTGGTTCTGACTGTTTTGTTTGGTTTGGGGTGTGGGGGTCAAAGGACCAGATAAAGAAACGCTTCAATTACATGTTCTTCTGGATTACCTGGGTCTGGTCTCTCTTTTCTCACATTTCATCTTACATTTCTCTAATCACAAAAGAACAACTCACCTGTCAAGAATTAAAACGTCTTTATTATAATGTCATCCATGTTTTAATGGATGGATGGATGAACGAATGGATAAACTGATGGATGACTATGGATGTATAAAAAGATGAATGCTTGCCATTATATATTTTTGGATGGATGGATGGATGGATGCTTTAATGGATGAATAAATCACATGTATGAATTTATGAATGAGAAATGTGAATGTACAGCAGGATAGATGGATGGATTATTAATTAGTTACATTTATATAGCGCTATTCTAGGCACTCAAAGCTCTTTACATACAAGGGGAGAATCTCCTCAACCACCACCAATGTGCAGCATCCACCTGGATGATGCGACGGCAGCCATATTGCGCCAGAACTCCCACCACACACCAGCTTACTGGTGGAGAGGAGACAGTGATGAAGCCAATCAGTGTATGGGGATGATTAGGAGGCCATGATGGTCAGAGGCCAATGGGCAAATTTGGCCATGATGCCGGGGTAACACCCCACTCTTTTTCTAAGGACATCCTGGTATTTTTAATGACCACAGAGAGTCTGGACCTGATTAACAAATTAATGGATATATGTATGGATGAATACACAAATGATTAGATGGAGGGAATAGATATTTGAATGAACAGATGGATGGTGGATGGATTAAATTTACAAATGAAGAAATGGATGAATGCCTAAATGGATTGATGCACTGTTCAATGGATGTTTATATGGATATATAAACAAATCATTAGATGGATGGATGAATGTTTAGATGAATGAACAAATGTATAAATGGATGGATGAATAAAAATATGAATGCTTGACATTATGGATATATGGGTGAATAAATGTTTAGGTAGATAGATAGATAGATAGATAGATAGATAGATAGATAGATAGATAGATAGATAGATAGATAGATAGATAGATAGATAGATAGATAGATAGATAGATAGATAGATAGATAGATAGATAGATAGATAGATAGATAGATAGATGGAAGTACAGATCATCGTCTAACGTGTTGTTAAAGTCTTCATTTCATAATTACTGGTTTATCATTCTGCAGGGATTTCCTCAAAGCAATTTGATGAACTTATTGACAGATGTGTCCAACATCTGGGGCAGTAATTATTGGTAATAACTTCCAGGCTCCAGACCGACTGAGAGCTTGTCTCAGGATGTTGATCTGCATGGATTGATCCTGACTTTCCCACCCTGACTCTCATTCACACACACAATGAAGTTGAGAGTTCAAACTCAGAGAGAGACGACTGCTGGCAAGAGCCAAGAGTGTTTGATTCACAGTCCACCGAAATGAGACAGAACACACACTGAGACACACTGTCAAAACGTTGCTCTCTCTCCTTCTGCTGTATCTCAGGTGACAGACCTCATCAGCTGAATATAATTACACTCATGATGAAGAGATTGAAGCTGCAAGCACACAGACAGAGGTGAGATAGAGAGATGACAGGGAAAGAGCTGGGGCTCCCTTTAAAGTAAATCAGTTCATTCAACAGCTGTCTAAATCCAAAAAAAGGGATTCTTTAACTTGATTATTGACTATTTGTCAAGATTCCAATTTCAATAATATCACATCAGAAATAAAATTTGAAAACGTCTCGAGTTACACATGTAACTATAGTTCCCTGAGAGGAAACAAGACGCTGCACCCCCTAGAGGGCACATTGTGGAATATAGCCAGCATGACCGGTGTCTGAAGCATGTGTGAAATAACGCCAATCCTATTGGTCCATATGGCCCATGATGCCATAGGCGGGTGCCCGGAAGTATAAAAGGGAACCTGCTGAATACGTCACCAACTTAGTTGTCTGAAGGAGATGTAAACAGGCAGGCCGAAGGCATGGCGAGGGTGCGCAGCTTCTCGTTCCCTCTCAGAGAAACATGGTTTCATGCGTAACCTGAGACGTTCCCATTGTAGGGAACCCCACGCTGCGCCCCCAAGGGGGCACATTGGGGAACAAAACTCAACCATGCCGTGTCAAGGCGCATGCCTGTCCATCTGGTGGGAGAGCACCAAGGAAGCGACAGACATACACCAAGCCTTTCCTCAGAAAGGGGCCAGGCCACTGACGCCACGGGCCACTCACATAACCTGGTAGAAATGGGGGAACCCGATTAGTTCAAGGGGAACATTCCACCCAAGTTAAGAGCACAGCTATCCTCAGATAGCTATGCTATGTGAGCAATACTAGCCTGGAAACACAAGACCAATGAAGAGGCTAAACTCGAAAGCCTCTAGAGGAGCTCAAGATCTCGCTACATAAATCCCAGGTAATGAGAGTAGCTGCTGAGCTAGAACGTGTCCTAAAGGTCTTATGAAAGCTTGTAGACCAGAATAACAATTCTCAGCTAGCCTAGATGGCCAGGCAAGACCTTCCTGCAGAGCTGCCCAGACCACAGAGAGTGGGCTATCTACTTACAACCCTAGCAGGGGAGATAGCACTGTCTATGCAAGGGCTCAAGAGGACCACTACTTAAAGACCCTAAGAAGGGGAGCAGTCACTGAGCTAGCTCATAGATATCCTCATATATCTATGAAGGGCTAACAGAAGGGGGACAGACTAAAACTACCCAGACCACAAAGAGTGGGTTGTCTACTTGCAACCCAAAGAGGGGAGACACTGTCTAGGTAAGAGCTCAAGAGACCACAACTTAAAACCCTAAGCAGGGGAGCAATTACTGAGCTAGCACATAGCTATCCTCAGATAGCTAGGCTCTAGGAAAGGGGACCACTCCAGGAGAGGGCTCACCATAACTGCCAGTAAAACACAGCTAGCCTCAGATAGCTGTACTCAAGTAAGCCCGTCCTGCCATAACAATAGCTGGAAAATAACCACCCTCAGATGGCAATGCTAAGGAGGTCCCCAATCAGTGTCAGTCTCACAGTAGGCTAGCAAAGCACCGTGTTATTGACCAGGAGCTCACAAGAGGGATATCCGGACCATCAGTAAATGATTCGCCAAAGAGCGAACACATAAACATCATTAGTCCAAGATCAAAGCCTGATGTAACAGTGGCCATAACACTAGAGGGATAGACAAAGCTATCCTCGAAATAGCAGTTCCCTCAGATAAGGCTGAAGTTAGCACAGACCACGGAAGTGGGCCATCCATTTAAAACCCAGAAGGGGAGATGGCAGTCTAGGCAAGGGGCTCAAGGAGTCCACTATTTAAAAACCCTGAAAAGGGGAGCAGTCTCCGAGCTGGAACACAGCTATCCTCAAATTGCAAATTCCTAGACAAAGGCTTCAGCGCTTACTCAAGAGAGCTTGTGCCAAGGGGAACCAACCTAGTTATAGAAGCCAGGATAGAATATAGCTGCCCTTAGACCGCCATATTCCAGAGCAAAGTAAGCTTGAGCTGGAGCATAACCATCCGAAGACAGCTACACTCTGAGCAGGGACTGTTCACTTAAGCCCTGAAGAGGGGGAGCAGTCTACTCAGCCCAAACCCACTAAGCGGGATTCAGAGGAACTCCCACTAGACACAATGTGCACTTTATCAAATGCATTTGGACATTTACCTACAACTACCTAACTACCTACATTTCTGCAAAACTCAAAAAAACATACCTATACATCTGAATTTCTGCAGTTTCCAGTTGAAATGAACACTAGAGGCAGCTTTTATTCCTTTTCCAACAAAGTATGATTTACAGGGCCATATTTATGAATTTTTACACAATTGATTTTCAATATTATGTAATGGCTTAAACATTTTTTTAGCATGCTGCAAGATTTTAAAACTGACATGTTTGAACATTAGCATCACATATACAGCTTAATTTGTATGTGTTTACTAGCGTAGTAGGCTTGCCTGGTAGCTCACACAATACAATGTTTCAGTTTGGAGGTAAAGCGCTCCAGGTAAGAATCTCGTTAAACTATGGTTAAGAAAACAGCTCAAGCCTGGGTATAAGAAAGTTAAAATAGTATGGTTGCATGCTATTTTAACTTACTTATTTACTTTAGCATTCGTAAACACTGTCATTTAGGTTTGGTGTAGGGGCAATGCTGGGAAGGTAACTTTGGAAATGTAATAGGCAAGGCAAGTTAATTTATAAAACACATTTCATACACAGTTGTAATTCAAAGTGCTTTACATAAAAGGAAGTGAAATAGACATTAAAAATAATAATAAAAACAAAGAATAAAAAAACATATAATCACAACAATAAAAACAGTCTCTGTAGAAGTATGTTATGATCAACAGTGTCAAACGCAGCACTAGATCTAGTAGTACCAGCACTGATATTTTGCCAGAATCAGAATTAGGGCGAATATAATTTATTATCTTATTAAGCGCTGTCTTTGTGCTTTGATGCGCTCGGAAACCAGGTTGAAAATTGTCCAGGTATCCATTTGAATTTAAGTATTTGTTCAGCTGATTAAAAACTACCTTTTCCATAATCTTACCTATGAAAGGAAGATTTGGTATTGGTCTATAGTTGCTAAACATGGTGTTATCAAGATTGCGCTTTTTCAGGGAAAAAGGGAAGTCGACTTGGGGACTAGCAGTTGACTCTGGGGTAGCATAAAGAAGAGTGCGTGATCTTTTCAGTGGTTGTTTAGAGTTACTTTGACTTATAGTCTCTCAACAGTAGTGAGTTGTTTAAGTTACTGTGTATAAGGTTTGAAAAGAAGGTCTGTCTAGCTGTGGCTGTGCGTCTTCCGCCACATCTACTCAGCCTTTCTGCATTGTCTTTTAATACTCTGAACTGCTGTTGATTTTCTCCAACATGATTTTTGTCTGCCATTCTTCTTGCAGACTTTCACGGGGGAAATATCATCAATAAGTTAAATATATTAAGTTTCTTCAATATATAAATCTATTGTAGAAACTTAATTTCCTGTAAAGCTGCTTTGCAACGATTGTTTCGTGAAAAGCGCTATACAAATAATCTTGAATTGAATTGAATTAATATAGCGGGGACCCGACACATATCACTGAGAGCCGTTATCATTGTTTTTGGTTCACCTACAGCTGATGGAGGAGGGTTTGGGCCCTGGCGTTGTGACAGCGGTCGGAGAGCTCTCACAGGAGGAGTAGGGAGAGCTGGGCCTGCAGTCTTTGGTGGTTGGGGGGCCCGCCGTTTTTTTAGTTGATATCTGGGGGCTTGCAGCGAAGGAGTGGGAGAATTTGGTCCCAGCATACACCAGTTCCTCCATTTTCTGTGAGAAGCTTAGAAGTGGAGATGTTGGAGAGAGAGATAATGTGTCTGATGAGCGTGGCTCTGGCTCTGGTGTTTCCGGTGGCTGTGAAATGTTGCCCTGGCTTCCCTGGCTGTTTTCCAGAAAGTCGTCCTTGGGTGCTGAGTCTTGGAGCTGTTGTAGTACCTGTTGTAGGCTTAGCCGGGATCTCCATGAACAGTGGTTGTTTTGGCTGCATGGTGTTATCAGTGTCCTTGTGGTATGTGTCAACCACATGATGACTCTGAAGCTGATATGAAGTCCTGTGGTCACTCATACTCTCTCCAGGTGTGTGTGTGCCATTCAGGCCGAGTGGATTGGCACACACCGCTGAAAGATGATGGAGGGAGAAATAGACATTGTCCTTTAGCACTCTTGCACCAAGTTTGTTTGGGTGGAAGCCATCCAGTTTAAACAGTTGTCTATGGCCCCAGAAAATGTTGATGTTGTCGATGAAGTTGACTCCTTTTATACCGCAGGATCTTTTTAGCCATGTATTCAGCCCAAGCAGCCGTGAAAACATGTTTGTTCCCCTTGGTGGAAGTGGTCCACTGATGAACGACTGAACTTCAAGTCTTTGAAGTGTTTCAAAGAGTTCAGTGAAATCATTCTTAAGGAGTTCCGACTGCTCTTTCCGAATATCATTCTTCCCCACATGGATGATAATTCGATTTGCAGTCTTGTGCTTCAACAGAATGTTCCGAAGTTCCTGGTTCACATCAGAGATGGTTGCTTGTTGAAAGCAGCATGTTGTTGTAGTCCTGCAACTGATGTTTCTGAATAGAGTCACCTACTATCAGAGTACTGGGCTTGGCTGCGCTCTCAGTTGAGTGCCACTATCTGCTTGACCTCGAGTGTATGTTAGTAGCAATGGTAGCTGCTGGCTCATTCGATCCATGTTTAGTCACATTTGGGGATTCCTCACCCACATTCATTAATGCTTCAAATCTGTTCTCAAGATGTATATGGGGTTGTAGAATACCAGTGTTTACAAGTCTTGTCATAGCCGTATATGGGGTAGAGGATGCAATGGCAGCAATACGCGATACTCATGACAATCTGATATCTCGAGTACCTTTGGGTCTTGCTCCCTAGTTGTGCCACCGATTGGTCTGTCGTTCAGTTATGGCTTGTTCCTCTACACTTGGTATAAACTGTTGAGATTCACTAGATTCACATGACTCGCCAGCTGTATGCTGAGGGGATCCGTGATGACGATCTGCTGTATATTCCACCTGTTTTGGAAGTCCAGCAAGTAACTTTGTTTCAAGAACCACAATCCTTTGTATAAGTCTGTGACAGTTCATGCAGCATGTAGATTTCACGAAGAGGCATTTTCTTACGTCTGATAGAATGTAGTATACAGCTGTGTTTACCCGTCTCCAGAATGTAAGCTGCTAGCAGTGGGAGGCAAAGAGTCTTCTTTTTCCAAAAAAATTGTTTCAGCACTGTGCTGATCTGCTGAAGTTAAAATCTTAGAGAGATTTGAGAAAAGTACATAAATAGGCAGCAAAGTGCAGAGCAATAAGCAAGTATTGCGTCCGAACAGTAGCGAAGCCGGAAACGAAGTGGTTACATATTACAATATGTAATAGGTTACACATTTCAACTAATCCTATTCAAGATGTAATAACTTATAAGTTATATAATGTAATAATGTAAATAAGTAATGTAAAGTACAAAAGTAATGTAATAAGTAATGTAATTATTTCTATTACTTTACTAGTAATGGTTACATTTGATTGCTTTTCTAAGTTTCTAATTAACGTTTTCAACTGTTAATCATTTTCAAACATGTAAACCAGGCAGGGTTAACATTAAAGCAGTACTCAATACTGATTACTGTCAGACTTTCATAATCTTTCATCACTTGAATTAAGAGTATAATAATTTAATTTTAAAGCACAGCTACCACAAAACAGACTTTTTACTTTGAGATCGTTCTGAGGTTGAATACAGTTTTAAAATCACTGACAATGCTGTTTTTGAAATCTTGTGCTTAGCTGTGAAAAGCAAAATGCTTGGAAAAAAACTAATCAGGTTGTAGCCTAAAGTGTTCTGCGGCAATGTGGATTGATGTAATTGGCAGACGTGGTGCGCTGCAAATTCTAACAAGAGAAACCAGTCAAACGCATCAGAATAGCATCGCTTTACTAAGCAGCCTTTAAATGATGGGAGGCATCATGCACGCCAAAACAGGCAAATAAACAAATTAATATTATTCAACATATCCTAGCTTTTTACAGAAAATATTCAGATGTATCCCACTTTGTAATCATTAACATTTTCATAATTAACTGTATAGTAATTACAAATTTTTCTCAGTAAAGGTAACAGATTACAGTTACATTTATTTTGTAATTAAATTAAGCAATGTATTTACATGTAACTAGTTACTCCACAATACTGTGTAGGGGGTATGTTATTTTCCTCAAAAGATAACATGTAGCGACACTAACCAGACATTTGAATTATGAACCGCCTCACCAACGTGCCTGTACCAATGTAATAAACCTGTGGGCTCTGTCATGTATTGTACACGCATTTTGGTGACACTCACTGGACATTTTACTTTGCCGCAAAATGTGCAGTAAGGCACGTAATATTGGTGTTGCAGAAATGTTACCACAAGCATGAATTTTGAATGAGCCTGGGTTGCAAATAACAAAGACACTACTTAACTACACTAAAACACCTTAAAAATGGCTTAACAAATACTAACTCTCCAAAAATACACATATTGCCCCTCCAAAACAGCTCTGATAACAACTAAAATGAATGGAAACAATTATTGATTTAACTAAATGGAGTTCAAGAATATTTATTTTGGTAAAGAAACTGAACGTTTTTACAGTGCAGTTATAGCTGGGCTGACTCTATGGGATTCCCGCCATCTTTGAGAGCTGGAACCGAAACATTCAGCTCTCTGGACAGCTTAAAGGACAGGAAATGTGTCTGTCTGAGAGTCCAGTCCCTGACAGAAAAGCTCAACACTGTTCTCCTTGGAAAAGGTGATTTACTAAGTGCTGCTGAGGGTCACCTGAGGGTGGAAAATAGAAAATGTCTGGAGGTTATGGATGGATGGTTTGCTGGTGTTGACATGTTTTAGGTTTGCTTTTCCTTTTTAAGATGAGCATCTGCGGTTGATGTAGAAAACTTAACCAGTGTGTTTCTTTTTGTAAGGAAGAAGTACATTAAAAATGCATTAAAAGGAATAGCTCACCCAACAAAGAAAATTGCCATAATTTATTCACCCTCATTTTGTTCCAACCTGCATGACTTACTTTCTTTTGTCAAACACAAAATGGAGACGTTTTGCTTTTTCAATATAAATAAAGTAAATGCAGCTCTCAGGCTCCAAACAACACCACCATAAAGCAGTCCACGTGAATTGTGGTCAAAACGTCTTTCCTAAGACAGCTTTGTGTAAGGAGCAGATCAAAATGTTTAGCATTATTTACTCAAAATCTTCCAATCAAACTTAGTTTTTAAATCGTACATTAAGAGATGCTTCAAAAATGCACTACATTAGGTAACAAAAATATAGCCCAAATTGTGAATTTGCTAAGGTCAATCAAATTTTGTATATTCAAGTATAATGCATTACCATGCATTGCATCAGTAAATATTGGTCAAATTAGTTTTGTCTTTCCTAGCATCTCTGAAATCTACAGACCCCCCTACAGATATGGCAATGGGTAAATATCAGTGTTTTTGAATTTGCTTGCAAAACTTTTGCATTCCCCGATCAAAACATTTGAGGTCTCTCACAAGTTCCCCTGAGAAACTTTTATATTCAATTGCAGTTTCGCTCACAAAACCAGTTATAGAAATAATTTGAGGTGGGAGGGAAAACTATATTTTAATGCCTTGTTTAAGTTTTTCTGGGAAGCACACACAAAAATTGTTTTTGAATTATCAAATTAAATTTAAAGGCACTGATTTTTTTCTTCCATCAGATATCTTTTACATTTCCTGCATAAATCTCACATCTATATGCATTAAAATATGGCTCATAAAAATGTGCAAATTGCAGTCTAAAATTAAAATAATTATTTACACTATCTGAAGCTCTAAAATCTTATTTGCATTTACATATTTTCAATTATGCATGAAGATGTATCGCTTCTGGTTTAAAATTCAATTTCAACATTAATTCATAATTCAATACAAAATGTAAATCTTACTTTCCATTACAACTCTCAACTTTTACTTGCACAAATTCAGTATAGCAGAAGATACATTTCAACTTCAACAATGAATTCAATTTGGGTCTGTTACTCACACAAAGCTATGCAGTGACTTATGGATGTAGAACATGTATAATTGTTCATGGTTCAGAGTGTGCGCAGATATCTTAAACATACATACACTTGTTGGGAACGGTGGCTATGGAAAGTGCTGATGGGCCACCTGGTGGGATATTTCTTAGAGTGACGGTTTCTACTCAGAGAAGAGACAGAGGAACAGACTGTGAGGAAATCACCAAAACGCACTCATACAACCCCGGCACACATGTCCAACGCATAAATCAGTTCACAAATTATCTGCCGTGGAGAATGAGGCTAACACGGTAGAAAAACAAACAGAGCTGTGTAGCCCCTCTGCCAAACAGCGATTTGCTGTGGCTCTTTAGCAAAGCGATTTATGAGAACACACTGGTTTCTCGGGAGGATCATAATTCGGCCTCAGAGAGCAAGATAACACTAGAGTAGAGCAGAGAGGGGAAGGAGGAAGGGCGTAAAGAATCTTCTCTGGCTTTAGCAGAAGTAATGGAGGAACGCTGTTGCAGGATTGTTGCTCTTGAGTTTAAGCCAGACAGTGTTCATGGATGCGGTCACACTGCTGAGAGTCTGTGCGCTGCGCTACAATAAATGGATCACGACAACTGCATCCGCCTCTTGCTCTCCTTTTCTCAATGTTTAACTCTCTTAAGGAACAGTCTGTCCTGTTCCTAAAACACACTTCTTATCGATTGATGTTCAGCACAAGTACCCTTCATAAGCACCAAACCAGAGGATTTCATTCATCTTTATTATTTAACGGGCCCTTATTAATGTGATTCACTATCAATATTGTGAGAGAAAAACTGCCATGGTTTCTCTCAAACTGAAGCAGTAAACTAAAGAATACTATTTTATTAGTGCATTTAGTTTGATATTGCTGATTGTCTGAAACATTTGATGAAACTAGAATAGAAATTGGCCTCTGTCTAGAGTCTTGTCCACATATTTTTATTTGAGTAACACCAAAACTAACTCTGAAATTAACATGTTATTTTAAAATGTACAGGAAATATCACAAATCTGATATTTTCAATTATTTTAATCAAAGCAAATAATATTTAGACTATTCTAATACTTAGTTTCTTGAAAGTAAATTGTAACAGAAAGTGTGTCATGAGTCCCGGTGTTCCTCCCTCTCACCACCAGAGGTCGCCATCTCCCTTCCTCCTGGACTCATTTCCCTAAACTCCATACACCTGTCACTCATCACAACCCTCCTCACTCACCACTCTGCCGGGCTATATTATATGGATTAGTGTGTGTATGTATCATATATGTTTTATTGTGTCGTGTATTTCAGTACATTGTTCTATGCTCTCTAGGACACCATGAATTAAACTCATGAATTAAATCTGTGATCTGTCAATGTTAACTCTGCCTCAGTCCTTAGACTGTTATTTCATGGGCAAAGTTAATTTGACCTTAATATATAAATTAGGATAAAAATAAAACAATGCAAACGCATTATAATGTAATATAATATAAAGGAAACTGTGCTGTGGTTCGCATCGTTTGAAGCAGATACTGAAGCAGTCACGTGGTTTTCAGGCGAATGAAGCTTCAAATGTCATAGATCACGTGCTTTTGGTAAAACGAGTCAATCTCCGATACAGCGCTTCAATGTGAGATGTTTCATTTTTTGATACAAGCTTCAAAGCCTAGGTGTCAAACGTCACATCACTACTTACCTGCATTTGGACGGCTTGACTGGGCCACTCCAAAAGGTGGATTTCATGTCTCCCACGCCATTCTGTAGTAGGGATGTGCAACAGCGATCGAGTACTCGAGTACTCGGCGTGATAGTGATGATCGATCAATCATGAAAATGATGATTGTGGGGGAAAAAAATTCTGATTGGTTATAGCAGCACTTTGGGCGGCACCCTGAGCTCTGATTGTTTCCCATGCAAGCGTTCAAAGTATAGACATGAGGAAAGAGAGAAGCTTGGCTTTGAAGTCATGTAGTGATGTCTGGGTTAGCTACATACATATCTAATATAGGATGCGTTGGGATATTTACATTTACAAACCCGATTCCAAAAAAGTTGGGACACTGTACAAATTGTGAATAAAAAAGGAATGCAATAATTTACAAATCTCATAAACTTATATTTTATTCACAATAGAATATAGATAACATATCAAATGTTGAAAGTGAGACATTTTGAAATGTCATGCCAAATATTGGCTCATTTTGGATTTCATGAGAGCTACACATTCCAAAAAAGTTGGGACAGGTAGCAATAAGAGGCCGGAAAAGTTAAATGTACATATAAGGAACAGCTGGAGGACCAATTTGCAACTTATTAGGTCAATTGGCAACATGATTGGGTATAAAAGAGCCTCTCAGAGTGGCAGTGTCTCTCAGAAGTCAAGATGGGAAGAGGATCACCAATTCCCCCAATGCTGCGGCAAAAAATAGTGGAGCAATATCAGAAAGGAGTTTCTCAGAGAAAAATTACAAAGAGTTTGAAGTTATCATCATCTACAGTGCATAATATCATCCAAAGATTCAGAGAATCTGGAACAATCTCTGTGCGTAAGGGTCAAGGCCGGAAAACCATACTGGATGCCCGTGATCTTCGGGCCCTTAGACGGCACTGCATCACATACAGGAATGCTACTGTAATGGAAATCACAACATGGGCTCAGGAATACTTCCAGAAAACATTGTCGGTGAACACAATCCACCGTGCCATTCGCCGTTGCCGGCTAAAACTCTATAGGTCAAAAAAGAAGCCATATCTAAACATGATCCAGAAGCGCAGGCGTTTTCTCTGGGCCAAGGCTCATTTAAAATGGACTGTGGCAACGTGGAAAACTGTTCTGTGGTCAGACGAATCAAAATTTGAAGTTCTTTTTGGAAAACTGGGACGCCATGTCATCCGGACTAAAGAGGACAAGGACAACCCAAGTTGTTATCAGCACTCAGTTCAGAAGCCTGCATCTCTGATGGTATGGGGTTGCATGAGTGCGTGTGGCATGGGCAGCTTACACATCTGGAAAGGCACCACCAATGCTGAAAGGTATATCCAATTCTAGAACAACATATGCTCCCATCCAGACGTCGTCTCTTTCAGGGAAGACCTTGCATTTTCCAACATGACAATGCCAGACCACATACTGCATCAATTACAACATCATGGCTGCGTAGAAGAAGGATCCGGGTACTGAAATGGCCAGCCTGCAGTCCAGATCTTTCACCCATAGAAAACATTTGGCGCATCATAAAGAGGAAGATGCGACAAAGAAGACCTAAGACAGTTGAGCAACTAGAAGCCTGTATTAGACAAGAATGGGACAACATTCCTATTCCTAAACTTGAGCAACTTGTCTCCTCAGTCCCCAGACGTTTGCAGACTGTTATAAAAAGAAGAGGGTATGCCACACAGTGGTAAACATGGCCTTGTCCCAACTTTTTTGAGATGTGTTGATGCCATGAAATTTAAAATCAACTTATTTTTCCCTTAAAATGATACATTTTCTCAGTTTAAACATTTGATATGTCATCTATGTTGTATTCTGAATAAAATATTGAAATTTGAAACTTCCACATCATTGCATTCTGTTTTTATTCACAATCTGTACAGTGTCCCAACTTTTTTGGAATCGGGTTTGTATTTACATGCTGAATGCACTGCATATTACCAGTAGTTTCATGCTCAAATGCAATGCCCGATATTGACTGTTATTTGAGACGGTCATATTGCTTTTAGATGACTCTTTTTCAAAAATCAAAAAATATTTATAGAGAGCGTGTTCTCTCTCTCTCTCTCTCTCTTTCTCAACTCTCTCTCTATAGCGTGGAAAGTTCACTGGGATTTCATAAACATTGCATTATAATGAAAACTTTATAGGATGTGAAATCTATAGTAAATCCTCTCCTTGTCCGTGTCTCATGCATTGTGGAAAGGGCACCATGGCGGGGGCTCTCTCTCTCTCGTACCACAAACCCCCCACCACCCCCAGTACTCGATGAATCGTTAATTTAAATCTATCGATGATCGAAATAAGAAATTGCCAAAAATGCCCATCCATATTCTGTAGTAGATTTACTTCAGTGTTTAGAGTTATTATCCTGCTGCATCTTCTGCATCTTTTTCTGAGCTTCAGCTTGTAGGCAGCCACCTTGAGATTATATCCTGATAAACTTGGCAATTTAAATTCCCCTCCCCAATTGCAAGCGATCCAGGTCCAGAGGAAGCAAAGCAGCCTCTCCACCATACTTCACTGTTGTGATGATGTTTTTATAAATAGAGAGCTGAATGTTCTTCAGCTCAAACAATTATATTAGAGATGTTAACCAGCTTCAATGAATTCTTCCAGTCTTTAGCTGTTACTCTAGAGTTCTTTTTCACCTCATTGAGCATTCGGTGTTGTGTCTTTGGAGAGGTCTTGGCTGGACACCCACTCTATGGAAAGTAGCCACAGTACCACATCGTCCCCCTAGTTAGACAATTTGTCTAACTGTAGACTGATGAATGTCTAAAGTCTTTGAGATTACTGTGTAATCCTTTCCAGCTACATGCACATCAATAACTCTTGATCATAGGTCTTCTGAGATGTCTTTTTTTGCGAGGCATGGCTTGCATCAGCTAATGCTGCTTGTGAATAGCACACTGGCACTGTTTGGGTATTTATATAAGTAAATCTAGCTCTTTTATTATCCTTTATTATCCGCACCTTTATTATCATTTCATCGATTGAACTCCGAGTTTCCTAACATCTGACTCCAGTTGGCATTTAGTGACACCAGAAGCCTAGTGTTTCACTTACTTTTTCCACCATCACTTTGTATGTTTAATGAATGTGCTCAATAAAGACATGAAATATGATTGTTTGTGTTTTATGAGCTTAGAAATATTGTGTTTGTTGACATTTGTGACTTTGGTGAAAATCAAATTAAATTTCATGACCAATTGATGCAGAAAAAAAAAAAATGTAAAGTAGTTCACTTACTTTTTCTTGCAATTGTATAAGTAAGAATATATATATATTTATGAGATAATTTATACTTTTTTATTATTATTAGGGATGCACCGAATGTTTGGCAACCGAAATAATTCAGCCGAAAATATAAACAATAAAACACAAGTGAAAAGACCGAATAATTTCGACCGAATAATTTCTGCCAAACAATGAAGTTTTTGATGACGCAGTCAAATAGCAGCCAACATAGAAATTGAGAGGCATGTACTTTGTAAATGCAGCAAACATGTCAGGCAGTTTGGAGACATTTTAAAGGATCTGAGAAAGACTCAAAATTGACCATTTGCAGACACTGTTCTGCTTAATTATCTATAATTTAAAATCAAGACATCCCGAAAAACATGCAGAGTACGAGAACGACACGGCGGCAGCAAAAAGCAAAGTTCCTCCTCCCAGTCCCAGCATGAGCACACCCAATCCTTAGAAAAGACAAAAAAGTTTGCCAATGACAGTGCCCAGGCTGAAGGCATTACTAAAGAATTATGGAATGTATTGCCTTGGATGATCAACCATTCTCGGTTGTAGAGGATGTTGGATTTTGCAGACGTATGGACTATATTGAGCCCCTTTACACCATGCCTAGTAGACATTCTCCCGGTTTCACAGACAAGGCTTAAGGATAGTCCCAGACTAAAATGTATGTTTGAGCTGTCTCAACTAAATATATCTCACATATCTAACATATCTTAAACTATGTCAGTGCCATTGATCTTCCTCGAGATGCACCCATATAACGTTTTCTTCTAAGGCATTTTTATAAAAGCTGCTTAGATATCTTAAATATCAGCTTACCTGAGATGTATAACATCAATTCTACTCTAGTCCGTTAGCTCTTAGCTACAGATATTGCAGCCCTCAGCTTCACGTCATATATATGGAGCTCGGACGTAAGCTCCACCAGTATGCAGAGTTTAACCACATAGTCAGTGGATCGACACAGACTTCAATCTACAAAAGGTTGTGCTTCACTCACAAGAGTTTAGGGTGTCTCATACAGCGGCAGCCATCTCCAAAGCATTTGCCAACATGTTTTATACTTGGTGTATCAATCGATCTAAAGTGCACATGGTAGTCAGTGAAAATGCAAGAAATATGCTCAAAGCCTTGAAAGACAGCGATCTGAAAGGCATACGGTGCATGGCCCACACAATTAAACTAGCGGTCAACAACGGATTTTTTATGCTTTTAAACAACAAAATATTATACCCTTCAATAATTGAACATATAGGCTACAATTGGGCCTATGTATTCCCCATGCATGAATAAAATAACAACCTGGTCTCATAAAAATATGTACATCTGTGCACTTTCTGTGCGATGCCGTTTTACGTACCTTACTGCACGTTTCGCCGCAGTTTCAAAGAGAAATGTCCACTGAGTGGCGCTAAAACACAGGTTAAATACTTGAACCCTGGCACGTTTTATTACGTAGATATAGGTAAATATTGCTGTGTTTTTATTACGCTGCTACAGAAACGTATTGAGGCGGTTCAGAATTCAAATATCCAGGGACCGTCGTTAAAAGTTAATGCTCTATTATGTTGGAGATATGCCCTACACCAAACCCAACCTAAACCTACCCGATAGTGTTAACAAATGCAAAACTGATATAAAAACGTATTTGTTGATGCAACCGTGACATTTAAACTTCCTTATATGCAGATTTGAACTACTTTGTCAAACCGTAGTTACACGGGATTCGAACTGGAGATCCTCGCCTCCTAAATACATCTCCGTACTCCGTGACCTACCGAACAAACTTACTGTCTATGAAAACCCATAGATACGATGCTGGATATGTGTGATGCTAACGTTCAAACGCATCAGTTTTCAAATCTCCCAGCTTTTTAATATTGTTTTGAAGTCGTAACATGATATTCTTCAAGTAATTGTGCAAAAATTACGCTTTATTAATCAAAACTTACGTAGTTTTACTGCCTCTAGTGTTTGTTTCTTTTGGAAACTGCAGTAATGTGTAGTTATTGGCAAATTTCATATCTCGGTAAAAAGTGCACCCAAGTACGTAAATGCCATGAGACCAGATAGACAAATAAGGTTAAATCCCAGGAGCTCTCAAATAAGGTTTGTGTCGAGTGATGAATGAAGCCAAGGAAAACATGAAGACTGTTTGTAAGTTGGCAATAAAAGTTATTTAGGAAAACTATTATTTTAGTTACTGTGACTGTTAAACTACGTACAGCTCAAAAAAAAGAAAAAGTGTAAAAAGTGTAAAAGTGTAAGTGTCGATCAAAATTTGGGTGGACAAAATGTGGACTGGTTTTGGGTCAGTTTGGCGGTTTATATAAATTGTATAGGCTAATTGGTGAACAACCAAGCCCAAGTGTGCATACTGCATCCAATCAGTCATCACAATGTTACTAAACATCGGTTTCGTCGGTCGAAAAGGTATTTTTACTTTTATATTTGTAGACATTAGCTACCGTAAGCACTTTGTGTCTCGTAATGTTTACGTTTTATGAAAAGTTAACCTTTTAAAACATTTTCTGAAGTTGTCCGTCATGTGCGTCTGCTGTGAACACTTTCGAAGCTAAAATTAGCACGTAAAGCTGAAATTATTAAACGTATATAATATAGACATATATTGAATTTCCAAATGGTAAAATACACACTGATGCAAATGTGTTCATTTTGTTGTTTTAGGTTAGAAGACAACGGGAAGAATTGACATCGGACTAACCCCACAGTTGACACACACACACACACACACACACAACACGGAAAGAGCACCGCAACTTTACAATTGTTCAATTAATTTACTAATACAGTACTAAAATCAAAAGTTGTATTTCTTAACATTAGTTAATCCACTTATGCTAAAATTAACTAACAATTAACATTTGTATTTTTTATTAATAAATAGTGTCGCAAATGTATTGCTCAATGTTAGTTAATGTTAATGCATTAAATAGCATTAATTTACGGAACCTTATTGTAAATTGTTACCTATATTTTTTTTATCCTGTGCTCAGAGAGTGGGTTCTCAACCATTTATTTTGTTTTTAAATTAGCAACTGCTGAAAAGCTGCAAAATTCTGATCCTAGGTTCTTGTCTGCTCCATGCACAAGCACTGACAGCCAGAAGCTGTTTAGTGCTGCATCTCATGTCAAGAGGAGCTGACTTTCATGTGAGAAAGCAGAGAAGCTACTTTTCATAAAGAAGAACCTGCCACTTTTCCTTAAGAAGTAGGCAAGTAGAAGTTCTCTATATGATTCCTTTTTTGCTGTAGGAGTTCAGAGTATGTTGCATTCTTTCAGCCGTTAGTTATAGGCTTAATAGAGGCTATGCAAGAAGGGGGCTCAAATCAAATCAAATCAAATCACTTTTATTGTCACATCACCACAGCACAAGTGCCTTGGTGAGTGAAATTCTTATGAGCGTGCTCCAGACAGTGCAAAAAAAACAACAACAATTTACAAATGGACAGTACATATTTACAGACTGTACAGAAGACAATGTGCAAAATACACATACATATACTCAGTACACAGTGTACTATAAAGACATACTTAATTATCAACTACACATTATACACTGTATGGGCACATCTACATTATGTACACTATCTATACATTATGTAGTCTATACATAGTAATAATGTGAAGGTGCAACAGATTATAAATTAACAGCAGATTGGTTGAGCAGCAGATAGTTGTGCAAAGGTGCAACAGATTATGCATATGCAGTGTCGTGGATGTGCATTGTATGGTGTCCAGTGATAGCAGATAGGTTATATTAGTGCAGTGTGTGCGTGTAGTCCAGTTGAACTGTATTAAAGTGCAGTGCATGGCATGTTGTGTGAGTGGGAGTGTGATGTAGGTGAGTTATTTGTGACTGTTCATTAGCCTGATAGCCTGAGGGAAAAAGCTGTCCCTCAGTCGGCTAGTGCGGGATCGGATGCTGCGGAAACGTCGCCCTGAGGGCAACAGAGAGAGCAGTCTGTGGGACGGGTGGCTGGAGTCTTTGATAATCCTCCGGGCTTTCCTTGTACACCGCCTGGTGTAGATATCCTGGAGGGAGGGAAGCTCACCTCCAACAATGTGGCGGGCAGTTCGCACGACCCTTTGCAGAGCCCTGCGGTTGCCAGCGGTGCTGTTTCCAAACCAGGCGGTGATACAGCCGGTCAGGATGCTCTCCACAGTGCAGGTGTAGAAGGACCTGAGGATTCTGGGGCTCGTTCCAAACTTCCTCAGCCGTCTCAGGAAGAAGAGACGCTGATGTGCCTTCTTCAGCACTGCATCTGTGTGAGCAGACCATGTGAGATCCTCGGTGATGTGAACGCCGAGGAACTTAAAGCTACTCACCTGCTCCACAGGTGTCTTGTCGATGGTGATGGGTGTGTGTTCTCTGCTCTGTCTCCTGTAATCCACCACCAGCTCCTTGGTCTTGTCAATGTTGAGTGAGAGGTGGTTCTCCTGACACCATTTAGTGTTCTCTGACGAGACACTGATTTGTTCTCTGACGAGCTTCTCAAAACACTTGCTGAAGATGGGGGTCAGAGCAACGGGCCTCCAGTCATTCAAGCATGTGATTTTATTTTTCTTCGTTATGGGCACAATGGTTGATTTTTTGAAGCATGAGGGAACCACAGACAGAGAGAGGGACAGATTGAAAATGTCTGTAAAAACTCCGGCTAGCTGGAAAGCGCATGCTTTGAGCACACGGCCTGGTATACCATCTGGGCCTACGGCTTTACGGATGTTCACCCGTTTAAAGGATCGGGTTACGTCCGCGACAGAAAGCGTGAGTGGACTGACCTCTTCTGCAGCAGCCGCGGCAGCGCTCTCTGTGTGGGCGGTGTTATCCGCCTCGAACCGAGCATAGAAGGTTTTGAGCTCGTCCGGTAGAGAGGCGGCAATGTTCACAGTAGCTGGTTTATTCCCTTTAAAGCCTGTGATGTTGTTAATGCCCTGCCACATGCTTCTTGGGTTATTGTTGTTGAAATGTTCTTCAACTCTGTTTTTATATGTTCGTTTGGCTACTTTGATGGATCTCCTGAGATCGTAACTGGCTTGTTTCCGATCGTCAGAGTTCCCGGATTTAAAGGCAGATGTCCGCGCTGACAGGGCTGATCGAACATCGCTGTTAATCCACGGTTTTTGGTTGGGGTAGATACGGATTGTTTTGGTCGGAACTACATCATCTATACACTTCCTGATGAAACACGTGACCGTATCTGAATACGCCTCTATGTCGTCATCAGACGCCGCACGGAATATGTCCCAATCCACGTGATCAAAACAGTCTTGTAGTATAGCGTCCGATTGGTCCGACCAGCACTGGACTGTCCTGAGGGCGGGTGCTTCACGCTTCAGTTTCTGCCTATAAGCAGGCAGGAGCAGAACGGAAGAATGATCCGATTTGCCGAAAGGTGGGCGGGGGAGGGACTTGTATGCGTCCCGGAAGGGGGAGTAACAGTGGTCGAGTGTACGATCTCCACGCGTGTTGATGGTGACGTGTTGAAAGTATTTTGGAGCTATTGTTCTGAAGTTGGCTTTATTAAAGTCCCCTGTGACAACAAAAGCTGCATCTGGGTGCGCGGTTTCCTGCTCACTTATATTCCTGTACAGTTCCTTGAGTGCCTGGTCTGTGTTGGCTTGAGGAGGTATATAAACAGCCGTGATTATGACGGCTGTAAATTCCCTCGGTAGCCAGAATGGTCGACACAGAAGCGTATGAAATTCCAGATCAGGGGAGCAGAAGGATTTAATAGAGTGTATGTTCCTTTCATCACACCACAAGTTGTTAATATAGAAACAAACACCTCCACCTCTGCTTTTCCCTGTGAGCTCTCTCGTTCTGTCCGCGCGATGCACGGAGAAGCCCGTGAGCTCGATGGCTGAGTCTGGAATCATTGCAGACATCCAGGTTTCTGTGAGGCAAATAACGCAGCAGTCCCTTGTTTCTCGTTGGTATGAGATGCGCGCCCGCAGTTCACAGAGTTTGTTATCCAGTGACTGAACGTTGGCCAGTAAAATGGTTGGAAGAGGAGGTCGGAAAGCTCGGCGTCTCAGTCTGACGAGAACGCCAGCTCTTTTTCCCCTTTTTCGGCGTCGTCGGCGTCTCCTCGATTTCGCAACCCACACAAAGGGCTCTGATGCGGTGTCTGTGAACAGTCCACCGGCATTCAAAAACTCAAAGTCCGGTTTGCGTTGCGCGACGGAGGAACCAATGTTCAAAAGCGTGTCTCTATCGTAGACAGTTACACTAACAACATCTAACACGTAAAACAACAAAAAAACTAATAAAACATACGAAAAACTGCAAAGTTTTCCCGGAGCACGCAACACGGCTCCCATCCTCGGCGCCATCTTGACTACTATACAAAGATGGCCAATATACTTGACTACTATACAAAGATGGCCAATATACACACATATACAGTATATAATACTGATTTATTTAGTTTAAGTTATGTTCTGTTTTGTTGGTTGGTCTGGATTGTAAAAAAAATGCTCTGTGTTAAATAAATAATTTTAATTTGTAGCTTTGTAATTTACTTTTTTTATTTGAAAAGCAAGATAAAATATAGTGAAAAAGACATTTTGACCATAATTTATAGTTTCTATTAACTATAATTTATGCAATGGTGTAAAATATGCAAAATAAATGGGGAAAAAACTTGAAAAACCGTGTTCAATATTACCGTGTTAAGTGTTTCATTATTATTCTCCTTCAGCCAAGAATTTTCATTTCGGTGCATCCCTATTTTTTATGTGTGCATAAAATACTTTAATGTTTCACATGAAACATCCAGAACATCAAACTATTATATTTCAGCATTATACACAATCATACAAATAATATTTGTAAACGATTTTCAAAATCCTTTAGTTATGGGTACATTTTTTTAAAAGTTTTGGTGTAACACTGTTCTTCTAGTTAGCTTAACTAACTTCTGACAACTTTTTATTCAAGGTAAATAGATGGTTTTCAATTTGGTTCATTTCTGGGGTCAGAAAGATGGTTTGTAAAAATCTAATTTACCAAACTGAACCAAATTAGTTTTTAGTGCAACATCAAAGGGGAGGAAAAATATATTTCAGAAATATGGTAATTGGTAATAATATATTTCTAATAATAAAAATAAATTAATTAATAATACACAACTAAACACTCTTCAGTCCACTTACAGGAGGACCTGAGTGTGAATATTAGAAAACAAAAGACACATTTGTTTTTATTTAAAAAGGTTGGCATCAGATTATAAAAACCTTTTGATTCTTAGTTAAAACTTGATTTCATCTATAAATCACACACACACACACATTGAACATACGGTAAGACATATTATAAAAAGTCATCACAGAATGCAATTATGAAATTTTCTTGAATAGCTTTGGGAAAGTATCACCATGACACATGATATAATTTTCTGGTATGTGTTTGTAATGTGCACCTTGAGGTCTGGCAGGATTTACAGTAAGTGTTTGCATGAGTATGTGTGTGTGTGTGTGTGTGGTGTGTGTAAGTTCAGCCTATCAGCAACCACACGGAAAGATGGCCAAACCACAAAGCTGGCTCAGCTACCTTCATCATCATGTTGATGATCATGGTGATGAAGCTGATGATCTAGTTCCAAGATGGCGCCGCTGCCTTCGGACGCAGTTCAGGTACCTCCGCTCAGATTGTGCTCTTATAGACTTTTTTACGTAGTTTTTCTTTCTCTTTTTACACACAACATCTGCTCTGGTCACTTATGACAAACTAACACTTTTGGACATTGGACACTGCTACACTAACCTGTTTCAGGACACTTTATCCACGAATCCAACGTGCCCATTTGATATTCTCCGGAACACGGAGATGAACAATGGCCACTCGAATAACCCCCTGAGGAGATCATGAAGCTCCGCAGGAAATGTGCTGGGATCCACAACAGACTGAGAAAAAGGGCTCACCGTTCTCCTCTCCCGAGTATCCTGCTCACCAATGTCAAATCCTTGGAGAATAAGATGGATGATCTTAGAGCCAGGATGAGTTTCCAACAGGACATAAGGGACTGTAACATCCTTTGTTTGTCTGAAACATGGCTCACGACCTCGGTCCCGGACACTGCTGTAATGCCGTCTGATTACGTTTCAGTTTTACGGATGGACAGAACAGCTGAAGTGGGGTATACTAGTCTATACTAGCTGAGGTAAAACCAAAGGTGGAGGAGTCTGTTTCATGATTAACAAGAAATGGTGTGACCCCAGGAGCATCTCCATTCTGTCGCGCTCCTGCTCGCATCATCTGGAACATCTGTCAATTATCTGCCGCCCATTCTATCTGCCCTGCGAGATTTAATCGATCATTGTTACTGCTGTTTACATTCCACCACAGGCAGACACTAGCTTGGCTTTGTCTAAGCTTCACAATGTGCTCAGAAGCTACATTATCAAACACCCTAACGCTACCTTTATCATCGTGGGGGACTTTAACAAAGCCAACCTCAGGCAGGTCATGCCAAACTTTTATCAACATGTATCCTGTCCAACTAGAGGACCGAATACACTGGATCATTGCTACACTCAGTTTAAAAATGGCTACAATGCCTGCTCACTACCGCCTTTTGGCAAATCGGACCATGCCGCCATTTTCCTCACAATATAAACAAAGGCTCGTTCATGAACCCCCGGTGGAGAGAGTAGTGATGCGCTGGGAGGTAAGAATTGTTGTTTCTTTTCTCTTTATTTTTCATTTAGGGAAGAGGTTTATGCTGAGTTAGCTTATGCATTTTGTTTATTATTTTGGTTTGATTCCCCCTCCTGAGGTACGTTTTCGTTTGTCTCTTATTAATGAGTGTATTAATAAATACTTCTTTTGAATATACCTTTTGGGTTTGGATGTTTTTCCACCTTAATTGATAAAGTGGGAGAGGGGACTCCGGGCACCTAGAAATGCAGGGCTGAGGTGCTCTTTATCTTTTCTTTAAAATACCTTGCATGCATACGTTTCTTGTGGCGGGTCTGTCAGGGGCGGGCTGTAGGGGTGCAGCCCTGTCGGACTACATAACAAATGGGGGCTCGTCCAGGATATTTTTAAATAAGGTAAAGGAAAAAACTTGTTTATAAAATGTGTAGTTTTTTTTCTGTCCTGAAAAGGTAGCTACAATGTAATCTATTTTTGTAATGGGTACCGGTTTTGTTTAACTGTTTTTGTGTGAGGGGGTGTAAATAGGGAGTAAAAAATAAATAAAAATTTTAGTATGGAGGTAGATGTTGAAGCATTTCTTGGTAGTCCAACTGCAGACCAGCTGGATTAATTTAAGAAGAAAGATCTTCTACGGCTGGCGGATGCTTTAAACATTTCAATGGTAGTGAGTGCAAAGAAACAAAAGATTAAATCCGATCTTCTTTCTGAATTGATAGCTCTTGGTATTTTAAAAGAGGAACCTCCGGTTGCAAGTGAAACCGAGGGGGAGATGGAGGAAGTTAGGGAAATGGTGAGGTCTGACTCTGAACGGGAAAGTGATCAAATGGTTGCGTTGAAATTAAAAGAGTTGGAACTCCAGATTAAGCAACAAGAACATAAAAATCGCTTACTTCATTTAAGAGAGCTTGAGTTGCTCCGTGTTACAAAGCAGGAAGAGCGTGAGGAGGGCGCTCAAACTGTTCAGTCTGGTGGCGCTGTTAACTCTGATCAATTTGATCCAAGTCGATATATTCGGAGGTTGACGCTTATTTCACCGCTTTCGAGCGGGTAGCTGGTAAACTGAGATGGCCGAGGGATATGTGGGCACTTATGTTGCAAAGTAATCTAGTTGGTAAGGCCCAAGAAGTTTGTGCAGCGATGCCTATCGAGGATTCTCTGAACTACGACTTAGTAAAAACTGCAGTACTCAGGGCTTATGAACTTGTGCCTGAGGCATATAGGCAGAAATTTCGAGGTTATAGTAAATTTGATAAACAAACCTTTCTCGAATTTGCAAGAGACAAGAGGAACATGTTAGAAAAATGGTGCGCTGCGTCAAAAGTGAATACCTTTGAGGGTTTGCAGGAGTTAATTCTGCTTGAAGATTTTAAGAACTGTCTTCCCGAAAGTTTAGTGGTGCATCTTAACGAGCAGAAGGTTACATCTTTGGCGGAAGCAGCAGTGATGGCTGACGAGTACGTGTTGACTCATAAAACTATTTTTTTGACACGTACACATCAAAATTTAAGAGCGGTGCCAAATAAAACACTAGTGTTTTCAAATACACAAAAAACAGAAACCCGGACAAGGGTTGCTCCAAAAAGCCCAGAGAGTGGTGCGGAGAAAAAGCGTTCTTGTTTCTATTGCCTCGAATCTGACAATTTTATAGCTGACTGTAAGGCGTGGAAACAGAAAAATATGTCTAAAATAAAGAAAGTAGCACACGTGGTGGTTCTTCCAAAGGAAGAAAAGTTGGAAACTAAGTTGAAGTTGCCCGATTTTAACCCCTTTTTGATGAGAGGTACCGTTTCTCTTGCAGTCAACGGAGACAAACAGTATGTTTCCGTTCTCCGGGATACTGGCTCCGGGCAGTCCATCATTAGGAAAGGAGTTCTTCCTCTCTCGGCTGAGACATACACAGGGATGGATGTTCTTGTTCGTGGTATAGAATTGGGATGTGTTAAACTCCCCATTCATTCTGTGTATTGAAATTCAGACCTGGTTGAAGGTATGGTGAATATGGGAGTTTGTGAAAAACTTCCTGTGGATGAGGTTGATGTCATCCTCGGTAATGATTTGGCGGGAGGTAATGTGTTTCCTTCCCCAATTGTGTCGAAGATTCCCGTGTGCGATTCGGAAGTGACTCTGCAATATTCCGACGTGTTCTCTGTCTGTGCTGTGACACGTTCTCAGATGCGAAACTATGAAGATTTGGTGGATTTGTCTGATTCATTTCTCGCATGTTCAAGTCCAACCGAACTTACATTGTCAGTGGACAGTGCCGTTAAGGTGGATAATGGTGCTGGTGTTGAAGTCCCTATAATTAGGTTAGGTCGGACAGAGCTCGCGGCTGCTCAGAAAACTGATTCAACATTATCAACCTGTGTAGATGTAGCCGTATCTGACAAAAGTAAATTAGGCGGAGTCCGGGTGGGCTATTATTGGGAAGACGACGTGTTGATGCGCAAGTGGAATTCGGTGACAAATGAAAAGGCTAATTTGGCCCCTAGATATCAGATTGTACTACCTTCTGTAGTCCGGGCGGCTGTTTTAAAGTTAGCTCATGATCATATAATGGGAGGTCACTTGGGGGTTAATAAAACTTTCCAACGTGTGTCTCATTATTTTTACTGGCCTGGTTTACGGACTAGTGTAGCGAATAATTGTCGTTCGTGCCGAGAATGTCAGATGGTAGGCAAGCCTAACCAGGTCGTTCGACCGGTCCCCTTGTGCCCAATACCAGTCATGGGTGAACCGTTCGAAAGGTTAATTTTGGATTGTGTAGGCCCGTAGCCCAAATCACGGGAGGGGTATCAATATATTCTTTCCTTCATGTGCACAGCGACGCGTTTTCCAGAGGCTGTACCTTTGCGCAATCTAAAGGCGAAAACGGTCGTAAAGGAGCTAATAAAATTCTGTTCTCTGTTCGGATTGCCACGTGTAATACAAACAGATCGTGGAACTAATTTTACGTCGAAAGTGTTCAAACAGGTGCTAGACGATCTTACGGTTGCGCATGTGACTTCGAGCGCTTATCATCCTCAGTCGCAAGGAGCGTTAGAACGCTTCCATCAAACCCTTAAAACAACGCTAAAAACGCATTGCGTGGATTCTGGTCGAGACTGGGCAGAAAGTCTTCCTTTGCTTATGTTCGCAATTAGAGAGTCCGTGCAAGATTCTCTTGGGTTCAGCCCTGCAGAGCTTGTCTTTGGACATACCGTTCGCGGTCCTTTAAAGCTCTTAAGTGAGCAACTGCTGGCAACAAAACCTATGGCGAGATCTGTTTCAGAATATGTGGATACGTTTTGCAAACGCTTGAAGCATGTTTGTAGTCTGGCTAGAGCAAATTTAGCTTCAACTCAAGTGGTAATGAAAGCTCAGTATGATCGGCGTACTGTTGAACGTTCCTTTAAGCCGGGCGAGTTGGTGTTAGCTTTATTACCAGTCCCTGGCTCAGCACTGCAGAATAGATTGTCTGCGCTCAGGGGTACGAATCACATAGGATGTATCACTCAATTTCCTCTCCACAACGTACGGCCCAGTGAATCTATTCTGGAAGGGAGAAATAGTCTGATGTGGATATGGTGAGTGTGACAGCTCCCGTCGTTGTTGTTACAACGGTAGAGGAAAGTGAGGAGGATAGTGTGGAGGCCGTCTCCATTCCTACGGGACGTCTGCAAAACTCAAAAATTTTGCAGGATTTGGGTTCGTACTTGAGTTATATGTCAGAGTCCCAACGTGCAGATGTTTTGGCCTTAATTTAAGCATTTCCTACTATTTTCTCTGATGTTCCATCACAAACAAATGTTTTATTTCACGATATTGATGTGGGGGACACAAGTCCGATTATGCGACATCCGTATAGAGTAAACCCCTTCAAAAGAGAAATGATGAAATCCGAAATTGGGTATATGTTACAAAATGGGTTGGCTGTGGCCAGCCAAAGTGCTTGGAGCTCTCCTTGCTTGTTGGTACCCAAATCGGATGGGTCATTTCGTTTTTGTACAGACTACAGGAAGATCAATGCTGTAACGAAAACAGACTCGTTTCCACTTCCTAGAATCGATGATTGCATTGATAAAGTCGGCCCGGCAGAGTTTGTAACAAAACTTGACCTTTTAAAAGGGTACTGGCAGGTGCCATTAACGCCGCGAGCTTCCGAAATATCTGCCTTTGTAACTCCAGATTTCTTTGGCCAATATTCGGTCATGGCGTTCGGCATGCGAAATGCGCCGGCAACCTTTCAACGCCTGATGCGTTTAGTGCTGCAGGGTGTACCAGATTGTGAAGCATATTTAGATGACATTGTCATCTTTTCGTCTACATGGGAGGAACATATGAATTCCTTAAAGACAGTCTTTGCCCGCTTGGCTAAGGCATTATTAACGGTGAATTTGTCTAAATGCGAGTTTGCTAAAGCCACAGTGACATATCTCGGAAAGCAAGTAGGTCAAGGGCAAGTGAAACCAGTGAATGCAAAGATACTTGCCATAACAGAGTTTCCCCGACCCTCTAATCGTCGAGAGTTACGCCGCTTCTTAGGAATGGCGGGCTATTATCGGGGATTCTGTCGTAATTTCGCAACGTTGGTTGCGCCATTGACAGATCTTTTAAAAGCATCTCTAAAGTTTGTCTGGTCACCAGAGTGTGAGCATGCCTTCAATGGAGCTAAAGATCTTTTGTGTAAAGCCCCAATTTTGGCCGTGCCAAATTTTTCCAGAGCCTTCTTGCTTGAGGTAGATGCAAGTGGGGTTGCTGCAGGGGCCGTATTACTGCAGAGATCAGAGGGAAATGTGGAATTACCAATCTGTTACTTTTCAAAGAAGTTCAGTGACAGTCAACGTCGCTACAGTACAGTCGAAAAGGAAGCTTTAGCCTTGATGTTAGCACTGAGACATTTTGATGTTTATTTAAGTGCTAACCCTTTTCCTGTAAGAGTATATACAGACCATAATCCGTTGGTATTCCTGTCCCGTATGCAAAATTTCAATCAACGTTTGATGCGCTGGTCTTTGGTCATTCAAGAGTATAACCTTGAGATTGTTCACAAACGTGGCTCGGAGATGGTACTAGCAGATGCGCTGTCCAGAGCGGTTGGTCCTGAAAATGCCATGTGTAAATAGAAGAGACCAAATAAATGTGTCTCTGTTTCGGGTGGGGAGGTATGTTACGGGTGTCTTATTTAATTATTATATGGTTGTTTTTAGATGTGTTTGTGTACATTTTCTGTTGTTATTGTTGTGTTGTGCTTCTCCTCTCCCTCCTGTTTCTCCTAATAGCGCTGATTAGCGTGCACAGGTGCACGGAGTTACGGCGACGTCAGAGGCGTGGTGGCGTTTCTGCAGTGTGGATAAAAGCCTGTTTGGAAGTTTCCTCCGCGAGTTCTCCTCTCTCCCTGCTTGGTGGTTCTCCTGGTAACATTGTGTTACCAAGCATGTTGTAAATTTGATGTCACACAGTGGTGTGTAAGCTCATTGAGCTACCTGTTAGTCAAAAGAGACTGGTGTAGGGAGGAGGGAACCCTTTCTTTTCCTCGGTTTTCCCCTGTTTTGAGGCTAGTAGGGAGGTAAGAATTGTTGTTTCTTTTCTCTTTATTTTTAATTTAGGGAAGAGGTTTATGCTGAGTTAGCTTATGCATTTTGTTTATTATTTTGGTTTGATTCCCCCTCCTGAGGTACGTTTTCGTTTGTCTCTTATTAATGAGTGTATTAATAAATACTTCTTTTAAAATATACCTTTTGGGTTTGGATGTTTTTCCACCTTAATTGATAAAGTGGGAGAGGGGACTCCGGGCACCTAGAAATGCAGGGCTGAGGTGCTCTTTATCTTTTCTTTAAAAGACCTTGCATGCATACGTTTCTTGTGGCGGGTCTGTCAGGGGCGGGCTGTAGGGGTGCAGCCCTGTCGGACTACGTAACACAGGGTCTGAGGACAATCTGTTCCTTTGGAAATAAATCCTCTGCAGAGGTGAGAGCAGATCCGTTGCTGGCTGGCGAGTTAAACCACTTCTACGGCCGCTTTGAATGTAATGGCGGCAGCGCGACTCTGCTGATCAGCGCGTCAGGAAGCAGCAGACAGAGCAGCGATGATCATGTCATCACCGTGTCGGAGGACGAGGTTCGGAGGGAACTAAAGAGAGTGAACGTCAGGAAAGCAGCCGGACTTGATGGGATTACTGGCCGTGTCCTGAGGTCCTGTGCTGATCAGCTTGCTGGTTTGTTTACATCCATCTTTAATGAGTCCCTTGCTACCTCTGTGGTTCCCACCTCCTTTGAAAAAAATCTGTCATCATCCCTGTGCCTAAGAACAGTAAACCCTCTTGCCTGAATGACTATCGTCCAATTGCCCTCACATCAATAGTCATGAATGTTTTTGAGAGACTTGTAAAGAACCACATTTGCTTCTCCATCCCTGTTACTTTTGACCCCCTTGGCCCAAGTAGATCTACTAACGATGCCATCTCTCACGTCCTGCACTCTCTCCTCTCACACATTGACAGCAAAAATGGGAACTGCTATTCATTGACTATAGATCAGCTTTCAATACTATAGTCCCCATCAAGCTAGCTTTTAAACTCACAGACCTCGGCCTAAACTTTTCACTCTGTGACTGGATTCAAGACTTCCTCACCGGCAGACCTCAAGTGGTGAAAATGGGCCAGTTCACCTCCAACTCCATCACCCTGAACATAGGAGACCCACAGGGCTGTGTCCTGAGTCCTAAGTCCCCTGCTCTACTCTCTCTACACACATGACTGTGTGTCCTCTCACAGCTCCACTTCTATCATCAAATTTGCTGATGATACAGTGGTTCTGGGCCTCATATCCAACAATGATGAGACCGCATACTTGGATGAGGTAGAGAGACTTACATCATGGTGCCAGGACAACTGTCTCTCTCTGAATGTGAACAAAACTAAAGAGCTGATTGTGAACTTCAGAAAGAGACAGCAACGGCCCTACAGTCCTCTTATGATCAGTGGGACCCCTGTGGAGAGGGCGAGCAGCTTTAAGTACCTCGGTGTAAACATCTCAGAGGACCTGACTTGGACTACACACATTCAAACACAGGTTAAGAAAGCCAGGCAAAGACTTTTCCATCTCCGACAGCTGAGGAAATTCAGGGTCTCACCAGCAATCCTAAAAACGTTCTATTCAGGGGCCATAGAAAGTGTACTGACTCGGTGCATCTCAGTGTGGTATGGAAACGTCTCCAATCAGGACGGCAAAGCTCTGCAGAGAGTCGTGCGCTTAGCTGAGCGCATCTCAGGGTCTGCTCTCCCCTCTCTGCGGGACATCTTCCTCAAACGCTGCAAAAGCAGAACTGCTAAAATAATCAAGGACTCAAATCACCCCGGTAACCGTCTCTTCATTTTACTGCCATCTGGCAAGCACTACCGGAGCATGATGGCAAAAACTGAGAGACTTAGGAGGAGCTTCTTCCCCCAGGCCATCAGGCTCCTAAACTCAAACTCGGTCAAATAACATTTACAAGACTCAATTTAATAAACTGTAAAACATTCATTATTCTCCACCATCCGCATTGCTGCTATGTGTACATACCCGGTACAACCTGTTTGCACATTCTTCTTGCACATTCCTGCTTATATTATTATGTATTAAATCTTCAGTATATTGTCCTGCACATTTTATTTTATTGCACATTTTATTCTTCTTTATTTATATTCTTATTTTTTACTTCATTTTTTCCATACCTATGTTTATGTATATTCTCTTGTGTTTGTGTTACATATAATTGCACTGTCCATGGAGCGGACCTGACTTACATTTCACGGCTGTTATATTCTGTGTAATTGTGTATGTGACGAATACAAATCTTGAATCTTGAATCCTCATCGCCCAAAATCTCACTTGACCACTATGAGTCATGCATTATCATCTGATAAAGCATTCTCTCTTGAAAATCCATACTGTAGATGTTCAAAGTTCAGTCATTTTAAGAGACTTATTTATTCTTATCAGCTAATTACACTTTTGTGTGTATGGTGTGATGGCCTCACCTGACAATCATCAGATCTAATCTGATTGGCTTTCTTCTTGCAAGGTGATCAAGGTGGGAACATTTTTAGTCCAGTGGCCACTGTTTCATTAAAATATCCATCTATGAATATGAAAGGGGGGAAAATCAGGTATTATGCCTATACTGTATATTGACCATTATAAATGTATGGACGATCAGGGCTTGACATTGACACCGGCCTTTACATTTTTACATTTCACTACTGATTATATTCTGTATAATTGAGTATGTGATGAATAAAAACCTTGAATCCAACCATCAACCATTTTGCGGGTTAAATTTGATCTACTTTGACAGAGCTCAACATTAATGATTGTGTTTTTTTTGAAGCGGCAAGTGAAAGAGAAATAAAAACAAGTAAACACAACTACACAGAGAAGATACATATTTTGGTAAGAAGGTAACCTGGTTTTTGTATTTATAACAAAATAATAACTTTACGCAACAAAACACGACCAAAAGAGTGCAGTTTTCCCTGAAAACCGGTGCAAATTTTACATTAGTTTTATGCAAGAGTTCAAACGAGTATAGGCATGGTTAATATTACGTGACTTACATTTACATTACATTTTGGACACAATGTTGTCAGTGTTGACTGTTTTTGCTAGATTTGGTTTACGCAAACAGTTCCAAACAAAGATCTCTGTTCAGTTGCACCTCTGAGAAACACACCGCTGTGTTATTCTGCAGTTGAAAGATTGTGTCTTATATTTCTTTTTAAAGATAGTGTCAAATAATATAAATGTAAAAATTTGATACGAAAGACGACACATAAATTAAATAAGGTTAGGGAAAAACATTTTATAAAAAGTCATTTTATAGGCAAAAATTACCTGTAAATAAATTTAAGTAAATTTTAGTATGTTATAATTTTAATCATATAAAAAGTAATTTCCTAGCAACAAAACTGTGGCCATTAAAAATGCTTAGTGGCTAGTAATTTTGGAAAACCCCTAGCCACCGTGGCTTTGAGCAAAAAGTTAATGTCAAGCCGTGTGGACGATAGTGTAATAATACTTTATGTTGTTAAAGTAAGTAATAAATGGAAACTGGATCCTCTTTTATGTCCGAGTACATTTACAATGGCACACAAATAAATTAATAAAATTATGTTTCAATCGTGATGATTGCACATACATAGCCTAATGCATTTTTGAGTCTAAAGTCTTAAGAGGAGTTTTTAGTTTTTTTTAAACTTGACGGCGATTAAAACAGTTTAGTTCACAATACGCAACTGAATGAAGATTAAACTGGAACATTTATGCAGATTCAAACTAAATGAAATTCAAAGAACGCGTCGTGTGAGCTTTCTGCATGCGTTTTCTCTAACTACTTGGAGTGAAAGCAACGGAAAGCAGACAATGGCTGGGTAAACCTAATTTGTGTACAAGTATAGATGTATTTGAGTGCTTAAGTGTGCCTTACTTTCAAGAAGATAGTTCTCTTGCAGTCACTGTGGTCCAGTTTTCAATAGCAAAACTATCCTATTGTAGTAAAATGAGAAGATGAAATGATAATACGACTTGACGTCGTTATAGGGACTAAAAACTGCACATTTACAGAGTATGCTTTCTTGTCCTGCTGGAAATCAAGAGTTTAATCAGTCAAGTTGTGTTGATAGAGCACATACTTATTTACTTACGTTTGGTGGTGCTGAATGAGCAAAACGATTCTGTTTTATTAGGCTTCATTGTATACTATCCTATAAATGATCCTTGTGTAATTTATAACAGCAGTTTCTCATTGGCCCTCAGGTCATGATCATCTGAAGAAAATATAGAAGAGATATCAATTTAAGCTGGCAATCCAGTAATAAAGTCCAGACACAACAGCCTGCGTTCATTTTCAAACACGTGTTTACTGAGAGTGTAACCACAGGGAGCATGCTATTATGCTGTGTGAACACTTGATCTCATACTGATGTGCTGAACCTCAGGGACTGGATAGGAGTCCAGTTATGAGGTCTACCTGCTAAAGGAAAGGGTTTGTTGTAAATGTATCTTTTTTTGTATGAAAGTAGCTTTTATTTTGCTTTTGTGGATTTGTTGTTTTTTATGATAGGATAACAGAACATAAACCCAAAAAATGCAGGAGATGTACAACCTGAATTCCAGAAATGTTGGGACGTTTTTTTTTTTTTTTGGGGGGGGTTATAAAATGAAAACTTTTTTTTTTACATTTGAATGAAATTTCAAAAGAATTTCAAATCGCATGAGCCAATATTTTATTCACAATAGAACATAGATAACATAATAAAATATTTAAACTGAGACATTTAAAAATTGTATCCACAAAATAAGCTAATTTCAAATTTGATGCCTGCTACAGGTCTCAAAATAGTTGGGACGGGGGCATGTTTACCATGGTGCAGCATCACCTCTTCTTTTCAAAACAGTTTGAAGATGTCTGAGCATCGAGGTTATGAGTTTCTGGAGTTTTGGTGTTGGAATTTGGTCCAATTCTTGCCTGATATAGGTTTCCAGCTGCTGAAGAGTTTGTGGACATATTTTTTGTTTAATTATGCACAAAATGTTCTCTATAGGTGAAAGATCTGGACTGCAGGCAGGTCAATTCAGCACACAGACTCTTCTACGAGGCCATGCTGTTGTAATAGCTGCAGTATGTGGTTTGCATCATCCTGCTAAAATACACAAGGCCTTCCCTGAAATAGACATCATTTAAATGTGAGCATATGTTACTCTAAAACCTTTATGTACATTTGAGTATCCACAGTGCCTTCCAAAACATACAAGCTGCCCATGCCGTATGCACTTATGCACACCCATACCATCAGAGATGCTGGCTTTTGAACTGAAAGCTGATGAGACGCTGGAAGGTCTCCCTTCTCTTTAGCCCGGAGGACACGACATCCATGATTTCCAACAAGAATGTCAAATTTGGACTCGTCTGACCATAGAGCACTTTTCCACTTTGATACAGTCCCTTTTAAATGAGCCTTGGCCCACAGGACACGACGGCGCTTCTGGACCATGTTCACATATGGCTTCCTTTTTGCATGATAGAGCTTTAGTTGGCATCTGCAGATGGCACGGCAGATTGTGTTCACTGACAGTGGTTTCTGGAAGTATTCCTGGGCCCATTTAGTAATGTCAGTGACAGAATCATGCTGATGAGAGTGATGCAGTGTCGTCTGAGGGCCTGAAGACCACGGGCATCCAACAAAGGTCTTCGGCCTTGTCCCTTACGCAGAAGTTTATCCAGTTTCTCTGAATCTTTTGATGATGTTATGCACTGTAGATGATGAGGTTTGCAAAGCCTTTGCAATTTGACGTTGAGGAACGTTGTTTTTAAAGTATTTCACAATCCTTTTACGCACTCTATTACAGATTGGAGAGCCTCTGCCCATCTTTACTTCTGAGAGACTCTGCCTCTCTAAGACATCCCTTTTATAGCTAATCATGTTACAGACCTGATGTCAATTAACTTAATTAGTTGCTAGATATTCTCCCAGCTGAATCTTTTCAAAATGTTTTGCTTTATCAGCCCTTGGTTGCCCCCGTGTCAACTTTTTTGAGACCTGTAGCAGGCATCAACCGTGAAATTAGCTAATTTAGTGGATACAAGTCTAAAATGTATCCGTTAAAACATTTGTTGTGTTCTCT
>CM049794.1:21783722-21873722 GCA_027422405.1 Ptychobarbus kaznakovi
ACCCAGCCTTCTGATCTGAGGTGTTATTCATTTCTAAATCACAAACAGTGTGACATGAGTTATGCACCTAAGATAAGTACTTATAGAGTTAAATATGAGCAACAGTGATACTGACAATGAAAATTAGTAAAACTCAACCCGATTATTGTGTTCATTTGAATTAATGTTCTGTATTGGTTTCTTACAGGTGTTTTACCTGTATTTGAATGACTCATTGCATTTTGAGGGTTATTATTAGTTGTTAGTTAGTTAGTTAGTTAGTTAGTTAGTTAGTTAGTTAGTTAGTTAGTTAGTTAGTTGTTAGTTAGTTAGTTTAAAATTGTAAACTGAAGATATATGTAATTGTATGCCATAATATTTATTTATTTGTATTCATTTATTCTTGTCTTAGCAAACACCACTAACTAATTGTGACTTCAATATAAGTCTACTACAAAGAATATATATATAAAACTGTTTTAAACTAAAGTTCTGTTGTGTTTATAAAATGAAAAGTGGTCATGTTTATTTAGAGAGCATGCCTGACATATGATGTGCAAAATGGTTAAATAATAAAGGATAAAACTGCTTGAGTCTAAAGCTTAGAGGTTTAAGTGCATCAGCCTTTCACCCTGTTAGAGTAATATTGTGATATATTATACCATCTACTCTCTTTAGGTTCAGGAGTTGAACCGCACAAACTCAGTGAACCCGCAGATAAGCTAATTAAGCTTTTATCTGAATTATTTTACTGTGGAGGTGAAAACAACAAACAGTGTTTATTACATTTAATTTTTAGCTAGTCAGAGGCTTTTACTTTGACATTTTTATCTGATATCATAAAGATAAAATAAGCACTGCAGCAGAGAGTTGATAATTATTAATAAACTTACAACTTCACCAAAAGATAACTGCATGACATTATACTTTGTTGTGTTTTTAAATGTTTACTGTAATAGTTTGTTGTAACTATTCATTTTATATTAGAATTCAAATCAACGCGCTTGAAATATGTCTTGGATATTTCAAATATGTCTGTTTAGTATTTTATGTTTAGAGTTTATTATTTTCCGAGTACGATATTATTACAATTATGTTTATGTGATATATACTGTATTTCTACAATTGTATTTTATTTTCACTGTCTCACTGAATTTACAATAAAAAATGCAACAAACATTTCATTGCTTTTTTATTTCATTGTTTCTATTTTCTGTTTTCTTTTCTTTCTTACTTGATTTTTATCTTTATAGTAAACTAAAGGAGACTTGTGGTTATTTTAAATTCAAGATTATTTGTATAGTGATTTTTACGATACAATCGTTGTGAAGCAGCTTTACAGGAATTACGTTTCTACAGTAGATTTATATATTGCAGAAACTTAATATATTTAACTTATGGCAAGATGTGGTTAATCCTGTTTATTGTCCGAGGCGTTGGCATCATATCTTCTCAGGTGTTTGGTAAATTAATAACTTGTACTCTATGTTGATTATTTTCTATTGTGTTAGTGTGATTGAAAACTATTTGTTGTTGCTGCCATTTTGAACCAGGACGCCCTGAAAGAGGACATGTTTTATCTCAATGGTATATTTACCTGGTTAAATAAAAGATAATAATAAATAATAATAATGTTTTATTTTATTGAGACTTAATCTATATAACAATTACTAATGAATGTAAAAAAAAAACTTTTATTTTCCATCCTTGGATTTTTAAATATGTATTTATAAGAAAATAATAATAACATTTTAGGGAAAAAAAGTGGAATTGTTTTCTGCATGCTTTATTAAATTTTTCAAAATGTTCCAAACAAAACTAACAATTGTATCTTCATGGCTTATATTGCAGTGACACTGTAAAATTTACATTTGTACGTATTTTGCATACATCAATAATTAGTGTGTACACATTATATGCATTTTCAGACAATTTGATATTTATGTGTCAAATATTTGTTAACTATTTACAGTAAAATGATTAAGTTGTCCTGCTATCTACAGATAACATAGACATAAATACTAAATACTTTGAAATACAATACGGGTTTATAGTAAAATATCATAGTCATACTAATTTGGGCAACAATAAAAATGCAATTGCAAGCCCCCTCTGTTAGTTCATTATTTTCTGGATCAATATCTATAAAAGAAATACCTTTACTTGATGTGTCAGATTGTCCAAAGTACTGTTGTGATGTGGGGAAGTGTGTGTTATGCGCATGTATAAAACGGGACGGGAGGGACTGTGGATCACAAATACTGACAAACATGACTGTTAATCATTGAATGTCACATTAACACGTTCAGACCTGGTTTGTCAGCGTGAAGCTGTTGTTGGACCTTTACTGGGCAATATGAAAGTTTTAGATGCAGGCAAGAGAAAGTTTGGGGTGGGCTTTAAGAGCCCAGCTGTAAAATGTGACCCTGGAGCACAAAACCAATCTTAAGTCGCAGAGCTATATTTGTAGAAATAACCAGAAATACATTGTATGGGAGTCAAAATTATCAATTTCTCTTTTATGCCAAAAATCATTAGGGTATGAAGTAAATATCACGTTCCATGAATATATTTTGTAAATGTCTTACCGTAAATATAAAAAAAAATCATTTTTGATTAGTAATATGCATTGCTAAGAATTAATTTGAACAACTTTAAAGATGATTTTCTCAATATTGTGATTTTTTTGCACCCTCAGATTCCAGATTTTCAAATAGTTGTATCTCAGCCAAATATTGTCCTATCATAAACCATACATCAATGGAAAGCTAATTTGTTCAGCATTCAGATGTATAAATATCAATTTCGAAAAATTGACACTTGCTTTTTTCAACAGATGGCAGACTCTCAGAAAGTGACAGATGAAAACTTCATGATATGGGAACTTCATATTATGCTAGAATAGAATAGAATAGAATTAGTGGTGTCAAAGTTAGCGCGTTAACGCAGAAGAGTAATTTTTCAGATTAACGCGTTAAAAATATTGCACGCAATTAACGCAGGGGCGGGGCTAGGAAACACGAAAAGCACTGTCTTTCTCTTGCTCAGCGCCAGCTAAAGCGCAGCGCGGCGCGTCAAAGGGTTCAAAACGATCGGGTTCAAATTCAACATGGGGGGGGGGTTCTGTGGCACAAATCAGGAGTGCATTTCTCAAAATTCATGTTTCAACATCAAAACATCAGCAAATAACCTTCTTAATATAGGCCTATTATAATATAACATTTTCGTTTTAGATGAAAGTGTCTGTTTTCTGCGTAAAAATAACTTTCCTGTGTATATTTGTGTAATAAAAATAAGCTTTCTGTTTCATAAACTGATAACAGCTTAAAATGATTTACCTTAGTGTGTCTTTGCTATTATATTCCAATATCATTATGCCTCAATTAGCTAGATATAGATTAAGAGTTGTTGTTTTATATGTACAGATGCTCTCTGCTGTGTTTAATATTTATTATAAAAAATATGACTTGTAATAAAAGTACAACTTCAGGCAGACAATGGTATGATGTAAGCAACACAGCTACAACAAACAAAACTGATAATGGGTGTGTTAGATGTATAGTGTATGAATAATCTAGCTTTGACAATAACCAGTAATATTTATTATTTATAGGTTTTATTACTCTGTTTGAGTTGACACTTGGCCTACATTTGAGTCTGTGAAGTGACTTTAGATCAGTGACACACGCAGGACTGTCCTGCTGCAGGTGTATATAAGACACCTGCGCCTCCTGCACAGGTACGTCCACTGGACTAACAGCAGAAACACACACTCAGCGCACAGCACAGGTAGGACAATTACGTTATAATAATGCTGCTCAGTGCTTGGCAAACCATGCTTGGTGTTTTAAAAACAAATGAATATAAGCTTTTGCTTTGGATTTGTGCTCTTGAGCTGCTTTTCTTAGTCAGTGTAGTGTTTCTGTGTTTAGTGGTAAGGATGTGATCACTGCTGATGAGTTTGAGTCATGTGTCAGGGAGCGCTCGGGTTTATGTCTCTCATCAAACTATTGCTTAACTGTGTGATGGAAATAGCTGAACATTGACGTATAAGTGGTCTGCTGACAGAATGATAATTTCTTAGTGTTTCTATAAATTAACACAAAAATATGTGAGCATTTGTGAGATATTAACACGTGGGCAGTTCAACACAAACAGGTGAGCCAACAATCAGAAAGACTGAATAAAAGAGAAAGAATGTTTTTTAACTTTATTGTTTTCAATCACTGCTTTTTAAATTAGAAATTGCTTTTTACTTTGTACTTTTTATTTGCTTTTTTACTTTACTTTTCACTTTAAACGGTGTATTGTTTTAAACACTGCAGCTCTCCAAGAAACAAGACTTTTTTCTTTACTTGTTCAATTTTTACTTTACACTTTTTTTGGTTTTGTTTAGTTTAATCACTGTTTTTTAAATGAGAAATACACTTTTTACTTGTAGCTACTTCTGTATTTAGCCTATTTTACTTTAAACTGTTCATTGCTTTTAAACAGAAAAATAAATAATTTATATTTTTCCCTTTTAATTTATACTGTTTATTGTTTTTAATCAATTATTTTTAAATTAGAAACGTTTTTACTTTTACATTTGTTTACTTTAAATAGTTAATTGTTTTTAATCCGTATCATTTGATGATTTGCCAATGAAATCATAAACATCATGTTAAATGAGAAACAACCTTTTTATTTGTATTTTTGTTTACTTTTTACCTTAGTGTTCATTTTTTTTAAACACTGCATGCTTTGCATGAAACAAATATGTTTGAATTAGCTTGTAGTTTTGTTTTACTCTTCAAATGTTTTTTTGTTTTTTTGCCAAACTTTTAGCCAGATTTGACCAAACTTATGGGACGCTCAAAGACACAATGCAAAGCATTTGTGTGGTGCAAAAGGCAATACACTTCAAATGAAAATGTTTCTTGTGAAATGGCTGCATCGTAACATGTTATTTGTGTGTTTCTTGTAACTGAAGGCAATGGCTCCGCTGCCTGAGACTCATCCCGCCTCGCTGCCGCCGGAACTCGGTACGTGTCCCGTATAAATCCACGTCCACACAGAGGCGCACTTCTTTCCTTCCCTCTGCTTTCTTTCTGTCTCCAGACGCGTGTCTTTTCTCCCGCAGACGCAGAGCTCGCGCGCAAAGATGCGTCGGATCCCGAGCCGCGTTCAGAAGAGTCCGAGCCGGAGGAGGAGCTGGACCCCTGGGACCTGCCGGAGCTCCGGGACACCGGGGAGAAGTGGTCAGGTGAGGAGCGCAGCGCCGATGAGCCGCGGGACGCGAGCTGAGCTCCGCGCGTCTCACGCTTTGACCGTGTTTGCTCCGCAGATCTCGACACGAAGGGGAAAGTTCTGCGCGTCCTGAAGTCCATTGTGAAGTTCATTCTCCTGCTGGGTTTGCTCTACATGTTCGTCTGCTCGCTGGACATCCTGAGCTCCGCTTTCCAGCTTGTAGGAGGTACTTTCTTTAACTTTCTTTGAACTTACAACTTTTTTAATTGAAAGTAGTCTCTCTCTCTCTCTCTCTCTCTCTCTCTCTCTCTCTCTCTCTCTCTCTCTCTCTCTCGCTCTTCTCTCTCTCTTTCTCTCTGTGTGTGTGTTGTAGAAATGTGCTAAACTACTACTATACTCAGACAGAGCATTGCATTATGCTATACAATTAATGGGTCTTTTGGTAAAGTGGGTGACTTTTGGAAATGGTAATAATAATCAAAAGTTCTGTATAACCTAATAGTATACCTTAATGGAAAGCTTTAGATATATTTTACCTTGATCAAAAGCAAAAATTTAAAACTACTAAAGGCCAGGGAGAGACTGAAACATGAGGCACTCTCTACAACACACTCCCACTCACACAACATGCCATGCACTGCAATTTAACACAGTTCTACCGGACTACACGCACACAATGCACTAACACATCTGCTATCACTGGACACCATACAAAGCACACCCACGACATTGCATATGCATAATCTGTTGCACATTTGCACAACTATCTGCTGCTCAACCAATCTGCTGTACATTTATAATCTGTTGCACCTTCACATTATTACTATGTATAGATTACTTAATGTATAGATTGTGTACATACGGTGTATAATGTGTATTGGTAACAAAGTATGTCTTTATAGTACACTATGTGTACTGAGTATATGTATGTGGTGAGTATATGAGTACTGAGTATATGTATGTGTATTTTGCACATTGTCCATTGTCCATATGTAAATTGTTGTGTCTTGTTTTTTTGTTTTTTTTTTGCACTGTCTGGAGCACGCTCGTAAGAATTTCACTCACCAAGGCACTTGTGCTGTGGTGATGTGACAACAAAAGTGATTTGATTTGATTTGATTTGATTTTGACCAACCCAATATTTTTTTAGACAATATAAGTGAGACCTCGAGTTAGTGAGAAGTGAGTTAATTTTGTGATTCCAGGGGTTTTAAAAACTATGTTCAATGAAAACTGTTATGGGGGAGGGGGTGCAGAAATATGATTTCAGTTTACAGCTTGATTTTAATTTAGTTTGATTATTTTAATGTATTGATAATAATTGATTAATTTGAAAACTTTTGAGACCCTTTGCTTGAATGTTGTAATGTCATTTTATATGCTGGTAGAAACGATGTTACGCTGTAGAAACGATGTTACGGCAGAAACTATGTTATGCTGTAGAAACTATGTTACGCTGTAGAAACGATGTTACGTTTAGTTAGTAGAAACGATGTTACGCTGTAGAAACGATGTTTACGCTGTAGAAACTATGTTACGCGGTTAGAAACGATGTTACGCTGTTAAGAAACTATGTTACGCTGTAGAAACGATGTTACGCTGTGTAGAAACTATGTTACGCTGTTGAAAAACTATGTTTACGCTGTAGAAACGATGTTACGCTGTAGAAACTATGTTACGCTGTAGAAACGATGTTACGCTGTAGAAACTATGTTACGCTGTAGAAACGATGTTACGCTGTAGAAACTATGTTACGCTGTAGAAACGATGTTACGCGGTAGAAACTATGTTACGCTGTAGAAACGATGTTACGCTGTAGAAACGATGTTACGCTGTAGAAACGATGGTACGCTGTAGAAACTATGTTATGCTGTAGAAACTATGTTACGCTGTAGAAACTATGGTACGCTGTAGAAACTATGTTACGCTGTAGAAACTATGTTATGCTGTAGAAATGATGTTACGCTGTAGAAACGATGGTACGCTGTAGAAACTATGTTACGCTGTAGAAACTATGTTACGCGGTAGAAACTATGGTACGCTGTAGAAACTATGTTACACTGTAGAAACTATGTAGGTCAAACAGAAAAACTGTTGATAAGTGGCTGATCTTTTGTAGGTTAGCAGTGATCATGTACTTCAAACAAACGGCGTCTTATCATAGCGCACGTCTGTTTAACGTGGTTAATCTGTAATAGAGGCTGGTTGTCTCTGAACAGAAATAGATGTGCTGTGGACACAATAGCATGGTTTGCTGGTTTTGTCATTGTGCTCAGGGAAGGTAGCTGGCGATATCTTCCAGGACAATGCGGTTCTGTCGAACCCTGTGGCTGGTCTGGTGATTGGAGTCCTGGTCACTGTTCTGGTTCAAAGCTCAAGCACCTCGTCCTCCATTGTGGTCAGCATGGTGTCGTCTGGATGTGAGTTTCTGTGTGTGTGTGTGTGTGTGTGTGTGTGTGTGTGTGTGTGTGTGTGTGTGTGTGTGTGTGTGTGCGCGTGTGACTCGTCACTCGTGCTCATACACATATCTCACCCTTATGATAAGCACTGCCTTAAAACAACAGTAGCAGTTTGTAATAAAGTAAAAAATCAATATCCACTGTAAAATTGTTACCTTAAGGCACGTCTACCTGATATGACCCTTGAATCTGTGACTAATAAATTATTCTACCTTTGATTGTACCACTTTCAGATTGACTCCGTCTTAGTTGCAATTTGAAATGTATTTGCCTATATTGTTCACTACAGTTCAAAAGTTTGGGGTCCGTATTTTGTATTTATTTTTTGTAAAGAAATTAATACTTCTATTCAGCAAGAATATATTAATTTGAACAAATATAATGGTAAAGACATTTATAATGTTACTAAGTATTTCAATTTCAAATAAATGCTGCTCTTTTGAACTTTCCTGAAAATGATAAATAACAGTTTCCACAAAAATATTCGGCAGCACAACTGTTATTAACATTGATAATAATCAGACATGTTTCTTGAACAGCAAATCAGCATATTATAATGATTTCTGAAGATCATGTGACACTGAAGACTGCAGTATTGATGATGAAAATTCAGCTTTGATCACAGGAATAAAATACAGGAATATATTTAATAAAATGTATTTTTTGAATATTTTTGACCAAATAAATGCAGCCTTGGAGAGCAGAAGAGACTTAAAAACAAGTTTTTTTAATTAATATTATTTTTCATTGAATATTTCAGTGTTGGAGGTGAAGTCTGCAGTGCCAATCATTATGGGTGCTAATATCGGCACTTCTGTGACAAACACCATCGTGGCCGTGATGCAGGCGGGAGACCGCAACGAGTTTCGCAGGTAAACCCAACTAAGGAATCAGTTTTGTATCCATACAGTGAAGGAAAACATTGAAACACTGTCTTATTAGCATCATTTGTGTACACAAACTTTAAAATAAAAGTGGTGCAAATATTGATCTAGCACTTTTTCTCTAACTTTAAATTTTTGAGCTGATGAAACATCTGAGAAATGGGTTTTGTCATTGACTCTGTGAACCTCAGGGCATTTGCTGGAGCTACGGTCCATGACTTCTTTAACTGGCTGTCTGTCCTGGTGCTGTTACCTCTGGAGGTGGCTTCAGGATACCTTTACAAACTCACCAAACTTATAATTGATTCCTTTAACATCCAGACGGGTGCAGACGCTCCAGACCTCTTAAAGGTCATCACTGAACCCCTCACCAAGAACATCATTGAGGTGAGATCAGTGGATCTGTTGAATGGTGTTTGTTAGGTGTTACTACTCAACTGCATCTATATGCAACTGTATCAGGCAGCCGATCGCATAATCTCCACTGTATCATTTTTATTGTCCTATAAATTAATGTTTGGAAGCAGCAGGATTATTAGGCCTTTAAGACCTAATCCACATCAATATACTGAAACACATCCAGTTTTTTTTTTCTCTAACCAACTGTTTACGAGGACACTTGTTAAGATGGGAATTCTGACATAGTTGTGTGTGTTTATCTGTACAAAATAAGACAATATTTACATTTTACATTGTCATTTTGCGGACGCTTTTATCCAATACAACAATTCAGTTTGCAGAGCCTTCATAAATTAAATAAAAACTGAAGGCAAAAACACACATTATTCATAATTTTATAGAAGCAGAGTTCAAAAACGTGCTTTGACAAAAACTGAGAGAGAGTGAGAGAGAGAGAAAGAAGAGAGAGAGAGAGAGAGAGAGAGAGAGAGAGAGAGAGAGAGAGAGAGAGAGAGAGAGAGAGAGAGAGAGACCTGACAACTTCCAAACAGTTCAAAATGTGTCTCCTAAATTTTGAGTGCAAAGTTCAGGCACTGAAGTTACACAAATGTAGTGATTTTTATGCACCTGCTTTGCTCTCTACTGTATCTCTGATACATGTTTTTTATAGAAAATATTTTTTCTTCCAGCTGGACACGTCTGTGATCCGTGACATCGCCACTGGAGACCCTGCAGCCCGAAACAAAAGTCTGATTAAGATCTGGTGTAAAACAGAAAGAATCACGGTGAGAATGTGAAAGTGGGTTAATAAGTGCAGCACACCTACTATTCCTCATCAGTCAATAGATTAGGCTGTTAAAACACGAGGAAATAGGATTTATCACACTGATGGGAATTTAGAAGATAAACAGGGTCTATGTATATACAAATACAGATATGCGAGTCTTTTATCTAAATTCCCGATGATAAACCTTGTTAACCGAGGCATTAGCTCTTTTGCTCTGTTCTAAAACCTGCACATTGCCTTGCTGTCTATATAGATATCTTCCTTTAAAGGCAGAATTTTAACTGAAATTAAACATTTTATTTTGAACACTATGTAGTTGTCAGCTGGGTATGACATACAACGTCATGCATGCAGAGATTCAACTCCCAATTGATTGTAATAGCTTGTGGTGTTAGCATGTTGCTAAGCTAACAGTGTAACACGCATAAGCATAAGAAATAGCACACAAAAATAATGGCTGCGTTCCACTCCACTTTTAGTCATGCACTCACAAACTTCCCTAAGCACTTTCCCTCGGGGGAATCCCCGCTGTCATTTTGAAATGTGTGTTTGAAACTACATACATATAGAATGCGGCCGCAAAGAATTTAGTTAGGGGAAAAATGTTAATGATAACCCACTCCATAGTAATTCAGCCCACTGCCAGAGTGCTGCCAGTAGTGGGCACTCATGCAACATAATCAGAGGTACATCCAAGTAAACTAGACATAGGGACGTTTGCGAGTGAAGGGCATAAAAATGGACTGAATGCAGCCAATGTGTAAAAAAAGTCCCTCGGCACATACCTAGTAGCAACTCTGCACATCTCGCAAAAACTTGTCCTCATACACAGCACCCAGAGTCTAAACTAAGGCTGTGTCTGAAATCGCATACTCTCTTGACTAGGTAGGCTACTTTTTTAAAATAAGTAATTTCTTCTGGACTGCAAAAAGGGCAGCTAAAACACTTATTTGAAAAAATATGGGAGTTTTTGCGAAATTGACGTGTTTCCATTTGGCGTATTTTCAATTCGCAATTTCAATTTGCACAATTTGAAGGGTAATGGAAACAATGATTGTCATGTGACCTGCCAGCTTCAGTTGCATCACGTCACTGCCAGAATACACCACACTTCATAATAATGCTGGTTCTCCGGATGCCTACTGTTTTAGAAGCACTGTGAATTCAGACACACTTATTTTGTCACATGCTGTTTTCACCCACTATATAGTAGGGAAGTATGAGATTTCAGATGCAGCCTAGGTTGATTGTTTAGTAAGCATGTTGTAAGCTAACAATGTGACACTGAGCATAAAAAGCGTCATATTATCTCCCTTATGTAAGGTTTAGTTCTGAAGATGTATGTTTGTCTGTTTCAGAACCTCGTGAATATAACGGTCCCAGGATTCGCAAACTGCACGACTGGCGCCCTCTGCTGGGAGGAGGACGGCCAGATCTGGACTCAAGAGAACCAAACAGAAACAAACAACTTACAAAAATGTAAGTGCCTCTGCTTGCTTTGTGGCTCTTGTAGCAACTGGCGCAGGAACTTCCTGGATCAACAGAGACTGAAGCCTAATGTCAATCCATTTCCCGTCCTCTTCCTTACATAGTTGACTTATTTCAGCTCTAAGCCATCGATCGCGATTCACTCTAACCTCCATGAGTACAATGGCTTCTTATAAAAGCTGAGAGAGATCTTAGCTTCACCTTTCCCCCCCACCCCATCCGTCTACTCTACCTTTTCAATGGGGCTATTCTTCATGACAGCCTCGGGCACTTAAGGCCAGTGCATCTGAACAAAGAGCCTCTGCCAATTTGGCAGCAGGGCTTTTTCTCTGGGTATGAATTCGGGTTAATTAAATCAATGCAAGTAGTTAGATCGCATGTTGAAATTCCAGCCTTGACTTGGTTCAGTGGATTTGAGTATGTAATCATTCTGTGGTCCTTCAACTGTGAAAGAGTGCGCTCAGATTTCCAAGAACACCATTCAGCAGCTCTTAGACTGAGGATTTGAAGATCATTTATAGATAATTAAAACAAAATCACAAAATGTATGCATAGTAGACCGCATGTAAAGTAATATCGTATTCAAATAATGCTGCAGGAGTCACAAAAACGAACTTACTGGAAAAAAAATAGAAATTAATAGCAAATGTAGTAAATCTAGTCCATCCAGCTATTATATGGACATGCACATACTCTGAAAAGATTTCACACAAACAAACAGAGAGATTATTATTATATACAGATACAATTATTGATTAACATTCAGTCACAGGCAAAATGTGTGTCAGCTAAACATTACATGTTAATAAAGTTTTGGTAAAGTTTCCAGAGGAATAAAGCATTGTAAATGATCTGTATTGATAATCTTATCCTTGCAAAACAAAAGCTAGCATTGTTTGATTTGACCGTTTGATCTTTAGATACAAACCTTGCAAAATGTCCCTTATGGAAGTGTACTTAATCATATTGAATGTGCACTTGTAGTGCACTTCAAATCTTACAAGTACACATACATTATGATATATTATATATCAAATGCAGCTTCAATCCTTTTCAAACACACCTAGAAGAGCTAAGTAAGATCTTCAGAAGCGCTTGATAATTAGACGTGTGCTGGAACTGATCTGTTCAGGTAGGTAGATCTCCAGAAACATCTACTCTAAAACCATCAACCTACACCAGACCACCACCAGCAGGGAAATTGGACACTACCTTCCCAACACTTTCATGAATATTTCTGTAAGTTCTGACACACTCCTGATCTCTTTAGGTACTCACATGTTTGTGTACGCCGACCTGCCGGACCTGGCGGTGGGTTTGATTTTGTTGGCTCTGTCGTTGCTGGCCCTCTGTACCTGCCTGATTCTGATCGTCAAGCTGCTGAACTCCATGTTGAAGGGTCAGGTGGCGGTCGTCATCAAAAAGGTGCTCAACACAGGTGAGTCAACATCAGAGATGAATCATCTGCCGCTAAGCTCTGCTGCTAATTGCTAACATTAACCTCTGACACGCACTCTTTGTGGTATAGGACAATGTGCGTCAACACTGAACTTTTAAGTTGAGGAGTTGTGTGTGTGTGTGTGTGTGTGTGTGTGTGTGTGTGTGTGTGTGTGTGTGTGTGTGTGTGTGTGTGTGTGTGTGTGTGTGTGTGTGTGTGTGTGTTATGTTCACGTGAGGTGTGTGTGTGTGTGTGTGTGTGTGTGTGTGTGTGTGTGTGTGTGTGTGTGTGTGTTGTGTGTGTTGTGTGTGTGTGTGTGTGTGTGTGTAAGTGTGTGAGTGTGTGTGTGTGATGTGTGTGTGTGTGTGTGTGTTGTGTTGTGTGTGTGTGTTGTGTGTGTGTGTGTGTGTGTGTGTGTGTGTGTGTGTGTGTGTGTGCTGTTGATTTCAGACTGCACTCGGGGTACATGCCCATAACTCCCCACATATCTATTCTGCTTGCATTTTATCCAAAGCTTTGTGGAGAGTTTTAATGAAGCCATCACTTAACACCAGGAATAAATACACGTACTAAACATACTGTTCATGAGCTTTCTAATAAGGCTTTGACTGTTGCCAGATTTCCCCTTCCCCTTCGCCTGGGTCACTGGATACCTCGCCATGCTTGTTGGAGCCGGAATGACCTTCATTGTTCAGAGCAGCTCGGTCTTCACCTCAGCCATCACTCCACTAGTCGGTCAGTATAGAAACCCAGTTGATTGGACTGCTTACCAAACTGTTCAAAGTTTAGTCACAATTACGGCTGACCTAGACATGTTGTGTGTCATTTTACGGCTTTGCATGTCCTGCACTCTTGGAAAAGGCAATCCCAAAATGTCCTATAGACAGAGTGATTATGTAGGAAAGAAAAAAGTTGATTCAGGCATTTCAATTGGTACTGTTTAAAAGTTTGGGGTCAGCAATGTTATTTATTTATTTACATTTACATTTATCAGACGCTTTTATCCAAAGCGACTTACAATTGCATTCAGGTTATACATTTTCATTAGTATGTGTGTTCCCTGGGAATCGAACCCACAACCTTTTGCACTGTTGACGCAATGCTCTACCACTGAGCCACACAGGAACATATTACTATTACTTTTTTAATTAATACATTTATTTGGCAATAATGCATTAAAGCATGCATTTAAAATGTATCTATATAATATTTATTTATATTTTATATTATTTTAGAAAAATGCTTTTCTTTTGAACTTTCTGTCCATCAGAGAATCCTTATTCCCACAATATGAATTTGCACAACCATTTTTAACACTGATTATAACAAAATTTTCTTGAGCAGCAAATCATCATATTAGACTGATATCTGAAGATCGTGTGACACTGAAGATTGCAGTAATGATGCTGAAAGTTCAGCTTTGATCACAGGAATCAATTACATTTGAATATATATTCGAATAGAAAGCATTCATTTTAAATTGTGATAATATTTCACAATATTACAGTATTTCTGATTAAATAAATGCAGCCTTGATGAGCAGAAGAGAGACACTCTTTTTTTAAATCCCATTTTTTAACAGTAGTGTATTTAATAAGAAACTTGGTGTGCTATTTTACTTGTAATTTAGATCATTTTAGACATTTATAAACACCAAGTTATTGATTACATTTGATTTGATAACTGACTTCCAGCTCATCTTATTTATAAAAACAGTTAAAGATAATTTGCATAACCATCACATCTGCCCACCCCCTCCAGACATTTTGCCCACCACTTTTTAAAGTACTTCAAGCTAATAAAACCCCATCTTATGTAATATTTGCATGTTGTATATTGTTATGCTTATTACAGTGTTAGATTGGCAACATACGTGAGCAATTCGTGCAATTTTAATGAAGCCTTTTTACTGTTTTCTCTCTATTCAGGTATTGGTGTCATTAGCATTGAGAGGGCGTATCCACTCACACTGGGCTCCAACATTGGCACAACAACCACAGCGATTCTAGCTGCCCTCGCCAGTCCTGGAGAGACGCTGGGCAACTCTCTGCAGGTTTGTTTCTGCACTTATTTTCATTTGATTTTATGTTATCACTCTGGTTGTAAATTAAAGACTATCATTTGTGTTTTCTCCCAGATCGCTCTCTGTCACTTCTTCTTCAACATCAGTGGTATCCTGCTCTGGTATCCCATCCCTTTCACACGCATCCCCATCCGATTAGCCAAAGCTTTGGGCAATCGCACGGCCAAGTACCGCTGGTTCGCAGCACTGTACCTCATCCTGGTCTTCCTCCTCTTCCCGCTGTCAGTCCTGGGCCTCTCCATTGCGGGGTGGCAGGTCTTGGTGGGGGTCGGAGTGCCTGTGGTGGTCTTGGCGATCTTTGTGATCGTGGTAAACATTATGCAGAAACGCTGCCCGCGTTTCTTGCCATCATTCCTCCGCAGCTGGGATTTCCTGCCCAAACCGCTGCACTCCCTCAAACCCTGGGACAAAGTTGTGACCACCAGCATGACCTTCTGCAGGACTCGCTGCTGCTGCTGCTGCAAGTGCTGCAAAGAAAAAGAGAAGGACAAAGAGAAGGATGCCATGAAAACCAAGGATAAGAGTTTAGAGATGTATGACAACCCAGCGCTCACTATAGAGGATGAGGCCAAAGTAACATCAACACATTTATAATGTTATAATTTATAACAATGCGTTTTTCTGGTAATGCTCTGTTAATGACTGCAAAATATGTAATCCCTACATTACATTTAAATCCTCACAAAAGAATAGAGTTCAATTAAAGACCCTCTGAAATCAGTATGTCCCGCCCCAACTTCCTGTTTCAGCAGGAAATGCATCAGCACAGGAAAGAGTATTGAACTTGTCAATTGATTTCATGGGGCCTTTAAGAACAAAGAAAATACATCAGGTGCATTAACCACAATAAAATGTCATCACAGTGCAGAGGTTAAAGTCTATCGCTAGCTGCTGATGTTGTTATAGTAGTTCTTTGTAATTGATGTACCTGTGGGAGGAGACAGGGCTTTCATAAAAGTCTGTGTTTGTATAATTGTTCAGTATTTATTTCCGAAAATGTTAATGTGGTGGTAAACAGGCCAATGAAAAATGCACACTCTTGGCAGTAATTTTGCACATTGTGGAACTATGTGAAAATGTATTTGTATAGGTTTTTAAATATTTTTTAACAATATTTTTTTTCTGTGTCTGGTTGTACTGTTGCATTTTGTCAATTTCATGAAGATTAAGTTTAAAATATTTCTCTACTCAGATGTAAGATATTATCTTTAAATATTTAAGATGACGTAAGGACATGTGGATCTGATTTTGTATCTTTGAAAAACATTGTGCCATTTCAAACCTGATGTTTACTTCAAGACCTACTTAGGACCAATAAACTTTTCATTAATTTATGACTTCTTATCTCTTTATTGTTTTATTGTGAGTCAAAGATATTTGTTTTGTTGAATTTTTTATTGCATCTTCTTATCAGCTTGTGTGAGTGTGTTCTGAAAATGTTATCATGAGCATATGAAAAGTAATAATAATTTGTTACATTTATATAGCGCTTTTCTGGGTACTCAAAGCACTTTACATAGAAGAGTGTGCACCACCACCAGTCTGCAGCATCCACCTGGATGATGTGACGGCAGCCATAGTGCGCCAGAACACCCACCACACACCAGCTTACTGGTGGAGAGGAGACAGAGTGATGAAGCCAATCAGTGTATGGGGATGATTAGGAGGCCATGATGGTCAGAGGCCAATGGGAAAATTTGGCCACGATGCCGGTGAAACTAATAAGTAATGAGATACCACCCAGATACTTTGTGTACTATGAAGGAAAGACACTAAGCAAATTCTACTTCACGGATGAAACTCAGAAAATACAGATGAAAGTACAATTCTGCTCATTAATGTCTTGTGTATTTACCATTCAGTGCCTCAAAGCAGAACTCTATATAATAAAAATGTTGTATATTTAATGACATTTATGTGACGAAGTTTGTCAAATCTAGGTATTAGTACATTTTCAAATATGTGCTTATATCAACCCACACAAGGCAAACTAATAAAACAAAGAACTAGCTCTAATGAAAGTCAATTATAGCCCTATTTGGATTGGATCAGTATTACGAAGGTAGATGGAGTGGTGTAATTTTTACCACAGGACATCTATAATCTCAATGGCCAATACGCATAGATCTCAGTAAATCTACCAGAAGTGGGAGTGTCAGGGTTGGGGATGAAGGGATGAGGCGAGGACTCAGCGGTGCAGGAGAATGGGCTTTATTTTGATAAAACAAACTAACTAAAACTACCCCGTATGGGAAAAACAAGACAGCTGGCAACCTGGCAGGACAGGACAGGACAGGACAGGACAGGACAGGACAGGACACCACCAGGGTAACATCAATGCCGACCTGGCACAGGACTGCAAACAAAATTAGATTATAAAGGGAGCAAATTAGGAGGGTAACGAGGGAAGACAGGTGGGGCAAATTAACCAATAATCAGGTAACAATATGGGTGGGGTCAAGACAATTGACATGAGAGCACATGGCACACAGAAAACTAGGACAAAGCCATGTGCTCACACAAAACAAAATACAAGCACATGGCCAGCAAAACAAATCATCAGCCATGTGCAGAACAGGACACGAACACGCAGCTAATGAGAATGAGAATACTGTTCAAACAAGACATGACAACATGAAAGCACGCAGCCAATGAAATACACAAGCTGCGTGCCACACAGCACAAGACACATGGACAGGAGAGCGCACGGCCGAGCAAACTCGAGACCACACGCTCACACAACAAGACAGAACACGGAGTGCGAGTGTCCAAACCCCGACACGAACCGAAACTCAAGATATGAGTGCCGGGATCCGAACACCACGCTCCAACACGAAACAAGGCACGCAGACGAGAGAGCGCACGGCGCGAGCACACTCGAAGCCGCGCACTCACATAAAAACAGGACATGACAGGAGTGTCAGGGCTCTGTCACAAAACCCATGAATGACACCAGACCGAAGTGACAGAACCCTGACAGGGAGGGGTAACTCGATTTATGCACCACCATCATCTCCCTGTCATTTACATTTACATTTATTCATTTAGCAGATGCTTTTATCCAAAGCGCCTTAAAATTGAGGAATGCAATAAACGATACATTATAAAGAGGCAAACAGACACAGGAAGTGCGTGTAATACAAATTTCTAGGCATTGTTCAGAGCAAATTCTAGCCAGACAGTGAGAGGTTAAGGGAAAGAGAACAACTTTAAGGAAAGAGAGTGAAGGTTTGTGTGTGCCACATTGCTTCCCGTGCGTTATAATATTACCTTATAATATTGTTTATCTACCTTATTAATTAGGCTGGTGTTCTAACGAATAATGCTACCTATCAGATAATTCTTCCAATGCTGTTTTTTTAATAATGTAATGGTAGGTTTAGGGTTGGGGTACACGTTCATTAAGCCTCACAGCACATTAATATCATACTAGAAGCAAAATCTCATAGCTAGCATTTTTCGCTGTCAAATTCTGCTACCAACTGTTTTGGGAGGTAGCAAAATCTGACAGGTAGCACAAATTGTCAAACTATTTGCTAAATAAAATCTGATAGGATTCTTTTGGTAATAGGCACTTACCTAATGTTAACAGAAGTTCTGCGCCAGGATATTACAGAATGTTTATGTACATATTTAAAGCTGGTCTATTTGCACAGGATACCTGAGGTAATTTTTGGTAAAAGTCGCTGTACTCTTTACTGGCATTGAGATGGCACATTCGGCCTGGACTTAAATCACTGAGAAGCTCTGGTAATAATTTCTTTACCCCACCTCCCTATGTAAAACTTATCCCATCCAAATAGGGCTTTTGTTGTCATCCCACATCACCTGCATGCCAAAAAGTTGCCCACTTAACTTAAGAAAACATCTCAGGTTACTCTGACCCATGTTTTCTGAATAGGGAATGAGATGCTGCACAGCTTTGACCCAATGGGAATGCCCCTTGGGTGTACCGATCGTCTGAAGCCCATATGGAGTCACGCCAATCCATTGGCTGATGGCATGGGCGCCGCCCGATGACAACATGTTGCCCACTCTAATACTAGCGAGCACACCATCTGCTCCTCAGATTTTCTGCCGAAGAAGTCCTGTTGGCAGCATGAGGAGCCTGGCAGCAAACGTTGCGTCTCGTTCCCTATTCGGAGAACATGGGTTACATGAGTATTCTCTTTCATATGTTCACTCAATGCTGTGTAGCTATGACACAATGGAAACGTATACCACACCTGCCAAGCTAAACACTGCCATATCTGGACCAATGCAAAACAGACCATATTTACCTCAAATGGCTGGTTCAAGCAGAAAGAACCTTGGAACCAGGAGCCACATCTAAAAGCATACTATAAAACCTGATAAAAGGGTGAAGAGAGGACCATCCTGCCTCCACACAAATATCCTACAGGGGAACTCCTCTAAAAAGAGCTTGAGAAGAGGCAATGCTCCTGGTAGAATGAGCTCGAATGATGTGGACAAAAACCTTGGATACATAACTGGGTCTGAGCCGTAGGAATACATTATCAATGCCCAGAGCAAACTTCATGCATGACTCGCAAACAGAGAGAGCCTGCAAATCGAGATAGTCCTCACTGCAGAACACAAGATCCAGGTTTATTCGCAATGTAGAGGGTTGAAGGGCCAGGAAGATGGCTCACAGCTCTAGGCTGTATATGTGCCATGAGAGAAACTCTCCCATCCAGACACCATAAGTGCTCAAAGATTGCGCCCCAACCAGTTAGAGAGGCATGGTAATCATTTGGCGATGGCAAACATCACCCCTTTTTTACCCACTGCTGAAGAAAGAGAGGGACCTGCTATATCAAGAGGGGTTGAAAGCAACTATGCAACACACTTAGTAGGCGGAGGGCCGGCAACAAACCTCTTTGAACTTTATCCACCACAGAAATGGCCTCAGATGAAGCAGCCCCAGGGGCAGCGCAAGAAGGGCTGCTTCCATGAGACACAGGAGTCTGCGACATGTGCACACTGAAACATAATGGCCAAGCTTGAAGGGGGCCAAACACGTTTTGACGGAATCTGAGCAGGAGCCAAACGGGCCTTCATCAAAACAGAATCAAGTTCCCCCAAGCCCCCCAAGAAAATGGTCAGCTGAAGAGGGGTGATAATTTAACCAAGCATTTAACCTGAGGGCAAAATATCAAAGGTGGTGAAAAAGAATGTCTCTGTGACAACTCACCATGTCCCTGGAATGGGCCAAGATGAGCCAATCATCCAGGGAGTTGAGCACATGGATGCCCAAGAGCCTTATTGGGGCCAGAGCAGCATCCATGCACTTTGTGAATGTCAGCCAAAGCCAGACTGAAGGGGTCTGCAGTAATTAGCCAGAATAACTTTCAGTGTTAGTACTTTGATTCTCCCTTTGTAAAGAGAGAAATTCAGCTGGAGCAGATCTAGTATAGGTCGCAGACCTCTGTCCTTTTTTCGAAATGAGGAAATAGTGACTGAAGAAGCCACGATTCACGTCCGAAGGACAGACCTCCTCTATTGCACCCTAGAGGAGGAGCGAGGAGACCTTCTGCAGAACAGAAGCCTCAAAGATGCTATTTACCACAGTATGATGAACCCCGGCAAAATGGGGGATTGCGATAAAACTGAAGCACTAAGAAACTAAGGCGCACACTTCTGGCAGATGCCTCCATGTGTGTAGGAAGCATGATAGAGGCTGAATATGGGTGCAGTCCAGAGGATTTGCAAACACCAGAGGACGATTGGTAGATTGACTTAGAATGCAATATTTTATTGCCATGATGAGTGATTATTGTAGAAATATTCCACACTAAATAGTGACTAAACACAACCCATTAATACATGTTAACCAGGAGTCACTCTCATTTATAATCGCAACGTCGTCTGATAAAATCAACATGCATCTACACCAGGGGTGCCCAACCCTGCTCCTGGCAATCGACTGTCCTGCAAAGTTTAGCTCCAACTCTAATCAAACAAAAATGTCCATAGACAGAACTCTGAATGTACATGTGTCCAATGTACAGATGAAGGTTTGGTGAGTTATTTACAGATGTACAGTCCTAGATATTGTAAGCTTTGCCCCTGAAAGCAAACCTCAGGAACTTCCTGTGACTGGGAAGGATGGATACATGGAAATAAGCGTATTTTAGATCTATCGTGACGAACCAGTCCTCGGACCTGATCTGAGACACGACCTATTTTACAGTGAGCATTTTAAACTTCAGGCGCATGACTGAGCGGTTCAATAGCCTCGGATCTAAAATTGGACGTAACCCCCCATCCTTCTTTGGAACAATGAAGTACCGGCTGTAGAACCCGGACTCTCTGGACTCAAGAGGAGGGACCACCTCTGTCGATGGCCTCCTACCTCAAGAGAGGGATCATGGCCCTCCTACCTCAAGTTCTAACACCAGAGGGATCACTTGGGACTTGTTCTACACCAGAGCCTAATGTGAGAAATACTCCTTTGACTCAAGGTGGCGGCGGAGCGCCGAACTAATGTGAGAAATACTTCTTTGAACCTTTCTCTACAGTCTGTGGTGGCGGAGCGCCGAACTAGATACATAACCTTGGCTCTACAGTCTGCAGTTTCCACCCAATGAAATAATCTTAAGGGAGCCAGTAGTTTTCTCTCAAGCTGCTAAATAATCTGGCTAAGGGAGCCAGTCTCTCAAGATGTGTCTGGAGTGCTAGATCTGGAGCTGAAATGGAGGACCGGCAGGAAACCCTGAACCGGAGGACGGCAGGAAACAACCGAGTGTGCTGCTCGGGAGATCCCCGAAGGGGTCCCCGAAGGGGTCTCAGCTCCGCTAGGCTCTCAGGGCGGAAAGAACTGAGAGAAGCTCGCGGGAGACCGCTTCCGGGGCGGAAAGAACTGGAAACTCTGAGAAGCAGGGGTTGGCAGATCGCGGGAGACCGCTGCGCCCTGGAGAGGGCGCTCTGGCAGGACGAGTACGGCAGAACGATCTCCAGAGGGCGCTAATTGCGGTGCCCTCAGAGAGGACACCGTGTAATGCGGTGCAGGACCCCGCTCTTCCCCATCGAGGGCCGCCCTCAACAGAAATGTCTGAAAGACAACCCTTCATCGAGACTTCCTAGGGCTGAAGCGACCCTCCAGAAGGCCTCGGGCTTTGTCTCAATTTTTTTCCCAATTTTTTCTCCCTATATGAAGGAGCTGGTACTTTGGATCGTTGGGGCTGCCCCCGCCCATATGAGGAGCTGGTACCCTAGAACTATAGGGGCGGCGGGGTGCCCCCGCCCAGCAGCCCCTAGAACTGCTAGAGCGCTGTTTAGGGAGAAACCTCTGGTAAATGTACCGCCTGTTTACGACGGCCACGCGAACAGACAAAGAAGGCGCAAGCGGGGCATTTGGTATCTGTCTCTGGGTCCTTCTCCACCGATATCGTCGACAGGGTCACCATAAGCCGCCTCTCCGCTGCCACCAACGCCAGAAGGCGCAAGCGGGGGCGTGGACCTTAGGAAGACTCTGTCCTTCTCTTTCATATCGGACAGGGTGGTCTACCATAAGTGCCTCTCCGCTGCCACCAACGCTAAATCAAAGCCATGGACTCCTCAAACTCTAGGATATCACGGGTGGTCTCCTTGAACTGACTGGCGCGGAGAGCTAAATCAGCGGTTCTCCTCAACTCTAGTTCTTTCATATCATTCGAACTGACTTGATACGCCCTCATCTACTTGTTCTTTCAGCAGGTGTGTAGACGGCTGCACCAGCCATACGCTTGTAGCTGCGTGTACCCCTTGCCCACATAGTGTGTAGACAGTGCACCAGCCTGACCTGCTGCCGTGTAGCGGCTTGGAGGGCCCACCAGTGCGGAGCCTGATGTTACGAGCAGCGGCTGGAGGGCAAGACCGGAGCCTAGCATAGGGTGACAGATAGCCCGCAAGCGTCTGTTCACCCGGGGGCACGCTAGCCCTCTGTAAGCCACACTCACTGTTCAACCCGGGGCATCCCGTAACCACACTCACTTAGCCCCGCCACATTTCCATAATAATCAGAGGCGGGGATAAATAAGCGGGATGAAAAAGGGTTTCTCCACAATCTCGACACCTCAGTGTGGAGATTGGGAAAAAAAGGCCGGCTCCGGCGTGGAGGTAGTGACTTACTATGCAGAAAGCGTTCATCTACTTTACTTTTCTGTTTTTCGGTCTGGTTCTCGGCGGGCCAATCGATGTTCAACTTGGCAACCGCGCGAGTGACTAACTCTAATAAGGTTCAAGGTCAAGGTTCTTTATTAATTCATATACACAATCATACAAGTATAATCAGGGAAATGGAGAATTGAAGAAAAAATACAGGCATTTACATCAGGAAAGGGAGAGGAGAAAAAATTTATCCCCGACTTTGCTCCTTGGGATACTGTGTGAGAACAGGAAAACACCTCAGCAACACAAAAGCTCACGGACATCCACAGGGGGAAGTGAATCCGGCCCAGCAAGCAGCCATCTGATCCCGCAGCCACTTCCCCTGGTTCGACCCGCTTGACCAGGAGCGGAGAAGCGAAACAAGGGATTGGTCGGGGGGGGGGGGGCAATGTCTGTAAATGTCTGAGGGTGGGGGAAGAACGCAAGAGCGTAACTGCATTGCACACCCCGGGTTTATTCCAGCCCCTTGCCAAGCACTATAGGGGAGCCAGAAAAAAGATGAGTTTTGTCTTTGGGCGGTAAACATTCCAATTTTAGCTGGCTACTCTTGTCCGTTTTTGTCCATTTTGGTCTTCCTTTTACAATTCCCTTTTGTAAGCAGAACTTCTCCTTGGTACTGAATGCTTATTGCGATTATAGTTCGTCTCATCTGACCGCTCTCCCAGCTTCAATCATACGGGCAACCTTGGGCTTTTGGGAATGTTCCGTTTTGCTGATCTGATTAACCCAGGGAGAAAGCAATCCAATCAGCAAAATACCTGTTTTCATGGTTCCGAATAGGATATCAATGACTCCAGAAAGAGACTAGACTCACGATTCGACCCTCCCACGCCCATCGTATAGCGGCTCGAACGTTCCGCAGGCAGTCAGGTCCCCCGAAACCCAAGTCTGTGTCAATTGATTAAGAGACAGTTAATCCAAATATTTTAGTTTGGGAGAGCTGCGAGAGTCCTAACGAGACAAGGGAGCAAAGAGGGATTAAGGGGTGAGGCGGGGAGAGAAAAGCCGCCTTCCGTTGAGAGCCAAGAAGTGAACTGTGGTAATAACTCCTCATATTGGGGGGATTGAATGGGCGAATAATCAGGCCTCCACATCTTCCCCCCAGGAGGAGATAGGAGTAGCGCGGAGCCGCTCAGGGGAAGAAACCGCAAACGGGCTTCCGCAGAGAACGGGCAATGGATCTGGCAGGTGAGGATGAAGATAGCCCCCTCCCTCTGCCAAATCCAACTGCGAGCCCCACGAATGCAGCCGCCGCTCCGCCTCAGCGGAGACGGGGCCAGCACCGCTCACAATGCGGACAACCGGCCCCCTCAAGAGCCGACTCTGCGTGCTTCACTCCCAAGCAGACCACACACAGACTGTGTGTATCCCCGCTCGTGATATAACGTGGGCAGGGAGGAACACACAGTCTGTAATGTGATCTACTTTCGCCCTTTTTTGTTTTACAAGATGCCTTTGACATGTCTGCTTCCTAGTCTTTTTCCTTTCTTATTTCTTTATTTTTCTTTCTTATTTCCTATCTTTCTTTGCGAACAACAGTAAATAGACTCACAGAACATGTACGTGACTGACACACACAGAGAGCTTTGCTGAATGACAGAAAGCTGGCGCCGGCTGCACCTCACGTGCTTTTAAGCATCCTGGTCGTGACGTCACCCGCACCTGACATCTTGCCGTCAATTTTGACTGATTACACATATGATTCAGAGCTGGATATCGCTGATGGCGTTCCCCTAAAAGCGTTCCGACACAGCTCGAAGTTCCCAATGGGGAACTCCAAAAGGATATAAGAAGGGGCTTGCTGCCCGAAGTTGGAGGAGCTGTCGTTGTCCACAGGGGAGGCGCCGAGGCCATCAAGGTCTGTCCAGTACCACTGTTTGGCATTGCGAGTGTGGGCCTCTCACCTAGCAAAGCAAATACTTATGAGAGACACTTGCATGGCACATTGGTCTTGAATCCACACAGACGAGGACTGGAAGGAAATAAGAAGGGGCGAAGACAGTGGAGGGAGAGAGAAGACAAAGCCTGGGACATTTGTTCCTTTATGTTACAGTATATTTTGTAGGGCTTGTGCACTAGATGTCTAAAAATGAAGCACACCTGGGCTTTCAGCCAAATAAAAAATATTTGTCCACGTTCTGCTGATGTCCTTGCACAATGTCTGTGTGCAGCCGAGTTTTTGTGTCCACACAGACTTGTCCGGCTACAACGTGTGTGTGCGTGTGATTTTAAAATAAAAAAGAACAGTCCACTAGCCAAGTGCATCTATCTGCACTCACAGTCAATGGAGTATACTTTGAAAGGCTATGAAGCTGAACCCAAAAAAGGAGTTTACTTAAGCCTAAATGCTCAGACGAAGTTCTGGCAATGTGGTCAATTTTGTGTCGCACTCCTCTTACAGCATGTGTGCACTGTAGGGCAGGAGTTCGTAACTCTGGCCCTTGAGGTCCACTTTCCTGCAGAGTTTATGTTCAACTTTGATCAAACTCACCTGCCTGTAACTTTCCAGTAATCCTGAAGACCTTGATTAGTTTGTACAGGTGCATTCAATTAGGGTTAGAGCTAAACTCCACAGGAAAGTGGACCTTGAGGGCCAGAGTCAAGAACCCCTGTTGTAGGGTGTCCCATTTTTTCCTTTTAGGTGTCAGAAACAAGATCACGAGTGCCACTTTTTGCGCCCACTATGCACCATCGATGCACACTTCTTTCAAACCCGCACTGAGGTAAGATCTGCAACTACCCGGCAATCAAAGTAGCATTAGGGGATACAAGCATGGACTCAAAGAAAGACCACAAGAGTTAAGGCCGTAACAATCCAAACTGACATCAAATAACTTTGAATAGTCTGGTGCTGGGGTACACATAACTAAAACTTAGATGATAGACACTCAGCGATGACCCAACATTGGCTGATGGCCGACTGTCGGGATGGTGTGCCATAGCCTTTAAGGTACCGTGTGGGACAGAGCCAGTATATTTCCCTTGTTAGTCCATAGCCCCCTTCACACAGAGCGCTGATTCGATAAAATTGCTCTGTGTGAGTGCAAACACATCCCAGGATTGATCCCAGGATGGGGACCAAGTAGTCTCAGCCTCAGACGTTTTGCTCACGGACTGTTAGCTAAATGTCTAGTGCATATGGTACACTTATCTGGAAACACTTCAAGAGTGTCGAAGTCGTCGTCTGATTGGTTGAATTATACAGGATTTCCAGGAGATGTGTGTGTTGCGTTCTTTAATGTTCCGCCTGGAAACAAAGATGCCATGGTGCCAAACACCCTCACAGAAGAAGAAAGCCGTCGTGTTTACAACTGTGATGGCGAATGCTTATCAGGGTCAACTAAATGCTGGATTTTGAAAAGTATGCAAAATATTTCAATTTCGCTGCATATAATCTTTAAAATAGAGTTTCATACTGTTATCTGTTATTGTAGCAACACTTTCACGCCCAGAAACGTTACGCTGAACAAAATGAACTGTTATTGGTTGTTTGACATGTCGGTCAAACGGCCTCGTGGCCGTCAGTCTGAAGGTCTGGCTAAGCGAGACTAGGGACCAAGTAACATTGCTGGGATCAGTCCTGGAACACACCCTTTGTGAACAAAAGGCAGGACCAATGCCATAAGGAGTGTGTCGTCGCAATGACACACTTATCATGTGACTCTTTGGCTCTTTTCTACTATGAAAAAAAATTGTCTGCAAACTGGAATGAAGCAGAGACCAGGGAGCTCCTCACTATCCATCCTGAAGCTAAGATCGTTTACCAGTTTAATGGAACCTTCACAGGTTGAGTGTGATTTCAACAGAAATTAATTTTAATAAGCCCCTGTGCCCCTTCATAGTATTTTGTTAGGTTAGTGATGAAAAGATAGAGTCCCCTTCTGTATTCTTTTCTGAAGGAGGCACCTTATTTGATTCACGCGTAACTGTACATCATCAACGGAAATTCAGTGACCCCCTCTTCCAGAGCCATGGTTGGGAATCCAAGACGGAGCCAATCATTATGTAGGGGAGAACGGGATGAGTCGAGCCTGTTTTTACTTATTGAGTGCCTAGAAAAGCACTATATAAATGTAATGAATTATTAACTATTATGGTGTGTTTAAAGTAAGCACATGATAATAATGGATCCAACTTACACATGTACATGAATTTCAGGATGTAGTGCATCCTTGGGATTAAACACTTTGGATCTAAAATAAACTGCTTTCAAAATATGGCTTTAAAAAAAAAAGTGGTCTCTTGGCTCAACTTTCCCCCAGTGAGGGGTAAATTGAGCCTAGGAAGGGGTAAGTCGAGCCTCGTGGAGTTAAACTGTGCCATTAATTGTTCTGAGGTCAAACTAAACTTTTCACCTCATGCCATATCAGAGGAAGACAAATTCAATAATACTATTAAACTAATAATCACACTATCAGCTACAGTACCTATGATAGGCAACATTATACAGTAGCTAGTAGATTACATACTCACAGTGCCTCCTATTGTGAGAAGTGCGTGTGGCAATGGGAATCAAACAGGGGTGTAGGGATGATTTAAAAATAACCGATAACCCAAAAAGTGAGGGGATTATCAGGAAAATAAAAATAAAATGAATCATTAAATTATTTTTTATTTTGTTTTGATAGTCCACTTTCGATATTCTACTAACAGTAAGTAACTTTGCAACTACATGTCAACTAGCAGTCATTAGAGTATTAGTAGACTGTCTGCTTAATATAACACTTTATTTTGATGGGTCCACAACATACAATATACTAAATATGAGAAACTTTGCAAGTATGTCAACTTATTCTACTAACCCTAAACCTACACTACTGAGAGTTAGACATGTAGTTGCAAACCTACTTAAAGGTAGTACAATGTCTAAAGTGGACTATCAAATTAAAAGCCTCGAATAGCATATTTCATATATGTGTGTGCATATATATATTACAAACGAATAATGTATATGGGTCATGTATGGCATTAGAAAAAAAATAAAAAAATTTGATATATGCAGAAACCCTGTACATGTTTTGACATGTCCCCTAAACCTAAAAAAATCACACAAAAAAACATGTCAAAAGGACATATAATATATCATGTCATATTAGACATGTCTAATACAACCATACAGCAACAGAACTATAGAATAAGCTCCTTGAATTCTCCTAGAAGTAGGGCATGTTTTTTGTGCTTTTGTTTGGATAATTCTTCCCACACAAGTTGCAAAACACTGGCAGAAAACACTGAAGTATGCTGTTAATTAATTTATTAAGATATAGACCGTAGCACGAGTGAAAACGAGGCTGTGAGGGACAGAAGCACAGTGCATTCAGTGGGTTGTACTTTTTAACAGCATGTCAACTGTTCAGCTGACGAAACGTATTTTAAACAAATGCGTTTTTCATTAGGCTATGCAGGCTTTACTCCATAAAGCATTTTTTGAAAGTTTCTAAAATTATGATTCTTTTTTCAGTACTTAAGTACCATTATAAAGCCTGTAAATCTATCCCTCACAGCCTCGTTTTCATCCAATTCAACTGGCAATAATCAATAAGGTCAGTAAACACTACACTCTGTTTGAACCCATGCATAGGCCTCATTAATAATCAGCATTATATAAATCATCAATTGTATGTATTTATACAACTGGTCCTCAAACCTGATTGGCTCTAATTGAAATAAAACAAAAACAAAACAAAAAAGTCCTGTTCGTGCTTGGCAGTGAATATAGTAATCCTCTTTTCAAGGATGCAGAATTATCACTAAATAACCTCTTGCAACTTGTGCAGAAAATAAAAAGAAGTCAAGATGAGAATCGTAACCTAATCTCAAGACAAAAAAAAAACATAGCCATGAGCTGTGGTGCCCTCTCGTGGTTTATAACTGACAACAGATCTGCCAACATTCACACGTAAAGATCCAAGTCTTAAATCAATGTTAAACCTAACTTATGACAGAAGGACATACACATCTATAACCAAATGTGACTGCTGTCATGTGCAGTACTGAAGCTATTCAGATGAACATTCATATTCAGGTGACATTTATTTGCACTGCAAACATTCCAGTATTCAAACTTTATTTCACCTGAGTACACACAACACAGGTTACTGACCATTGTGTTCATGCTTTTATCCAAAGCAACTTTGTACTGGTTCAATGCAGTAACCTGAGTTGAAGAGTGTTGATCGATAGTGACGGCTGATGCATAACCTCTTGAAGAATAGTCTTATGTTCTTTTCAAAGCAGATGGGAAATGAACATGATAAAGATGACACATGCACACACTCCAGTCACTGTCACGATTAAATCAGATGTTTCCTGATTGTGTGCAACTGTAGGCTGTTGATTTTCTGTTCTGTCGCTGATTTCAGGTTCACCGTGTCTCTCTGATGATTGGCTGGTTGACAGGTAAAGCGCAGAGTAACATGCTGATGGAAAAACAATAAGAAATTAAAATGATGGGTTTCCAAATCAATTGACTCAAACTGACTCAATAGTTTCATAAATGTTTTCATTTTAGAACAAGGTAACATGCCTGTAGTATATAATATGGACCACTTTTATGACAGCATTTTGATAATTTTTGCAGTGATAGGGTGGAAATGATCATGAATAAAGTTTGCTTTAGTGATGGATGTTTTACCCAGAAGAGTCCGTAACAGCACAGCAAATACAAAAACTGTGAGTGTGGTGAAGATCCCGCAGGCCAGCGGCAGCTGAACAGAGCTGTGTGTGAAGTCTCTCCACGCTCGCATCAGCTCCATCCTCCACAGGACTAATGAACATGGAGTCACGTCCCCCTCCTCAAACGCCCTGCACCTACATCATGAGGAGAGAGCAGATTCATTCACCTGTGCTTGACCTCAACTGACTTGCATTGTTCTTAAAGTCAACATCAGTCAACTGAGAATGGACACTATTTACTTTTTAGTGCACATTGCTAGTCTTTGTGAATGATTTACTGGTGCATGTCATTCCAAGAAAAAACAACAACTATTGTTTACATCAAATTATGCAACTTTCTGTGCAACTGAAACGACTTTTCTTTGCAGCAGTAAAAAGGGAAATAAATGATAGAAATTAAGACTTTTATTTGCAAGGATACTTTTGATAAAAAGTGATGATAAAGACGTATAATGTTACAAAATATTTATATTTCAGATAAATGCTGTTCTTCTGAAACTTAAATAATTTACTCAGCTGTTTTAAAATAATAATAATAATAAAAAAATTGGGCAGCACTTCAGCATATTATAATGATTTCTGAAGATCATGTGACAGTGAAGATTGATGATGCTGAAAATTCAGCTTTGATCACAGCAATAAATTCAATTTCAAAATATATTCAAATAGAAAACAGTTATTTTAAATAGTAAAATATTTCATAATTTTACTGTTTTTGCTGTGCTTTGTATCAAATAAATGCAGGCTTGGTGAGCAGAAAAGACTTCTTTAAAAAACATTAAAAATCTTACTGTTCAAAACTTTTGCATTAGTGTACTGTATACTATAAACTAATATTTCATCCATTGTCATTAAGGATGTAGCTCTGTCTGATCACTTCTGTATTTTCTTTGATATATTGATCTCTGTCACCACTAAATCTAGATCGGTCTCTGTCAGAAAGAGATGCATTAATGAGAACACTAGTGTGCTATTTATGAAGGCAATATCTTTAACACCGAGCATTTCTGCAAATATTTGACTCAAAAGTTAAGAATGTTATTGATGATATTGCTAAAGGTCAGCAAGAAGAAATGGCAGACAAAAATCGTTTTGGAGAAAATCAACAGCAGTAGAATATGAAAAGACAATGCAGAAAAGCTGAGCGGATGTGGCGGAAGACGAAACTAGAAATACACTATAGCATCTATAAAGACAGCCTTCATGCTTTCAATTTGGAACTAGCCACAGCTAGACAGACCTTCTTCTCTCAAAAAACAAAAAACAAAATACTGTTGAAGACTGACAAACCCCCCAAGTCAGATTCCCAGTGAAATGCTCTCTGACAGCAAATGCAATGAGTTTGCTTCCTTCTTTTCAGAGAAATTTTTAAAAATTGTTTCCTGTATACTCATTGATGCATTTTAAAATGTCTTAGAAGAAATACTCTAAAATCCAACCTGCTAGCTTAACTGTGAACAGATGTTAAGAAACAATAAAATCACTTCTTTCTGGGAGTAAGCCCCTTCTGAAAAAGCGCAATCTTGAATAACACCATGTTGAGCAACTATAGACCAATATCAAATCTTCCTTTCATAGGTAAGATTATTGAAAAGGTAGTTTTTAATCAGCTGAACAATACTTAAACTCAAATGAATACCTGGATAATTTTCAATCTGGTTTCCGCGTGCATCACAGCACAGAGACAGCACTCATTAAGTAATAATGATATTCGCTTAAATTCTGATTCTGGCAAAATATCAGTGCGGGTACTACTAGATCTTAGTGCTGCGTTTGACACTGTCGATCATAACATACTTCTAGAGAGACTGGAAAACTGGGTCGGGCTTTCTGGGATGGCACTCAAATGGTTCAGGTCATACTTAGAAGGGAGAGTTATTATGTGAGTATAGGAGAGCATAAGTCTAAGTGGACGTCCATGACATGTGGAGTCCCACAGGCTCAATTCTTGCACCGCTCTTGTTTAGCCTGTATATGCTCCCCTCAGTCAGATAATGAGGAAAACCAAATTGGCCTATCACAGCTTTGCTGGTGATAAATATACTCTTTATTTTTATTTGAATATTGATAAAACTTTCTTCAGTTAAACAAAAACTGTAATATATTTCTGTGATCAAAGCTGAATTTTCAACATCATTTCTCAAGCAAGAATCTTCTGTCACATGGATTATTGTAATGGTCCCTTCAGAAATTGTTATAAACGCTGCTGCCATGCAGATTACTTGCTCAGCCTCAAGAAAGGATTGATTTTAAAGTACTTTTACTCGTTTTATAAGTCACTCAATGGTATAGGACCTAAATATATGGCAGATATGCTCACTGAATATACCTAACAGACCACTCAGATCATTAGGATTCGAGTCAGTTAGAAATACCAAGGGTTCACACAAACAAACAAGGGGAGTCCGCTGCATATTTTTGTGGAAACCCTGACAAAACTTTTTTTTTCATTTACTGTTTTAATGCTGTTGATGAGTAGAAAATGTTAAAAATAAACTTGAAACAGCATTAAACACAAAATATGGTCTAACACATGACAATAAAAAAAAAAATTTTTTTTTTTTTTTTTAGATTTTTAAAAATGTTTTATCCACAAAGTCTTATACTTACCAAAGTGAATTTATTTGAGGAAATACATAAAATACAACACATTTGAATATGTACTCAAATGTAATATATTTATGTGATCAAAGCTGAATTTATTTGATAAAATACATAATTCAAAAGCAACCACAAATGAGCTGAAGAGTTTCAGAAATCTTCCAAAAAATTTCACATTATTAACAATGAGAAACTATATTTTTGTGGAAACCAATTTTTTTTCAGCTTTGAAAGAAAGTGCCAGCACACACAAAGACCTGTTTTGACTGTTTAGCATAATTCAAAGCAACCACAGAGCTATGAGAAACCCACCACAGCGCCACCACAGCGCTCCGGCTCACATTGTGTGCTTCTGTGAGTCCCATCCGATCCCGAACGATGTCAGGAACTTCATAACCCTCTTCAATTAACATGGCCAGTTTAAATAGGCCCTGGCGATCACACAAACAATTATTAGCACATTATTTAATAGAAAAATATATATTTGAAAGAAGACATTTGATTTGATGTTTGATGCATTTGGATTTTTGTATAAAATATATTATAATCTACATTGGACAGACTGTGTGTGTGTGTGTGTGTGTGTGTGTGTGTGTGTGTGTGTGTGTGTGTGTGTGTGTGTGTGTGTGTGTGTGTGTGTGTGTGTGTGTGTGTGTGTGTGTGTGTGTGTGTGTGTGTTGTGTGTGTGTGTGTGTGTGTGTGTGTGTGTACCTGAGCACTACCATGCACTGCTGCTGTACTGTACATGTCTATGGCCTTCACCATATCAGCCAGTTCATTGTAATAATCTCCCATCCGCAACAAGCCTGCAGGACAGAGAAACAGAGGGAGATAAAAGCAGACAGGGACCAAGAAAACTATTATGAGGAAGAGTAGTTGTATAAAGAGAAGTAGTAGTGTGTCACAGTGTCATTTCTGCTGCTCTGTAGAGACTCACCAGTTTCAAGAGGGATGTGGTTGTAGGTGGAGTAGTTGTAGTACCTCCACTGACAGGCAAAACTGTGATCTAACAGCTGGAAATACACATGAAATAATAGGATTAGAAAAAAACTACAGCCAGGAAATGAAAGGCTTGAGATGGTTGGGCTGGCAGATGTTGAGACTGTTCACCTCACATAGATGGGCGGCATTATGCTGTGCTACACCGAGACCAGTTTCTGCTAGCATGGCGTATTTCACCAACGCTGCATCCCTTGAACAGACAGTCACAAATATTCAGAAATATGTCATTTCAAAACAGTATGATTTCTTTCTTCTGTGTAACACAAAGGAAGTTATACTGAATAATGTGCTGGTCACTTTTTCCATTAAAATATTTATAGACAAAAAAAAAGTGTCATAAAGTGCCCATTTTACTTTATTCAGAAGTTTTCTGAAATCACATGATCTCTAGAAAACAAGACCCTAAGAGATGGATGCAAGGATGGATGGAAGGATAGATAGATGGAAGGATGTTGCATGGATAGATGAATAGATTTATGAAGGGATGGGGGAAAGAATCGAATTATGAAGACTGAAGAGGTGCGTGGATTGTATGGATGGATGTTGGATAGATGGATAGATGAAGGGTTGTATGGATGGATGAATGGATCCTGGATGGATGTACTGTATGCAGGGATGGATGGGTGGATGGATGGATAGATGAAGGGTTGTATGGATGGATGAATTATGTACTGTATACAGGGATGGATGGGTGGATGATATACTGTATGCAGGGATGGATGGATGATATATGAAGGGTTGGATGGATGATGTACTGTATACAGGGATGGAGGATGGATAGGTGAAGGGTTAGGATGATGGATGGATGTACTGTATGCATGGATGGATGGATTAATTATGTACTGTATACAGGGATGGATGGGTGGATGATATACTGTATGCAGGGATGGATGGATGCAGGGATGGATGGGTGGATGGATGGATAGATGAAGGGTTGTATGGATGGATTAATTATGTACTGTATACAGGGATGGATGGGTGGATGATATACTGTATGCAGGGATGGATGGATTAATTATGTACTGTATACAGGGATGGATGATATACTGTATGCAGGATGGATGATGATGAATATGGATGATGTAAACTGTAGGGATGGTGGATGGATAGGTGGAGGAATGTGGATGGGATGTACTGTATGCAAAGGATATTAATTATGTACTGGGGATGGATGGGTGGATGATATACTGTATGCAGGGATGGATGGATGTATATGAAATGGATGATGTACACACTACAGGGATGGAGCTGGATAGGTGAAGATGATATTACTGTAATGCATGGTTATGGATTAATTATGTAAATTCAGGGATGGATGGATGCAGATGGATGGATGAAGGGTTGGATGGATGATCTGATACGGGATGGATGGATAGGTGAATGGTTTTCGGATGGGATGGATGGTATGCATGGCAGGATGGATGGATGGATGGATGGATGATATGTATGCTGGATGGATGGGGATATGGATGGATAGATGAAGGTTTGTATGATGGATGTACATAAAAGGAGATACAGGGATGGATGAATATGGTGGGGATGATGGATGGACTGTATGCAGGGATGGATGATGGATATATGATGTTTGGATGGATGGGGATGGATGGATGGATGGACTGTATATGGAATGATATATGAAGGGTTGGATGGATGGATGGGGGATGGAGGATGGATAGGTGAAGGATGGATGATGATGATGGATGGAGGATACTGTATGTATGGATGGATTTAATTATGTACTGTATACAGGATGGATGGGTGGATGATATACTGTATGTGCTGATGGATGGACTGTATACAGGGATGGATGGATCTCACTGTATACATGGCAGGGATGGATGGATGATATATGAAGGGTTGGATGGATGATGTACTGTATACAGGGATAAGGATAGGATTAGGTGACGGGTTTAGGAGGATGATGGATGGATGTACTGATGCATGGATGGATGGATTGTACTGTATAACAGGGATGGATGGGTGGATGATATACTGTATGCAGGGATGGATGGATGGATATATGAAGGGTTGGATGGATGATGTACTGTATACAGGGATGGAGGATGGATAGGTGAAGGGTTAGGATGATGGATGGATGTACTGTATGCATGGATGGATGGATTAATTATGTACTGGGGATGGATGGGTGGATGATATACTGTATGGGGATGGATATGCAGGGATGGATGGGTGGATGGATGGATAGATGAAGGGTTGTATGGATGGATTAATTATGTACTGTATACAGGGATGGATGGGTGGATGATATACTGTGTGCAGGGATGGATGGATGGATGGATAGATGGATGGATGGATGGATGGATGGATGGATGGATGGATGGATGGATGGATGGATGGATGGATGGATAGATAGATAGATGAAGGGTTGGATGGATGGATGGATGTACTGTATGCAGGGATGGATGGATACTGATGAAGGGTTGGATGGATGGATGGATGGATGGATGGATGGACGGATGGATGGATGGATGTACTGTATAAAGGGATGGATGGATGGATGGATAGATGAAGGGTTGGATGGATGGATGGACAGTATGAAAGGATGGATGAATATATGAAGAGATAGATGAAGAGATGGATGGATGGATGGACAGATGGATATCTCACCATGATCCTCTTTGATAAGTCTGAAGAGCATCTTTAACCATGAAGCCCAGGTGTCCATTCATCTCACTGACTCGCTTCAACAGTCTGAAGAAACGGAGAAACCCAACAAAAGAAAGAAACATATCACATAACAAAACAAAACATATTAAATACTGATCAGATGACCCTGGTATTTGCATTTATACATTTTGTCAAATCTGTCAAACTTGTCAATGTTGTCAATGTTTTTCAGTCTGTGTGGTGGCAGCTGTGCTAACTGAAGTCATTGAAGGATTGTTGAGTGATGTGTTCGGGTGAGAAGGATATATGAGACTGACATACAGCACAGCTTTGTCTTGATCTCTCTGCACTCCTTGTACGGATCCGGTGGAGAGAAACATTGCTGACTGCACAGAGCCGTCCACGTGACCCAACTGAGCCGCATCCAAGAAGTAGAGGAACGCAGCAGTCTGAACAAAAAATACCTGAGATCAACACACTATAAACTCATACCATAAAATATGAAACTCTCCATTTTGAACTATCCATTGAAGATTAAAGGGAAAGTTAGTTCAGCCAAAAATTTAAATTAGCTTTTAATTTACTCACCCTCAGGCCATCTAAGATGTTTGTTACTTATTTTCTTCAGTAAAACAGAAAATAATATTTTTAGCTGAAACCGTGGTCCTGTTCTGGCTGCCCATATTTCATCATTTAAAAAGGCATATCAGGCAGGCACAAAATTATACATACACAAAATTAATACGCATGGCTCCTGAAGATGTATTAAGGTATTATGAAGTAAAACGATCAGTCTGTGCAAGAAACTGAACATTATTTACAACCTTATTACCTGTAATCCAGAGCCTCAGGCAAATTGTCTGCAGTGATATCAGCTCACAAATGAATCATTCTTTTGAACCAATTCTTTTTAGTGAACTACTTCATTAATCTGTCTGTATCTGAGCAGCACAGATCAAAACTCAATCAAATCGATTGATCAGTTGCTCAATCAGAACTCACATTCAGGCGCCTGACAGTCACTCGACTCGAAATTAGCAAAAATAGCTGCGTATCTGATCCTATGATGAATTCGACGAACTGCAAAACAGTTCGACTCAGACCGAAGAATCAGTTTTGCGGCAAATAATCATATTTCCTCTGGATTACAGGTAATAATGTTGTAAATAGTGTTCAGTTTCTTGCACAGACTGATTGTTTCACTTCATAAGACCTCAATATATCGTCATGAGCTACAGGTGTTAATTTTGTGTTCCTTGATATGACTTGCATTATATGAAACACCAAGTGCCACAGTTTGAGCTAAACATCTTCTTTTCTGTTCTACTGAAGTGAAAAGGTCACCTACATCTTGGATGGCCTGAGGGTGAGTAAATTAACAGCACATTTTTGGATGAACTATTCCTTTAAATGTGCGACCTCTGACCTCATTCTTGTCTGGTTTATCAGGATTGTCACCATTTAAATGGTAGACGCCCACATTGAAGAGCCCATCACGACTGCCGTTCTCAGCCGCCAACTCAAAGTATCGAAAGGCCTTTCTTCCGTCCTTTACTATGGTACTGTAGTACCATCCGAGGCCATTCAGAGCTTCTACAGATCCCTGAGAAAAACACACACGGCCCATTATAGAAATCTCAAAGCTTCCACACACATGCTCATACTTGTACTCACCATGTCGGCAGCTTTCTCCAGAAGCTCAAGGCCAAGTGTTCGGTTCTTCTTCACTCCTGTGCCCTGTTCAAGCACAAAGCAAGCAGTTGTTTCTCAGGTCTACGTGACAGGTAGACTTGAAAGTATCTACAGATGCACCATTTTACATTTATTTTCCTAAGTTTTCCTGAGTTTCTACTTATACAAAACAAACATGTGTGTGCATTTTACATTGCAAATGCTTGAAAAGATACGGCTCGAGAGATTTCCATGTAACCTGTGGATCACCTTCAGGAGGAGAATGGCGTAGTCGTACATGGCGGTGGGATCGTCCATCTGCAGGGCGCTTCTGGCGTACCACATGACTGCTGCTCGAATGTCTTTCTCCACCCCGTTACTGCCCCACAGAAGCATCCTGGCCAGAGATTTCTGCAAGAAACACCAGCCCACAACTACATTACAACAGCTGAGAATCTCGAATGAAGCAACAAAAGTCCCTCTGCTGACAATAATATTATGGGAATATTGTGTTACCATATTCTGTGAAACCCTGGTTATCGTTGTCGTCTGTGGTTTTGCACATGATTTGGATTTTAATGAGAAAGTATTAGTATAAAGGGTAGCTTTTCATCCTGTTTTTTTCCTAACTTTTGTACTTTTGTTTAGAATGATTACACAAACATAAAGTGGGGTCACCAAGTCTAGTAAAATTTTGCTTTTTTTCTTTCTATTCATTATTTAATTCTTTCATTCACTCAAAACTGAAAATAATAACTGAAAATTAAGTTTCTAAAGAAATTGAAATAATTTTGTCCCAGACCCTGACCCCCAGCTCAGGTTTCCATTAAAAAGGGAAACAAATGTTCCCAAGTATAATTCTTTAAATATTCTTAAGAAGGTCTCAAATATTTATTTATATATATATATATATATATATATATATATATATATATATATATATATATATATATATATATATATACACTATATTGCCAAAACTATTGGGTCACCCCCTTCTAATGAAAGGTTTGACTACTTTAGTAATTTCCATGAGTACAAATCTTAATGTTTAAGCATATAATGATATTCTAGGGAATTGTGTGCTTGTAATTTTATAGCAACAGTTTGGACAGAACCCTTTTCTATTCTAACATGACAGTGTCTCTGTGTATAAGACAAGGATCAAAGAGAAATGATGATTCAGTCAGTGTGGAAGAACTTGACTGGTCTGCAGAAAGACAAGTCCTAATCCCAGCTGAACACCTCTGGTGTGACTTTAAATGCAGACCTTGAGCCAAAAACTCATCACCAAACACCAATGACTTGTACATATGGGTACAGTCATTTCATACACTTCAAAACTGTTGCAACAGAGGTGGAAATGCAATTTTTAAGTGCATGAATTATGTTTCCATCTTTGTTGCCACAGTTTGGAAGTGCCTTTTTCTCTTCTAAAGAAGGGGTGCCAGTACTTTTGTCATTGGTGTTTGGTGATGAGTTTTTGGCTCAAGGTCTGCATTTAAAGTCACGTAATGTAATTTAATACCCAAAGACAAAGAGAGATCAAAGGAAAGCGAGGATAAAAAGTGAAGACCTGAGACTCTATATCTCCTCTGCCAGCCTGGTGTTTCAAATACTGCACAATGTCACCCAGCTCGCCCGTTTGAGTGTGGAGCTCGTCGTCATTGTTTAAATGAACATGTTCTGTGAGAGTTTGCTGCAGAGAAGAGACACATTTACATCAAAACAATCCACACACACACAAACCAGTGGTTAACCTGCTGACCCATGTTCAGTTGAGTCAGCCTGAGACAGCGAGTCGAGGTCTGTGTCTTTGTGTTTACAAATGTTTCAGTCCAATAGTTCATTACCAACCAACCTAACACACTTCAGCAGTGGTCATTTTTCTAAATATTTGACTGTGCTCGCTGATAAACAAGAGATCCACCTGATATTAAGCCACTATTTTATTAGCAAATGAGCATTTGCAAATGTAATTTCCTTACGTTTAGTAGTCTGTAGTGTATGCATGATTCAAATGAACTACATTTTACTGACTCAAATCACGTTTAATTTAGTGTGTTTAAACAAGCATGTTTGCTAAACTGAATTGACGAAATTAACAATGTTGTATTTTTTTATAAATAGCATTCTCATTTTATAGTCTTTCTGGTTGAAATGTAATATTTGCATTCATTTTTGTTTTATATATTTTAAAAAAAAAAAAAATGAATTGATAAACATAATGTATTATTTAATTGTAAAATGTTGTGACTACTAAAATGTTCTTAACTACTAATCATTTTCTTGAGGTTTTACCATATGACAGCATCAATTAAGATTGCCATGTAATAAAATTATAAAAAAACTGAAATATTATTACATTTTTCAGACAATTTTTTACAAACGTGGTTATTAAAGGGTATTCAAGTCATCATCTGTACTATACAAATGCATGTATAAACACAAATAATGGTTTTGAAAAAAACATTGCCACAATAACGTAATGTATTTATATTATCTTTATTTGGGGCTTGTGATTATTTGTGATAAATCTGATTAATAATAAAATCATTCAATTAACTGAAATGACAGCCCTAGTTTGCAGTAATTCTTCTGAAATAATTACATTTCTGTTATCAAGGCAAATACAAATATCCAGAGCTGGTTTAAATATAACTGATATACACTCTTAAAAATAAAGGTGCTTCACAATGCCATAGAAGAACCTTTTTGTCTAAATGCTTCCATAAAGAACTTTCACATCTGAAGAATCTTTTCAGAAAAGGTTCTTTGTGGTGAAAGAAGGTTCTTCAGATTATAAAAAGGTAAGAAAGAGATGTTCTGTAAAGAACCTTTGACTGAATGCTTCTTTGTGGAACCAAAAATGGTTCTTCTATGGCATCGACTGTGAAGAACCTTTTTAAGCACCTTTGTTTTTAAGAGTGTACTATACCTGTAAAGTCATTTACATTTACATAGATTACTAATCTCTATAGATAAATGTGTAACTCACCCAAGAGTCTTGTACTTCATCGCGGTCGAGGCTGGTCTGTTTGCCGATGTTGGCGTAGTAGCCGTATGCTGTGTTCTGGTCTTTAGGGAAACCGTCCAGACCCTGCATGTGCTTGTATCCCAAATGCATCAGAGCGAGACGGTCATCAGAGACACCGCCTATCAAACTATACACATGACCCTGAGAAAAAGATGTTATTGATAGATCAAGATCAAACTTTGACAGATATTTCTGTATCAAACGAATGTGTTTCTCTAATAGCTCTGGCTCAGCTTCTACTGCAGTGACTCAGGTTTTGTAGCTTTTTATTAAAATACTACTCAAGTCAACATGAAATAAAAGCGTAGGCTACAACCTAAAACAATACCTAAATACAGCCATTTAACTAATAGTTGCCATTGACCTGCTGGTGACCTAGATGATGTTATCCAAAGAAAAATGTGCTGTTATTAGTTAAGTAATTTTGAAGGATTACGAAGGCAAACATTTTTGTTTGGAAAATTGTGCACTGATGAATAATTCACAATAAGACCATGAATGTATTAAACAGATGGTCAATAAAAATGTTGTCATCATTTACTCACCTTCATGTCGTTTCAAACCTGTAAGACTTTCGTTAATCTTCAGATCACACATGAAGACATTTTAACTGAGAGATTTTCCTCCATTGTAAGTCTATACTGTGACACTTCAAAATGTTCATTAAGAGATTGTACAACTTTTCTTTTAAAATTACATATAAATATTGATCAGTGAACAAACAGAAGCTCAACATACTTGCTTGAGGCACAAAAACTACGGACGGTGGTCGGGGTCAAAATACTTTAAATGAAACAAATTAAATTTGACGGTCAACATGCACTTTTTGTCCACATTAATGCAACAACATGCACAGCAGTTAATAAAATTGCTGTATTTGAGACTATATTTGCATATGCGATGCAAGGACACATTGGTATATTCATACACAAACATCAGACATCACGGTTATTTAATTAGCAATTTCTAATGGTACACTGGTATGCAAGTATGAAAAAATCAGACATTATATTTGTTAATGAGGGATAATGCATCGGTACGTTGTGCTTGATCTTATGTCATGTCCTTTTCAGTTGTTTTATTCAACATTCTTTCTAGGGCAGACAAGTCTTGGTCCCACTTTATATTAAGTGGCACTAACTACTATGTACTTACATTTAAATTAATAATTTGATACTGTGCACTTCTTGTATACATATTTTTACACAGCTCTTATATTTAGAAAAATACCTGCATGTAATTAAATCTGTAATTAATTTCTGTAATTACATTTATAGTTACACTGTTGACCCATCCTTAAACCGACCCATACCACCTGTCACAAGCCAGGCCTCTGTGGCTCTGTCCGATCACCATCGGAGGGCACCCTCACCCAAGTACTAACACTCTCATGGACTCCATTATCCACACACCCCATACCTAGGACTAATCACCGCTAGGTGTTTCCCATCAAACCCAGTATATAAGCCACACTCTCACTCTCTTCCAACACGAAGTCTTGTTTAGCCCCGTCTGACATTTCTGAGCGTTTACTCTGACTGTTATTCTTATGCTGTTAAAGGGATAGTTCACCCAAAAATGAAAATGTTATATTTAGCTGCTTACCGCCGGGGCATCCAAGATGTAGGTGACTTTGTTTCTTCAGTAGAACACAGACAAAGATTTTTGACTGAAACCGTTGCAGTCTGTCAGTTATATAATGGGAGTCAATGGGACTCACGGCTTTGAGAGTAAAAAAAACCTACACAGACAAAACCAAATTAAACCCTGCGGCTTGTGACGATACATTGAGGTCTTAAGAGTTTCTGTGCAAGAAACTGAACAGTATTTATATCATTTTTTACCTCTGATCCACCGCAATGTCCAACTGTCCTGAGCTCGTTCACAACAGCCAGCGCATGACGCATCAGTGGCTCTGACATTGTAGACCTATGCGTGGAAGTGATCTGTTGTACAAACAATGAGTGACGTATACATGTGACAGATCGCTTCCACACAAGTTTCTTGCACAGACCGATTGTTTTGTGTCTTAAGACCTCAATGTATCGTGACGAGCTGCAGGGTTTAATTAGGTTTTGTCTGTGTATGTTTTTTGACTCTCAAAGCTGTGAGTCTCATTGACTCCCATTAAATGACTGACAAACTGCAACGGTTTGAGTTAAAAATCTTTGTTTGTGTTCTACTGAAAAAACAAAGTCACCTACATCTTGGATGCCCTTGGGTAAGAAGAAAAACATCACATTTTCATTTTTGGGTGAACTATCCCTTTAAGGCAACTTTATATATAGTGGGACAAAAGTCTTAGGGTGCTTTCACACCTGCCTCATTTAGTTCGGGTGAATCGCACTAGAGTTGGTTTTCCCTCTTGGTGCGGTTCGTTTGGGCCGGTGAGAATGCAGCAATCGCACCAAAAGCGGACCAAACAAGCACACCTCCTTGAAGAGGTGGTCTCAGCACGCTTTCAGACGAACCCTGAACCGGTTTGTTTGTGGTGAGAACGCGATCCGACCTCAAACAAACCCAACTGCTACAAGAACTGCGCATTTTTGGACTAAACCAGCTGCAGTAGTCAGCTGCGCTGTGCATTATGGGATGAGGAAGTGTTTGTTGACAGTTTGCAGTTTTGCATGGCAGCTCGCGGACAAACTTGGGGTTGTGAGGAGGTGCGGAGAATCCACCCGCGCAGTCGTTTCTCCATAATAGCAGTGTGCTGTCTGCTGCATTTCACTCCTGACTTTGTTTACTTCCGGGAGCACCGGTGGAAGCAGCACACTCTTTCTGACCAATCGAAAAGCAGTTTAGGGAATGCATTCAAAGACACATCTAGCCAACAAGTGAAGCGGATGTTGTCACGTGACTGCATTTTGGTTCGTTTCAGCTGGTTTGGACCAGAGCAAACAGTGTGGTGTGAAAAGGAACCAAACGGCTACAAATAGCTACAATGTATATTTTTTGCCTTTGGCCAAAGCAAGTGAACTATCGGACTTTCCAGGTGTGAATACACCCTTAGTTTGATTGTAACATTCATTAATTTACTCTAGCACAGAAGATCACAGTAAAGCAATGCCGCAATAAACTAAATAAAGTATTAATATGTGAGTAAATCTAGAGGTAAATCTGCTTTAACAAGTATTACATGATTCGACATACATTTAAAGTCTTTGTCTTAATAGGGAAAAATTGTGCATCTTTACATGTACTAAAGAAACATGGCGAGTCTTTAACATGGCCAGAATGTGTGTGTCCACACCTACAAAAGAAACATTAACATGGACATTAACATGGACAAACAATGTTAACACGGCATAATTTCACACATTTCATGTAAAGAGTTTTGGCCCTGTCTGCTTTTTTCCATAGAAAACAAGCCGCACTGGTTCTTGCAGAAGCTCAAAAATGCAGCATAACACACAATAATGAACCTCATTGGTGAATAGTATGGAAAATTATTATTTTAAAATAAGTCTCTCATCAAAGCTTTTATTTGATCAAATGGGCCTAATACAGTAAAAAGTTAGATGTATTTATTTGACACATGAATCTTTTGTAACATTATAAATGTCTGCATGTGTTTTAAACATTGTGTTTAAAAAATATTTTAGCCCTATTTATAGTAGGCTATATCATTATGTATTGTGCTATAAGGCCTCCTGTATTTTTTGTATGAGTGATTGAGTATTAGTGTAACATTACAGCACAACAGCACAAAACCTGCTATGCTTTGAAAATGAAATTTCATGGCATGTATCGTCAAGCTTGGGTTGAAAGGCTTACTTTGGCATTTTCATGCGTTTCTGGTTGAGTCAATCAGGGAACGGTGCTTATATAAACGGCCCCTGAACTTTTACATTTGTAGTTATGATACTAGTGGGTTAAGACTAGACTTTGAATACAGACATCAAGTGGATCGAGAGTTGGATATGTTATTCTAGATCTATGGTACTCTTTGCTTTTGCTTAAGAATAACGTGTGGATCGAGAACAGTGATGGTCTAAGAGGCTTGGTATGTTTTATTTTTCTTTCAACAGCCAATCACCAGCACAAGAAGATACAAACACCAAGAAGGCAGAGTGGAATCACATTCTGAGGTAAACCAGGACTTGTTTACCAACAAACTGACCCATAGGCTTTTAAGGAGACAAGATTGAGTAAAGAAATAAAATGTCCTGACATTTTTTACAGCTCATTCATACAGTGTAATAATTGACAGAGTTACAATTTATTGTATATCTGCACAATAGTTTATGGCTTTGCAAGATGTATGCGGCTTGCACAACGCCCATCTGTTCCTTCAATGGAGTGCTCCACTCTCACGGTCCTTTACGCCGGAAGATTCCACTCATCTGTCCGGAGGGGGGATTCACGGAGAAGCTTTTTCTGCAGGGCTGCCTGGGAGGGGCGGTTTGAGTCCTCTGGAGTTTTACATGCCCATAGCTGAATACCTCACAGGGAGCCCTATAAACTTTGGTCAAACTAGCCTCAGTTCAGCGCCGACTAAATTACTGGAAATAGACCACCTACACCCCTCACTGCCGTCCATCTCTCTTCCTCCACCCACACCTTTCCCCATCTCTCCCTCCATTCCGTTACCGTTCACGCACTCTCATGGCACCACAACTCTCGGCTTCGCGTTCCAGGGAGGTGTGATCGCCGCAGCCGACACGCGCTCCAGCTGCTCAGGGCTGGTGGCCTGCCCTGCGTCCCCGAAGGTCTTACCTATCCACTCTCACCTGGTTGGCACCACCTCGGGGACGTCAGCTGACTGCGCGCTCTGGAAGCGCATTTTGGCTCGCGAGCTCAGGCTGTACCAGCTTCGACACCACCGCAGGCTATCAACAGGGGGCGCCGCCAAACTGCTGTCCCACATGCTGCATCCATTCAAAGGCACGGAGCTGTGCGTCGCAGTCACGCTTTGTGGATGGGATGGGGACGACGAAAAACACGAGCAACCAATTACAGAGAAACATTCAAATACTCCAACCAATCAAATGACAGCCAGCGATTCAAGCAGCCAATCAGCAGCAAGTGTTGCCTCAGCGCTTCAACCATTGATAGCTGCTACAGCTCAACAAGTCGTCAGAAGTGGTTCGAGAATATGCGGCCCACGGGTTATTTATGTGTGCAGTGACGGGCTGCGCCTGCAGGGTGAGCTGTTCTCTGTGGGCTCGGGGTCTCCCTATGCATACTCGATCCTGGACAGCAGTGTTTCCTGGGGAATGAGCGTACAGGAGGCCACTGAGGTCGCCAGGGAGGCCGTGTACCGCGCCACCTACAGAGACGCGTACTCGGGCAATAATGTCGACCTCTACCATGTGACCGCCAAAGGGTGGAGGCGCAGAGAGAGGGAAAACTTGAAAGAGGAGTACTACAGGGAGAAAGAGAGGGAGAGAGAGAGGGTGGCGGAGAGAAAGGCCGAAAAGAAAGCAATTTTGAAGTCTGATGACAGAGAAATAGTTTGAGGAGGAACTTTGGAAATATATTGATTTTAAAATAATGGTATTTTTATAGCAAAGCAAGCATAAAAAGACGAGCATGTATTGATAATTCATAGCTCATACATTGTGAATGAACATATTGTGAAAGAATAATAGTAGATTCAAGAAATGAATACCATCATGTTACAAAACTGTATGATTTCTGGAGCCCAAAGGGAGATGTTTAGCATGCATTTATACTTTTATAAATACTTTTATAGTACTTTTTGTCATTGCTGAAAGTCTAAAGCTCCAGTCCCCTTTTATTATGATGTAACATGTATTTTTGTATAGGCTATTATTATGTGATTCAGGGTTGCATAATTTTCAATTTTGAGTAAACAATACTTTTGCATGACTGCACTTTTCTGACCACTTCAAATTGAATAACTAATGAAGAATATCAAGTCCATTATAATCTATAATCAAGTAGAAATGATCAGTTATTATAATAAAGAGAGAGTTATTACATACTGATGAATCATTTTTCATTGTATTCCTTTAAGGCTCTCTTTTTTACAGTAATTCGAACATAGGCCTATCTAGTCCCTCTTAAATATCTTAAAAAATGTATTTTAAACAAATATTATTATATTGATATGACACATAATAATTCACAAACTGTCTTTCTATAGCTTACGTTAGCTAAGCTATTCCCCACATCTGTTCATATGAATTCATGCACCATTGACCCGTGTGTATTTGATCTCTGATGGGTTTAATCGTTTTCAAATAGCTGATGTCACATTTCTCAGCTGAAGGCTTAACAGCTTTTATATTAGTGCCAGCAGTCGAAGGCTCTGGAGGTTACAGCATTGTAATGACCCTTGCAGGAAACAGAAGGAAATTAGGTTTATTATGTGCCAGACTGATCTCTACATTATTTTATTAATCCCCATAAGTAATCGTTTACTTTAAAAGTTCACATTTGTGTAAATTATTTTGCATGCATCCCAGTAAAAGGCAAAAACACACATGTAATCCAAAAATGAGAGGTTTCATTTGATGTTGTGTAATATCTTGTTTAGTATTAAAAATAATCAACAAAGTTCAACATCGAAGTGTTCGACTGGATTTCCCAGCCCTCACAGAAGTATGATATTATTATGCACCCTATGAGGTGAGGTTATCATTTATTTCAATGCATACAGTCTAGGTCACACATACTGTATGAGTGCAGATATATGTGTGCATGATTGTGTTTGAGTGTGTGGTGTGTGTGTTTGTATTTGTGCTCACATGTGTATGAATAGCCCACCGCCCCTACCCCCCCACACCCCCCTGTCCCATAGACACACACTCTTACGTTTTGATTGTTACACTTCATTTTTTTCTGTGCCGTCATGACATAGCTTGTTCTTATGTATATTCAAACCATTTTCACATAGTAAATATTTTAAAAACATGTTTTTTTTGTTAGTTCAATTGATTAACTTTGTATACCTTTGATGCATGGTGTCCACTGCAGTGGACATATATGCAATATATTGACAAAAAACTAATTTGGTATGATTTTTCACTTTTTAAATGTAAAAACAAACATGTAAAAACAAATATTACATTGTGATTTAATAATTAATGCATCAGTAGCTGCTCTGACAGACTGTCCAATGAAGGCGTGTTCAGCGTGTGTTTGGAGGCGTGGTATCTCACGAGAGATCTGCATAATAGCAGTGTATACACATGGGCTACACACTCGCATGAGACCGGCACCACACACTACAGTCAACAACTCCAGGAGCAATACACAGAAAACAACCGTGAATAGGAGCAATTCAAACCAACAGAAGATCAGGTCAGTACATGTTTGCTTCTGAAAATAATTTCCCAAAGTAGTGTAACATGGTAACAACAGCTTTCGTGCTTCTTGTAGCTCAAACAATCAAGAGAGAGAATAATATTCCACACTTAAGAGAAGGAAAATGTACCTGGGCTGTTACAACGTATTAATAAAGATGCCAATCAGCATCATCTTGTGTGAAATGGTGTTTACTGTAGCGTTCTAGAATCCTCGACAACTAGAACACCTAGAACTTCAGGTAAACCGGGCGTATGTGTTACGGTGGGTGAGTAAATCAGTCTCTTTAATATCGAATGGCATGAATTCATTTAAAAGAGTTGAAATGTATTGTATGTCGGAACAATGTTACAAACCATGAGAGAATAATAACTATGCCAACTCGATTTCATGAGAAAACATAATTATTTTACTAGGTGTCGATTCGGAATGAATTCATATGATGTCATTTTTATGTATGATTAAAAAAAAATAAACGCGAAGGTCCACCCCACAAAATCTATGAATGAGATTGTACAAGTTCATAAGATGTTGCCGCCATTTGACCAAAGTGTCAAGTAATTGACATGAGAGTGTTAACGATGCTGAACTAATTCAATACCAGCTACGTTCATACTAATATGTTCAGAGATGCTAGTCATTTATTGTAAAAATGATTTATGTTTAAAGGTTTCATGAGCCAGTCATGTTCAGCTGGAAATAATATGGAGAGTAGGAGAAAGTTAGAACAATGCATTCATGGTTTATTTCGATGTATAATGTCTGATGTGTTTGTTTTGTTTTAGTTTTGTTTTCAGGTTATTATTGTATAGTGATTTTCCTGCTGAACGAAGCCTAGACCTGCCAATCTGGTTGAGCTGGTGACCTTGAACGACCGCTGATGTATATCCTATATTTTGCTCTGAGTGTATGAAAATGCTCAAAACATAACGTATATACCCCCTGCTGAAAACCCCCAGCTAAAACCAACCTAAGGTGGTTGGCTGGCCTTAGCTGGTTTAAGCTGGTTTCTCAGCCTAGCTGAACTATAGTCAAGATAATCTCCCAGCCTGGCCAAGTTGGTTTTAGCTGGTTGGTCAGCTGCATGGTCTCCAGCATGACCCGCTAAATAAGTCAACAAAACACCAGCCTATTGACCAGCTATGACCAGCCAACCACGGAAATTAACCATGGTTTACTACAAATCAAACCATTATAGTTAAACCATGGTAACCACAACAAAACCATGGCTTTGCTCCACTAATCATATTAACAATGGTTTTAGTATTCAAAATGGTATTTATGCCAACAACAAACAAAAAAACATGGTTGATTAAAGGTAGCTTAGGCAGGGTTTAGCTGTTGTTGTAATTATTATTATATTTTTTAGCAGGGAATCATGAAAATGATTGTTATGCTGGTTTTGTTAGTCCCTACATAGCTATACTGTGAAGCTGATTTACCAACAACCAAACTATTCCAGCGACCGAGCCATTCACTTTTTCACTTTTATCACATGAATTGTAGGATTAGATTCAGGCAACTACAAAGTGACATTGATGTTAGCAACAAAGTGACATTGATGTTAGCAAAGTATTAATATCGTTTTTTTTTATTAAAGGTGTTCATTTAAATGTTTGACTGTTAAAAACATCGTATAACAAACGCAAACTACTCACTAGAACTGTTTTGAATGTGCGTCACGAGTAGAGTTGCCACCTTCAGCGAGGCAAAATTATAACTCATGTAAACTTCCAACTGAACATATTAATATTGTTATTTTAAAATTTAATATGTGATTACTTTTTTGACACCTGGATGGGATGATTTTTTATTTTTGTATTTATTTATATTCATTTGATCAAATTAGGGTTACATTTATTTGTCCCATGTTCATCTAAATAATTTAGCATTTAAAAAAAATATGCCAAATTGTACATGACATTTTTGATTACTTATTATTTATGATTAATATAAAATAGAAATTAATAAATTGGGTCTAACATTAATTATAATCCATTAATTCACCTATCTTATAATGTATATAAATATAATAATTATGTCTACAAAAGCTCTGATAATTTATGGAATATTATATTAACAGATTATCCTAATTTTAATAAAACAATACGCCTCTACCTTGAAGCACAGATGTTGTCTGTCACTTTATGGTTCACCCAAAAATGAAAATTCAGTCATAATTTACCCAGGTTGCTCTGAACATACATAAAGTTATTTCTTCTGTTGAAGACAAAAGAAGATACTTTGAAGAATGTGAGTAACTAAACAGCTCCTGTTCCTCAGACACTTAACTATTTGGTTACCCACGTTCTTCAAAGTATCATCTTTTGTGTTCAACAGAAGAAATATATTATTACGTTTTGGAACAACTTGTGGGTTTGTAAACGCTGACAAATGTTATGTTTTTGGGTGAACTATCCCTTTAAGTCAGGTAGTTCATCGCGAGCAGCTGAAAGCTTCTCTGTAAACTGCGCGTTCATCATTAGTTACTAAACAGGTTTGTTGTTCGCGTGCTGCGCTCGCGTGAAAGGGTTTTAACGGCGCGCGTTCTGGAGACTCCGTCGCGTCGCTATGAAAACAAAGACGCCAAAATGCAAGCACGCGCAAATGAGCTTCTTAAATACCTCGTATGATATTTATTTCATTATAATTGCTAATAGTATTATAATCAGGGCAAAATACGTATTTGATGTTTCAACTATACGTTGGCATTTGTAAACATAATCAGGGTAAAATACGTATTTGATGTTTCAACTATACGTTGGCATTTGTAAAACACGGGACAAATCGCATCCCACATTGATTTGATTCTGGATGCATCATTTTACCTTTACGGGACAATTCAGTATTTTAAGGGACGAGTGGCAACCCTAAGTAAGTCACGAGCTTGAGTGTGTTCACGAACTTACATAGCAGGTTAACATTAGCTTGCTAACTTAACCAAACGGCTAACAATACAACGATAATGCAAAACAAATAATAACAGTGTTTATAAAAATGCAAGCATTAATTCAAGCATAGCAATTCATATAATCGGTCTTTATGGTTATCACACAAATAACGTTAACGTTACTGAGTTTTGGTTTTCGGAAGTGAGTCAGTTAGCATGCTAACAGTTTGCGGCTGCACCAAATGATATGCAGCTCTGAATGTGAAATTAAATTATGATAGGTGGCGCAAACGACCACAAACAGATCTACAGAGATGAAATATAACACAAATTAATTATTTACGGTATCATGTTGTTAGTATAGATAGTGTTTAGGCTTTAGATGGTTGTGCATTCACCAGGATGGCCGAGTGGTTAAGGCGTTGGACTTAAGATCCAATGGACATATGTCCGCGTGGGTTCGAACCCCACTCCTGGTAATGACTTTTCATTTTATATTATTATATTAGGATCGAAGATAAACGTGCACATCTGCAGTACATCACGTCAAATGATCAAATCTAACGCTGCACGGAGACGAAAAAAGATTTGAATTACTCTCAAGGTGCGTTCACACCAGACGCGAATCGCGCGAATGATTTACATGTTAAGTCAATGCAAAGACGCGATAGACAATCCTGCGGCGCTATTCGCGCGAATGAGGCTTTTTTGGCGCGAATTGCGCGGCGCGAATTGAGCGTTTGACGCGCCATTCGTGAATCGCACGAGTTGAAAAATCTGAACTTTGGCGGATATTCGCGCCGCGTTAACCAATCAGGAGCTTGCTCTAGCAGTGACGTCATTAAGAGCGGAGGCAGAAAAGTAATTGTGGTTGTATGTGGGTACCCGGAGCTGTATATACATCTTCGTACTTTTACAAAAACAGGAATACATTTTGCAACGAGACTGGAGCTGCCTGGCAGAAGCTATTCGCGTCTGTTGTGTAGTGAATTTCACGCGCGAATGGCGCGAATTTCTCGCGCGAATGAAGCGAGTAAACTCAAAATGTTCAAGCGTCCAACTTCGCGCGAATAGCGCGATTTATTCGCGTCATTCGCGTCTGGTGTGAACGCACCTTCAGTATGTAAAAATGTTGATCCGCTGTGAATAGATGAAGGAAGATGAAGCGACTCACCTGCACGTGTGACATAAAGTCACTAAAGTAGGACACACACTTGCTAGATGAAAGAACAAATAAGGAAAACTTAAAAAATGTCTCGATGGTGAAATGGGTGGTCTTATACTGCCCCCTATTGGTAAATGAAAGCTAACTTCTGTTAAATAATTCAAATATGTTAATTAAATAAAACAATATGTTTGAACTGTTATGTTTGTATTACAAAGGGTTATAACTACATATACCGCGGGTCCCCTCAAACAATGTTTCTATCTGAATAAGATCCAATGTTGTTCTCGCGAACACGACCTGTGTAGTAATATTCGCATACAATGTTGTAAATATAATCATCTTTGTAAGAAAACTTTGCTCTGTAACGACGCCGTTATTTACATACTGGGAGGGGTGAGCTTCTGAAATATATGCCGCCAGAAACTATTTTTTTTAATTCAATAATTTCAGGCTACAGTTTACTGGCTGTGTAATTATTTACATACAGTAAATTTTTTTTTTTTATATTACTGGCTGTGTGTAACATTTTTATATTAAGTTGGAAAGTTGTTTAATATGCATTATATTTGAATATTATATATATAATATAATAAAAAATATTAAATATTAGTTTGTCATTTTTATTTAATTTCTTTATTTTTTTTATGTGTGTATATATAGTATTTATAGAGTTTTAAATTATAGATTGTTACTTTTTCTTATTTGTAAGTTGCTTTGGATAAAAGTGTCTACTAAATGACTAAAAGAAAAGTAAAAGTAAATAAAATACACATGGTTATTGCATTTTAATTTCTTTTCAGTCTATCCTCCATCCAAATAAATGTTAACAACATTTAGTCCGGCTCAGATCCTTCGAGTCCTGTAGGTTGTGGTTTGTTGGTCAAATTAAGATCTGGGGAATTTGAAGACCAACACAACATCCCAAATTCTTTGTCATGTTCCTCAAACCATCCCTGAACAATGTTTGCAGTGTGGCAAGGTGCATTACCTGCTGTGAAGGGGAGGATGAGGTCTGCAACGGTCTTAAGTGTCACAGTAACATCCACATGACATGAATTTCCCAGCAGAACATTGGCCAGAGCATCACACTGCCTTCTTCCCATAGTGCATCCTGCTCCCATCTCTTCTCCCGGGTAAAGGATGCACATCCACATGATGTTAAAGAAAATGTGATTCATCCGACCAGGCAGCATCTTCTGCTGCTCCAGGGTCCAGTTCTGACGCTCACTTTGGCTATTGTAGATGCTTTTGGTGATGGACAATCTGATACGGAGCAAACTGCAATGCATCTATCAAGGCCAGCATTATGTTTTTCATCAATTTGGGCTACAGTAGCTCTTCTCTGTGATCGGACCAGACGAAATAGCCTATGCTCCCCTTGAAGTGCATCAATGATGAGCATCGGGTGCTCTTGTCAAAGTAACTCAGACTTTTCCCTTTCAGTTGAAGAACTAACTGTTCACTTGCTGCCTTATAAAGCTGACCGTTTGACAGGTACAATATAACGATATAATCACACACACACACACACACACACACACACACACACACACACACACACACACACACACACACACACACACACACACACACACACACACACACACACACACACACACACACACACACAACAAACAACTATATAACGATACCCCCGGTTTCACAGACAAGGCTTAAGGCTAGTCCTAGACTAAAAGCTGTCTACATTAAGAATATGACATATCTTAAAACATGCCAGTCACATTGATCTGTAAGATGCACACCAGTAACGTTTTCTTCAAAGGCATTTTTATAAAAGCTGCTTAAATGTCTTAATTTAACTAAGGCCTAGTCCTGGCTTAAGCTAAGCCCTGTCTGTGAAACCAGGCCTATAACAACTAAAACCAGCCTAAGCTTGTTTTAGCTGGTCTCCCAGCCTGACCAGCTAAAGTGGTCAAAACCTCTCTAAAACCATCCTGCAAACCAGTTATGACTAGCCATTACCAGCTAAGGCCATCAAACCAGCTTTTTTAGCTGGTTAATCATACTGTTCAGATCTATTGTAGGCTATATACAACACATTAAACCTTTATTTTAAATTGTTACACTTTCTAAAAACATAGAGGTACTCTACTTCATTACATTCCAAATCCAGAGCATAATATACTTTTTACTGCACTGCACTGCATTTCATAAATAATTTGTTTAAAGAACATTAAAAATGTAGTACTTTCTTGTACTCAAATGTACTTGAGTAAAAGTAAGAGAGTACTAGATTTCTAATGTAAGTATTAAATGATATTTTGCCTAATATGAAACGTAGTGCAGTAGAAAGTAGCCTACAAAACTGAAACAAAGTATACTAGTATGTTTTAAGGTAAGTGGTTGCAAACTATTTATTTGAGCTACATTTAAACAAATGTAGTGTAAAGTTAGTCAACTAAGGCCTGGGTTCAGACAGACTAAGCCAGGATTAGGCCATAGTTCAATCAGGAACTGATTGAACTGATCTTAAAATATATCAGTGCATTTGTTTTGTCTCAAGACGCACCACAGTAATGTTTTTTTTGTCTAAGCAAGTTTATAAAAATGACTTAATTGTCCTGATTGAACTATGGCCTAATCCTGGCTTAAGCCTAGTCTGTGAAACCGGGGCTAAATGTGTTTATTTAAATGTAGCTAAAATAAATTGATTGCAAACACTTAAAAAAATTGTAGGCTAAATTCAATGAATCCTTTTTGTTTCAGTGAATATTACACGTTAACCGAGACTTGTTACAGCACTTGCATATATTTACTCTTTTGTTCATTTTAATTGCTTGCATTGTCCTCATCTGGATAAAAGCGTCTGCTAAATGACTAAATGTAATATTAAGCTTTGAAATGTTGTGAAGTAAAAGTTTGCACAAATAAATACACTTTTGATAAAGTACAGACACTTGAGAAGTACTTTTAAAGCAGAGTAAAGTGCATCTCTGCTGTCCGTCTCTGCATACTCAGGCCAACAAAACAGTGTTAAGTTTCTAAAAGTAGGCTGTATTCCAGAAGGGGACGCGCGCGTCCTTCGAACCAGCGCGCGCCGCGAGGTCACGCGTCCATCATTCCCGCGGAGAGTGGGCGGAGCTGGGAAGCGCTGTAACTCTTCTTTTGTTATTCATGAGCAAGGAAACTTTGCGGCGTAGCTGAAACACCCCGGGAGCGCCAAATCAATCGAGCTGGATAACTTTCATGTCTCCTGGATGGAGCTGTGAATCTCTCGTCAACGCATTGAGCATTACACGAGCTTGCAGCTGCTTGTTGTGAAGCGTGGAGCGCGGAACATGCCATAAGAAGAGCCAATGACTCATTATTCACTCCATGATAGAAACGCACTGTACTGCATTGAGAGATTCATCACGCGCAGGTGAGAGCTGCTGCTTTTAAAATCACACTTACACATGCTTGCAAAACTTGCGCCTGAACCCGACTCATCAAAGTAACTAAAGTTAAACTAAATACATAATCAAACAGACAGATGAATGAAGCCTGTGCATCTGTGAGACCTGCAGTGCTATTTGGTTTCTCTGATCTGGCTTATAATTAGGTTACTAGAAGTTAGTTTTGATGCATGTGGCTCAAGCACACTTGAACTGATCTTGGATTGCAGGAGTTAGTTAAAGCTGTGGTTGAAGTTAGTAAAAGCTATGGTAGGTTGGGTTTAGTAAGGGTCACATCTAGAGCTGGTTAGGTTAGTTAAAGTAGGGTTTAGTTAGAGTTAGGCTTAGCTAGGTTTAAGTAGGGTTTGGGTCATTGTTAAGTTTGTTTGGGATTAGAGTTATTTATCCCAATTAATGACTATTAGGGTCAGTGTTTTGGTTTTTCGAGGTTAGTTTGAGTTGTTGTTAGAGTCTCAGACACACGAATTTGGCAGGTAAGATGGCCATGTTTCAATTCCAGATTTGCCTCTAAAAATGATTTTTTTTCCTTTTTTAATCAGATTTTTTCCCCGTTGAATGTTTAATCTAGTGTTTATAAGCATATAAAATATTGTTTTATAAACCATAAAAGCTTCATGCAAGAATGCATGCACAAGTTTTTTTGTGAGATTGAAGCTGAGAAAATGGAAGCACTAAGTTTTCTTCGCAGGAATCTTAAGTTAGATGCTTACGTCATTCACTTTTGCTGCATGCCAACACATAAAGCTGAAGCCTTTAATGGACAAGACATGCTGTAAATTATTATCAGAGTGGGCTGTGTTTCTATTCTCTCCAGCGACTCTCAAAATTCCTGCTCATTACTAATCAATGACATCATCACCCAGCCGGCGTGTCCATCAGCTGCTGAAGTGCTGCTTTGAGAGGTCTGGTGTTGTGGACCTTATCAGGGCAGGAATGTGGGGGGAGCTACAGAATGAATGCATGGTCACCTGTTTGGCTGGGTGACAGCTCCTGTTACAACTTGTCCTACACACACACACACACACACACACAAAGGACCTGTTTTTTTTCTTGTGTGGTAATCGGTCCCACCCTCGTGCTGATGGTGTTCTTTAGTATGGCTGCTAAATGTGGTGATAACATCTTACTCCTGATTGTGCATCTGCCTGTGTAAGGCCGATGTTTTTAGCTGCCCTGTTGTTCTCCCCTATATTTCCCTGATCCAGGTCAATCTTGACATCACAAACTCTTGGCAGCCTCTCAGCATACTTTATCTCTGAATGCAATGAGCCATCATGGACCAGGACATGTTTTAATAATCATTTAATACTGTAACCTTTAAAATAATGATGAGCTATGAAATGTACTTTGATGAATTTGTTCCATGGGTAGCAAGCACCTCTGCAAGGAAACATCTGTTATTTGCAGCATCACAAATAGGTTTGAATTGCAATTTGTTAATCTGAAAAGTTTTGTAGTTGAAACCAAAATCATAGATTTATGTTGTATTCCCGTCATGTTGGAAGTTGCAAGTTCACGTAAGTTAGACTTCACCCACTTGACTGTTGTGATGTCATGTTAAAAAATATTCAAATCAAAACTGAGAATTAGAATCAAATTTATAATCTGAATTTAAACTGCAAATATGGAATTAGTGGTGGTATAAGTAATGGGATTAGTAAGAATCAGAATTAGAAATGATGAGATCAGTAAAACAGTTGCGATTCAAATCAACATTAGAATGAGAAATAGAACTGGTGTGAATCAGAATTACCATCAAAGTTCTAATCCGAAAGTTGTAATCTGATTCTAATTATGATGTCATTTAAATTTTGAATTTGAATGATAAATATAATTGATTTGAATCAGTGTAAAAATTACAATTGAAATGAAAAATTGAACATATAATGGGCAATAGAATTGGTGAGAATCAGAAATAGAATGAGAAAGTGGTAATCAGAATTTTAATTTTCAGAATGATAATAAGAAATAGAATTATGAGGATCAGAATTTGAATCAGTATAAAAAATTACATTTGAAATCAGAATGAGAATTATATTATAAATTACTTCATCTTATAATCAGAAGTTGTCATCAGAGTAAGAATCAAAATTAGAGGCTAAAAGTAATACTTTAAAGTACATCAGAAATGAAATTAAAATTGGTGAGAATCAGAATTTGAATCAGTGTAATAATGACGATTCAAATTAGAATTTAAATTTGCTTTAGAATTAGAATCAAAATTTTAGCGATATCAGAAGTAGAGTCTGAATTTAAGTCAGTATTAATATTGCACTTCAGTTGAGAATGGAACGATTTGAAGTAAAGAATGAAACTGAGAACTCAAAGTACATTGCTTGTTTGATTTATCTTGGGACTGAATTTGTAACGCAGTAGAGTTCAAGAGCAGCCCCCCCCCCTCTTCACACAGCTCCGGCTCACTCCACATCAGTCCACATTCACTCAGAGCCATAACATCCACGAGCAGCCCGGCAGCCTTCCACAGAGCAGCTTCTCAGATTATCTCCACACCTCTTTCTGAATGACCTAGATGAGTTTATACGTCCATGTTGAAACAGTTTCACTTGATTTGAGAAGAAACAGCATGGCCTCTCCCTGCACTGCACTTTCCAGCTCTCCCACAAAGCCTTGCAGTTGTTTGAAAAAGTAAGGTCACATGTTTGCCCCCCTCTCTTGTGATCTGTGTTAAGGTTTCAGAGGGCAACATGCACTGTGTAAGACAGTAAGTGGATATTCTGCATTCATAGAATTGCCTACTACATTTTCTGAATTGGACTGGAAACCAAATTTGGCTTTTCTGAGTTGATGATTGGATGCTACCTTCTGAATTAAACATGTGATATAATGAGGCCACGTGAGAGCAATATATGAGCATTGCATTTCAGAGCGCTCCGCCTGATGGGTTGTTTGTTCATTTGCAGTGGGCTGTGTATGTAAAAGAGAGCCGGATTTCTACTTCAGCGTGTCAGACGTACCCGTGACTCCTGAGAAGGAAGATGGCTACCGTGGGCACAGTGTCAGAGGCCTCTGAGGCCGGAGACAACAGCGAGTTCACTGACATCATCAAATGGAGATCAGGTAAGCTTGAGACGACATGCGTTGCATCACAAGTGCTGAGCTGCTTTCTTGATGTTTCAAGGTGGTTTTGAAGTAGTGTGTCATTTTAGATTCTGACATTTAACTTTTAAGTGTGGCATTTTTGACACGTCTTTTTGACATGGCTTGACGAGAGAGGACAGAGAATCACTCGGTCAGGGAGTGTTGCATGCTGGATTTGAACCTGTGTCACCTGCATGAGTATCTTGGTGTGCTGAGCAATACTACACCCCTGAGTCCTGACTCTTAGTTCAGTATGTTTCTGACAGAACTGGGGTCATAGATGAACTGTATAATTCCCCTGTATAATTTAGTATGTGACGAATAAACAAACCTTGAACTAACTGGTTAAAATCAGTTGCTTCGGCGTATGTGTGTTCTACAGCGGTAAGGCAAGGCAGGGCCTTCACCATTAAGCTGATTGGTTGTCTTAATTAAAAGGTGATGGGACTTCATATTTCTCCAAGTGGTCTGTTTCCTGCTCCTTGTTCTGTCTGTTGTTGGAGGAATGGCCAAGTTTGGGATCAATAAGATGTTTTAATGTTTGTGACAGAAATATCTTATGCCTCACCAAGGATGCATTTATCTGAATAGAAAAATACAGCAAAAACAGTAATACCGGTTGTTATAAAATATCTATTTTATATTTATATAAAAAATATATTATGCAAAGCTGAATTTTCAGCCTCATTACTCTAGTCTGCAGTGTCACATGATCCTTCAGAGATCATAATAATATGCTGATTTGCTGCTCAAGAAAACATTTCTGAATATTATCAATGTTGAAAACCGCTGTGCTGCTTCATAACTTTGTGGAAACCCTGATACATTTTTCCCCGGATTTTTTGATGAATAAAGAGGAAACAAAACCGCATTTATGTGAAATAATGTAATGCACACTTGCTGAATAAAATGTTTTAATTTTTTAAATAATAAATCTTATTGACCCCGAACATTTTAACAGTAGTGTACATTGTCCTATTTTTGCAGACAGCTTGGTTCATATGTATTTAATAAAATATGAGACACTTTGCAGTCATTAAGTGCAGCATATAGTCTCATAAAAAGTCATAAGGGTATAATATAAAATTACATCCTGTAATTCACCGAATGCTCCCAAAAACATTTTGAATACTGGAATATTGCTAGAATTATGATTTATGAGATGAGTCGGCACAGTAAAATGTTCAATGCAGCTGCGTACACTTACCCAAAAAGTATTTAGACACTTCTGAATGTCACTGCATTACATAACAAAATATTAGCTTGTGTCTTTAACCCTTCGAGCAGAACATTTCATGAAAGGATGATTTTCAGATGGGTTTCAAATGCCAAAACGTCATATGCTGCTCAATATGACACTTTTTGATCATCAAGCATTAGTAGAATACATTCAATGGTAATTTGCTTTACCTGTACCATTTTGTCAACTTTTTGGAAGTTATATTACCATAGTTGACCCCAAAGCTAACAAAAATAGGCTAATGTTGATTTCATGGGGTCTTTAAGTGTCTGTCATGGGTAGGGCTGGGTATCGTAAAAAAAATGTCGATACCGATACCTTGAGTTCGATACCGGTTCCTGAACGATACTTTTTCCGATACCAATTTTATTAAATCCGTTTTAACAAGATTTCATTATCTCAAAAATGTTGGTTTTATTTTTTCAGCTTGTTGACATTTATGCAGACTCGTCTCCTGACGCCTCGTCTCCTGACCCACTGCACAAAGGAACAAAATATATCCACAATAAATCAGTGCAAATAAAGTTCAAATAGTTCAGTTTACACGTCTGTTAGGCTACGATTACACTAGTGGGTGTTTGTTTTAAAACGCATAGCTCGGACAGAATCATTATTTCTATTCATTTATTCTAGGTTGTTAAAGACTTCAAGAAATTGAAAATTGGAAATTTGGTACCAAACGACAAGATGTTTTTCGATACTCGATGGTATCGAGGCAATTCGGTCGGTGCCAAAATGGGTCATGGGCCTCAGTTGAGCTTAGTGATATAAACAGGACAAAACCTAAACGTTGATCTCATTTACTTGACCTCCACACACTAAATTAGTGTTTAACAGTGACATGAACTGTGAGTAGATGGAGTTATACTATATACCACAGCGTTTTACATTTCAACACTCACTCTTGTGTAGCTGTGCAGGATCTGACTATGCAGAGTCTGATCTTAAAGGGCTAGTTCACCCAAAAATGAAAATTTGTCTGTTTTACTCTCCTTCGAAGCATCCTAGGTGTATGTGACTTTCTTCTTTCAGACGAATCCAATCAGAGTTATATAAAAAATTGTCCTCCAAAAACGCATAGATTTGCTACCGGTGGCCTTTATTCACCCCCCGGAGCCGTGTGAGGGACGTTTATTACAGTGCGCGTACTTTATTTAATTTACTTTATTACTTTATTCCTGTCTTCCGAACAGGATCCAACTAACACCCGTTTAGTCCCATTATAAGGCTTGGAGGGGCCAGGACAGTTTTTATATACACTATATTGCCAAAAGTACCTTCTAATGAAAGGTTTGACTACTTTAGTAATTTCCATGAGTACAAATCTTAATGTTGAAGCATATAATGATATTCTATGAATTGTGTGCTTCTAATTGTATAGCAACAGTTTGGACAGGAACCCTTTTCTATTCTAACATGACAGTGTCTCTGTGTATTAGACAAGGATCAAAGAGAAATGATGATTCAGTCAGTGTGGAAGAACTTGACTGGTCTGCAGAAAGCCAAGTCCTAATCCCAGCTGAACACCTCTGGTGTGACTTTTTGCATTTGTCACCAGTCACATAACATATTACATCTACTAAACAAAACCGGAAATCGAGGGTGTATGACGTCATTGGCAGGCGACGCAAGGACACTGTGGACATGGTCCGTTTCACTAGCTAAAATAGCTTATTTCTCTGGATTTAAACATTCTTCAAAACATTCGGGATAATGTAAGTACACAAGTCAGCAAAATATATAACACTGTTCTAGTGGTGTTTGGATATTTTAATTAAAAAAATCTTACATATTGTGCCTTTAAACTCTCAATTGAGAGAAATTCAGAATTGCGCAAAATAAACTCTCAACTGAGAGAAAAAAGTCACTGACTTCTGACATTATATCCTGCAATTCTGATTCTATACCTAGCAATTGTGAGGAAAAAAGTCAGAATTGTGAGGTAAAAATTACTTAAAAAAATGTTATTCAGTGGTGCAAATGGGCTTCCATAAAGTTGAACACAGGAATGAAGAGAAGAGCACAGGACGTCTGTTGGTGTTAGTGTTTTGGCTGTGCTCTGCTGTCAGGTATCGCCCTCCCTCTCCCTCTCTCTCCTCTCCCTCTCCCCCCTCTCTCTCCCCCTGTCTTTCTCTCTCTCCCTCTCTCTCTCTCTGGGAATGCTGGAATTCCACTGAGGCTGTGGATTTACAGCGCTTGTCTTTCCAGACCACAATGCCATTCTTTATGTAAGGATTCCGGTCTCCTAGAAATGGGCAAAAGTTATGTTTTCTTGGGTTGGAGCTGCCAGGGAAAATGTTGCAGAGACAAACATGGTCACGTGTTTTCAGTCACCAGCTAAAGAAGCAGGTCTGTAACCGCAGGCCTTGTTCTGTTTGTTTTGATTTGGAATATTAACAGAATCATGTGATTTTGGAACTCTTGTTAATGTTTGGATATTCCTCTGTAGAGGAATAATGATTAACTATAGTTCAGTGAACTGTGGGATTGTCTCAATGCTCACTTTGCACATACTGATCGTGTGTGTCTGAAGGAAATGATATCGTGTGGAGAGATGACTGATGTGAAACGCAAGTCATTGACCTCTCTGGCCGGTCAGTCAGTGATGTGACAGGTTTTGTGTCTGTATGAGGACGCTCACTCATGCATTGATTTACAGCAGCAAGGCAGCTGGTTTGATAGTCAATCATTTGCATTCAGAGCTGGTGATTTACAGCGACGTGAGTGACCGCAGTCATTGACCGTGTGATGAAGGTGTGTCCAGCGCACATATTTACCTCTATGCAAATGAGAAGCATTGGCACACAGAACCTGCTAATGTGTGTGAAGATGTTGGATGTGATCCGATGATTGTGAGTGTGATCAGATCTTCTAGATGTTATCAATATGGTTTGATATTGATGCCGATAACTTGGTGGCCTGTGGTCAATATATATTTGATATCAAAACGTTTAATTTATTATTTAATCTTAATCACATGCACAATTTCTGCAATTTAACATAATATTCACTCAAATATACACTCACCCACTCACACATGCACGCACGCACGCACACTGCACGCACGCACACACACTTACTCACACGCTTACTCACTCACTCACACACACAGACTCACTCACTCGCTCGCGTGCACTCAACAGACTCACACACTCTCGCACACACACACTCTCGCACACACCTCTCTCGCACACCACACTCTCTCGCACACACACTCTCTCGCACACACACTCTCTCGCACACACCATCTCTCGCACAACCACTCTCTCGCACACACACTCTCTCGCGCACACACACTCTCGCATCACACACACTCCTCGCACACACACTCGTCGCACACACACTCGCTCGACACACACCAACTCGCTCGCACAACACTCGCTCGCACCACACTCACTCGCTGCACACACACACTCTCTGCACACACACTCTCTCGCACACACACTCTCTCGCACACACCTCTCTCGCACAACACACTCTCTCGCACAAAAATGAACCACACACTCTGCGCACACACACTTCGCACACACGCAATCACTCTCGCACACACGCACCACTCCACTCACTCTGATGATCACTCACTCTCGCCTCACTCATCACTCGGCACTCACACACCTCTCGCACTCACTCACTCACTCTCGCACTCCTCACTCACTCTCGCACTCACCACTCTCTCTGCACACCCACTCTCTCGACACACATCTCTCGCACACACACTCTCTCGCACACACATCCTCGCGCACACACACTCTCGGTACACACTCTCGCGCACACACACACTCAAGCGCACCACACACTCTCGATCACTGACTTCTCGCATCACTCACTCACTCTGCATACTCACTCTCGACTCACTCTCGCACTCACTCTCGTTTTCCAACTCACTCTCGCACTCACATCTCGACTCACTCACTCACTCACTCACTCCACTCACTCACTCACTTCACTCACTCACTCACTCTCGCACTCACTCTCGACTCATCACTCACTCACTCACTCACTATCACTCATCACTCACTCACTCACACACACACTCATGTTTTACTAGCTAGAGGGGAGGAAGTCCTCATAAAACTACATCCTGTGAATTCACAGCTCGTGGAAGAGCCAATCAAAACAAAACATGGAAGTGTTATCTTCTAAATCAGCATTAATCAAGCTAATATCTGAGGAACAAAGAAACCATCGACTTAATTTATGGAGCTTTTCCTGCATGCGTTATGAAACAGAGGTCATTGTCCTGGAGTAACAACGACTGCCCAAAAGAAAAGTGCAGTTATTGTACCTTTAGGGGTACAGCAGCTTGTCACTGGGACAGAGCCCTTAAAGAGGACAACTTTGTATCTTATCCAGCCCTAAACAGTGCCTATTTGTACCTCTAAATTGTAATATTTACCCTTAAGGAACTAATATGAACCTTTTAGGGGGAAATAAGGTACAACGCAGTCTCTCTGAGAGAACTGTCCCAGTGACAAGCTTTTGTACCCCTAAAGGTACAGGTTTTTTCCTGATAGTGTTAGATTACTGCTTCATTCACTGCAACATTTGTCATACTTTAACAGCTCATGTGTGTATGATGATGTTTAATGTGTGTTCTGGATTCAGGGTTGTCCTGGGTAAAAGCCACTGTTATAAGATTTTAGTTTAATTAATTAACTGTTTAGTCACTAACCGACTGTGCACTGACGTCTGCAATTACACACACATGTGAAGTGTTTCTCAATCTGGAAAACTCTCATCTGATTGACTTTTAATGCAAGTTCCTGTGTCAGGGTGCACAGGTTTTACCAGTCCACCTGGAAACCAAATCATAATTACAAGAGACCAGATTGGTACAATTAACTAAATTAATACTACTAATCTCTGGTTGGGACTAAATTCACCAGGTTACTGCTGTGCTGTCAGTTTTGTAACATGTGTCCGAGTAGCAGTACAATGAATATTAATTAGTAGAACTGTATATTGCACAATTATTGCAATGATTGTATATGTTTTTTTCTTGCTTTTTATTTTTATTCTGTTAACCTGTATTAAACGTTATTAAAATGTTTATTCAACTACAATATTGTGGTTTACTAATATTGTGTTAATCTGTTTCCAATAAATGCCTCATAAAACACTAAATATCTCATAAAAACGAGCCAAACTGAGGTTAGTCACTTTATTTTAGTGGCTAGTTCTTGTTGAGAATAAGCTTCAATATGGATCAGATCTTTTGCTGCGATTTTATGCAAGTCAAAATATGTCACAATATGAACATTATTGTTATCATTAATTGTGAACTAATTAATTTTGAACACTGTTTCATGTCATCAATATTTTGGTCACCATCCATATACTGATTTGTGTCCATACACTACTGTTCAAACATTTGGAACTGGTATGAGTTTTTGAAATAATTATGCTCACAAAAGCTGTTTTTATTTGATTATAAATAGGCCTACTGTAGAAACTAATATTGTGAAGTATTATTGCAAATGTAAATCTTTTGTTACATTATGAATGTGTTTTCTGTTACTTTTGAATAAACGGCAATAAAATCCTTGCTGAATAAACATATTAATGTATTTTTTTTTAAATCCTACTGACCCCCCCTCCACTTGCTGATGCATGCTGGGTAATGTAGTTCTGCTGTAGACACATTCTCTGTGCTCTAATTTGTCTGGACTAATTTGTCTGCACAGGTTGGCAGCTCTGCTCGCTCACACAGGGCCGTGATCGAGACACACGCACACACACACACACACACGCACACACACACACACAAGCTGAAGTTCTCCTCTGTTTAACACGTCTTCTCTTCCTCATCTCGGTCTCTCTCTTTCATCCGAAAACACTCACATTCTTGCTCTCTCTCACACAATGTATTGCAAAGTGAGGTAAGATTGGTCTCTTAACAGCAGCCAAGTGTTATATAAGCTGTGCTCATGGCCAGATCTGTCTGTCAGATTCACTGCACATACTTCTGCCTGATGGTCTGGTCCAGTTTGCAGCTTGTTCTGCTTAAAAACTGCCTATTGAACGGGAGAAAAACTGGTCTGAGTGACACACAACTCTCTCAACTACTGTCTGTTTGGTTTTTGCATGCTGTTTAGGGGAACATTTATCTGATTTTCATTTCTTGAAGAAAACACCAGAGCCTGCAGGGCTGCAAAAGAGTACTTATTATAAACTTATTAAAATAAGACGTTTTTTTAGGGAAGTTTGGTTTTAGGTTTTAGTTGTGTGTAAACTAGGAATAACAGTATCAGAGCTATCATTTCTGTTGCAGTGATATCTAGCATGCATGATTTTTGTCTGTGCACAAGAGTCAATATAATGTGACAATTAATCGCATCCAAAATAAAAGTATTTTTTTACATAATGTGTATTGTGTATATTTATTATGCATATATAAATACACACACATACAGCATATTTTTTTAAATATTGTCATTGTATATATTTATATTCATATAATTTGTCATATATAAATATATTTAATGTATAAATGTAATATATTTTTCTTAAATGTATACATGCACGTGTATGTTTATATATACATGTACACACATAAATTATGTAAACAAATCCTTCTATTTTGGATGCAATGAATCATTTGACAGCACTAATATATATATATATATATATATATATACATGCATACACGGGTACATCTAAAAAAAATTGAATATGTCGAAAAGGTTTTCTTGTAACTTATTTAAAAAATAAAAGTACAACTTTCATATATTTTATAATCATTACATGTAAAGTAAAACACTTCAAAAGTTTTTTGTTTTCATTTTGATGATTAGATCTTTTAGCTCATGAAAGTCAAAAATCAGTATCTCAAAATTTTAGAATATTTACATTTGAGTTTCAATAAATGACCATCATAGTAAATTGTATTCTTTGTTCTTTGAAACCACAATATTGGGGAAGACTGCTGACTTGGCAATGGTCCAGAAGATGATCATTGACACCCTCCAAAAGAGGGTAAGTCACAGAGGGTCATTACTGAAAGGGTGCTGTTCAAGGAGTGCATATTCAAAATGCATCAAGTTGACTGGAAGGAAGAATTTGGGTAGAAAATGTACAAGCAACAGGGAACCGCAAGCTTGATAATACTGTCAAGCAAATGATTCAACACTTTGGAGAGCTTCACAAGGAGTGGACTGAAGCAGTCAGTGCATCAAGGTCACCACGCTCAGACTGATTTCAGGAAAAGAGCTACCAAGCACTTCTGCAAACAGAAACTCGACAACTGGGCTAAGGAGAAAAATAACTGAATTGGTCCAAAGTCCTTCTTTTCAGATGAAAGTACATTTTCATTTATTTGTAAATCAAGGTCCCAGAGGAAGTGTGGAGAGACACAGATTATCCTGCCATGTTCTGGTCCAGTGTGAAGTTTGACACTTCATGCTGCTGATTATGAGATGCTTTACTGCTTATTCACGCCCATGCTGGAGTCTCACTGTTGTCATGACATTGCGTTGAATAAGCTACATTGTGCTGAAGCCACCAGAGCATTAAAGTTACAGGTTAGTCATTCTAGAGTAAAATAGTGAAGTCCGGATCTATACACTGCAGTCTCACTGCTGTCTGAATGTTTCTGACACACTTTATGAGAGTGCTATGATTTTCATGTTCTGCAGTGCTTAGCTCCTTCTTAAGCTGCACTGGTTCTCATCACCTGAAACGCAACCAGCTGAAAAGGTCTGCTGTTACTTCTCACGTCTATACTTTGAACGCTTGCATGCGAAGCAACCAGAGCTCAGGGTGACGCCCAAAGTGCTGCTATAACCAATCAGAATTTTTTTTCCCACGATCATCGTGTTCATGATCGATCATCGCTGTCACGGCCGAGTACTCGATCGCTGTTGCACATGCCATATATATATATATATATATATATATATATTGAAAATAGATGCACAAAAGACCAATCATAATTCGGTTTGCTTGTATTACATCTCAGTTATGGTGACATCACTGCTGACAGTTTCAATGTTAAATATTCTGTTAATGTGGGCTAATGTGATTTTTTTTTTAAGGGCCATTCACACCAAAGATGACGACAATAGCTTTATAGTAAAAGTTTTAAGAGAATAGTGAAGTTCGCACCATAACTGTGCAGAATTATTAGGCAGGTTTTCTTTTACAGATAAATTGAGCCAAAACCGAGTTTTAACTCAGACTGAAAGTCAAAAGATATTACATGTCCATGAGAAGGATGCAATACTATAATTTGCAAAGTTATGGCATGACCTTTGGGCAGCGAAATGCTCATTGTGTCAGCACAGTCAGAAAAACAGGTGAAGAAGAAAAGACACGTCAACAGCAAAGGAATTAAGAATTAATGTGAAGAATTAGGTGTGAAACCACCAGGAACCATTTAGTCTCCAGCGCCAACATTTTCCAGAACTGCAACCTTCCTGAAGTCTCCAGGATTACAAGATGTCAGGTACTCCGAGACTTTGCTTGGGTTAAAACAAATCCTAAAAAATGACCCTCACTTGTTAAGAATCACAAGCTGAAGTGTTGTGAAATACACACAGACTGATTTGTATAGACTTTATAGAGAGACAAGTTGAGAGTGACTCTTGAAGGACCAGCTCCGCTTGTACCATGCTTTCAAGAATTTATCTTCAAGACTCTGGCTGTAAATTTTGGGAGTCCATCTCCTCACTAAAAATAATCTCCCAAAACTTACTTTTTCACTTCCAGCCTTCATGGACAATTATATATCACTTATAATAAATGATTAAACACAAAATAAATAGTAGTTATTAAAATCGATGTGGTTTGGAATTGGTAAAATGATCAGAATATCAGCTTGCCTCGTAATCATGCACGCGGTGTAGTTTTGTGTCTCCGCGCATCAGGCGGACTGAATGAACTATGGGAGCTCTACAAGCGTGACGTCTCTGACCCGTGTGTGCTTTCCTATTACTGTTGTGTTCTGTCAGCTGACAACTCTTTGCAGTACTCGGTAAAAAGTGAAAGTGAGGAAGTGAAATTAGTGCCCATTGGTTGACAAGTGAAGGAGAGTGTGTTTTGGTAGTGTATTATAGCAGGACTTTATAGAAACCCGTGTCTGCCTCGAGTTAAAAAAAGAAAAATGAGAAACGGCATTTTTCTGTCTTCACTAGTTCAGAGTTCGCAATGTGACTTTATATCTCAGCGTGTCCTCTGACTCAAGGTTTTTGCAGAGCATGCTGGGTAAAGGGTGAGACTGACCCAGTGAAGGGTAGCTCTGTTCTGATGCGCTTTTGACACCCTGCCGAGAGTTCAGTGACCTTATTACCTGAGATTGTTCTTGTGATATGGACACCATGTGTTTGTGTGTCACCTGAAACCCTGAACCATGGAAAACTGTGTAAGCAAATAAAGGAAACTCTCCCAAGGCGATCTCATTACGCACACATCTCTCTCTCTGTCTGTGTTCTGCTGTTGTCATTGTCCGGCTTGTGTGTGGAGACCAGGATGTATTACTGAATGAGAAACTGTAGTAATAGAAACAGGAAGCACCAAATAGCTTGTCTGTTGTTTTGGGCCTCATTAAACTCCATTTTGACTTGTGTGTGTGTGTTTTTGTGTGTGTGTGTGCGTGCGCACCGTCCGTCCATCCAGTTGAGAGACCCAAAGCCCACACTAAACTTCACAGTGTGGAAAATGTCGACTCACTCATAACTCTCAGAATGAATTGTTTTATTCATCTGACTGTGAGAGGAAAGCAGTTTGCAAGCACTTCATTTGAAATGAATATAAAAAAAACACACGTGTGGGAATTTAGTGTGTATAGATGCCTGAGAGAGTGTGTTTATGTTAGGGATGTGCACTTCGACTAGTCTAAAAGTAAGAAAGAAGACAGTCAAAAACATTGTGTGCATGTGTGATTCATCTTAAATACTTAAAGGGATAGTTCACACCAAAATGAAAATTGTGTCATTAATTACTCACCCTCGAGTCGTTCCAAACCCAGAAGACCTTCGTTCATCTTCAGAACACAAATTAAGATATTTTTTATGAAATTACAGTTTTATGACCCTCCATAGACAGTAACACAACTGCAATCTTCCCATAAACGTATCAAAGACATCAGTAAAATAGTCCATGTGACATCAGGGGTTCAACCCTCATCATACGAAGCTACGAGAATACTGTTTGTGTGCAAAGAAAACAATAATAACGACTTATTGGGGTGAACTAACCCTTTAAACTATGAAGCAAACAGTCAAATAACTCCAGATACTTTATTATCTGAATTGTTCTTATTTTCCATCAAATGGTTAAAAGTTACATCACAGTGTTCCTGTGGCTCAATGGTAGAGCATTGCATTAGCAGTGCAAAGGTTGTGGGTTCAATTCCCAGGGAACACACATACTGACAAAAAATGTATAACCTGAATGCACTGTAAGTCGCTTTGGATAAAAGCGTCTGCTAAATGCATAAATGTAAATGTCAACAAAAGTAGGGATGTGAGAGACTAGTCAACATTGGAAATACTAGCCTAGTTGAAATTGTTATTTTGATGCATTATTTTGAAAAGTGTAAATCTGGAGCAGAAAACAAATTAATTTACTAAGTAGTAAGTGATGATTGACTTAGTAAACAACACCGCTAAATAGAGTTCAACCAATAAAGAGGCACGAAAGAAAGGCCAGAAGAAACGGAGAGAAGTGAAGACAGTTCCTGCATTCCCTCGTGCTGACTGATGTCACACCCGTGCATGTGTGTGTGTGTGTGTGTGTGTGTGTGTCTGAGGAGGGTGCGGTGAGCTGAGAAAGGGAAAGTCTATATTCAGAGCCGTCATTATGGAGAGAACTGTACGTGTGTGTGTGTGTGTGTGTGCTGGAAAATCGTTGAGGAGTGTGTGAGCTGAACATCTGAAGATAATGACAGTTTGTGAAATAAGTTATGTGCATTGGTATAATAGGCGCTGCCTGGAAAACCACAGTAAATCATTTCACATATCCTAACCTGTTGCTGTTCAGTGAACGAAACACACACACACACACACACACACACAAAACCTTCAATTACTTTATTTTTAGACCATTTTTATAAATGAGCATGTGTCTAAAAGGAGGTTTTGTCAGATTTGGCTCACTTCTGAGCAAATTTGTCCCCAAAATATGCTTAAGTAGGCACACACATGCGCACGCGCGCATACATACTTAATTTGTTCTGAAGGTCGCACACACAGCATTTTGATTGAAATCACGCTACTGTAATGTGTGTCATACTCCTGTCTGTCAGCGTGTCCACATCGTGTTGTGTACTTGGTTCTGTTAATTATATTTCTCTGTGATCTTCGAGACCGGCCGTCTGCACTGTTGTTTTGTAAGTGATGAAATCTGATCCGTTTGTTCAGAGTGTCGTCAGTATCCGGTGTAAATACATTGGTTGCTATAGTGACAATGTAAGCATCAACAGCTCGCGTGTGTGTGAGAGCCCCAGATCTGTCAGCGTGTCCACATCATTCGTGTGGGAAGTTTACTTTGGTTCTGTTAATTATATTTCTCTGTGATCTTCGAGACCGGCCGTCTGCACTGTTGTTTTGTAAGTGATGAAATCTGATCCGTTTGTTCAGTGTCGTCAGTATCCGGTGTAAATACATTGGTTGCTATAGTGACAATGTAAGCATCAACATAATGCTCAGAGTTTCTCATACAACACGAGAGCTGTGTTAAAAGAGCGGACAGAAAAAACATTTATTTATTTATTTATATATATATATAACCCAGCGGACAGAAAAAACATTTTTTTATTTATTTATATTATATATAAAGAAGCTTTAACTGGGTAAAGAAAAAAACTGGCTTAGTGTGTTGGTCTTTAACGGGCTAAGAAAAAAATGCGATCTGCTTAAAAAGTCCTTTAGGATTTACTTGTCAGACTGTACGAACATGCGATGATCATGTGACATTGGGATAGTTGTCATTGTATGCGAAGACTGTTTGACAGTGATGATTGTCAAGACGAGTTAAAACGGTCAGTTGTCAGCAAGAAAACTTGTCCGGAGTTTTTACATTATACCCATACCGTTCGACATGACGAGTTGGGAACTGCAAACCAAGCTTGTCCGAGTTTTCATTATACGGGACCGAAATGTTCGGAGATTGAACTAAATGAAAAAAATGGTGGCGTTGGCTACCGGCTATGAAAAATTTTTAGTATATTTAGAATAGTGTATGCAGTTTACAACATCCACATGCAGCGGCGCAACCAGTGTATATATAGCATACATATCAGATGAACAACATATCAGGGGAGCAGAGTTTATGGCTGATAGAATTTTCTGTTAGAGGACGGGAGCACCGGAGTAGTTTGTGAAAAATGAAGACTTTATTTATCTATAGTACATGTGTTGCCAATCTTTAATTCTGCTATAGCTTGTCTTGAAAAATGAAGACGGTGGAGGTGAAATTGATGCAACAGTCATTGCAGGACTGTGCGCCAAAAACAGCGATCTTTGACTCCAGAATTTCGTCTGAGCCAAGGTTTTAATCTTTTGTTTAAATTTGTCTTAATCGGCCAACATGTTCTGGTCAAAATACAGTGAGCTTACAGATTAGCCAAGGATTATAAGTGTTTTTTGGAGTTTTCTAAATTTGTCTCAGTTTCTGGCCACACCAAATGAATTATGTAGTTTAGATTCACCAGTGTGAGCGCTTTAGGCTAATTGTGTTTTTTGGGAATTTGAATGCACGGTCATGAATTATGTAGTTTAGACATTTACTCGCTCTCATATTGTTCCACTGTTTTTCACCTTTATAACACAAATGAAGATAATATTCTCTCATAGTTTTTGTCCACAGTGAGGTTTGTTCTTGAGTGTAACGCTGGTACGGTTGAGCTTCTGTTTACTATATGTGATGTGCTCTGTGTGTTGCTCAATATTTATATATGAATAAAAGCTTAAATTAAATCCATATAAACTGATCGTGTCTCTTCAGAAGACTTGGAATAAACCGCTCCATTGATATCGATTTCGTTTATAGGTTCAAAGTTTTGGTTGCATGAACTTTCAATGATGAAAGAACATTACAAATATGAATGATGAATGAAAGGAAATGATGACCGAATATTCATTTTTGGGTGAACCATCCCTTATATGGATCTGAGTTGGGTGCACCAAAAAAAGCTGAATGTATTTTGGTAGTTTAGCTTTAGCTAATGTCCTGCAGTTTTTGGCTCCATACTGACATAAAACATCGTAATGTGTTTAGTGTCTGTAATTGTTATAGTTTTATGTGGTTTTTGGACTGAATGGCTGTTATTTTTACACTATGAAGACAGTTTTGTGTTTAGGTCTCTGAGTCACACTGAGCAGAGTGAAGAAAGAGGGATGGGTGCATTTCAGATTCTGATCATGGAACAGGGTGTGGAGCAGTGCATTCTGGGAACATGGGGGTGTCACTTTACCCTGATCACACAGACTACGCCCTCTTTATCCCTCCATAATGTGGCAAAGTTCAGGCCTTTCTCATGATAGTTCACTGTTAAAGTCTAAATTGTCACTGTATCAACTGCTCACTCAAAAATGAAAATCTGCTGTTAATTTACTCCCCTTCAGGCCATCCAAGATGTGATATAGATATTAAATAATATTTTTAGCTGAAACCGTGGTTCTTGGTGATTTCATGAAATGCTAGCCAATGGCAACCGGCACTTTGAGAGTCAAGAAAGCATATACAGGCAACAAAATTAATACCCGAGTCTCTCAATGATATAATGAGGTCTTATGAAGTGAATTGATCAATATGTGCAAAAAAGTGCATATTATAATTAATAATATAATTTAATACTAATGTAAGTATTATAATTCAACGTATTTAAAGTATTGTATTAAATGTGACCCTCGACCCCAAAACCAATCATAAGTGTATTTTTTTTTTTCAAAATTGAGATTTATACATCATATGAGAGCTGAATAAATAATATTTCAATCTGGAATCTGAGGGTGCAAAAAAAAAAAATATTGAGAAAATCATCTTTAAAGTTGTTCAAATTAAGTTCTTAGCAATGCATATTACTAATCAGTAATTACATTTAGATATTTACGGTAGGAAATGTATTAAATATATTCATAAAACATGATCTTTACTTAATATTGTGTTCCTGTGGCTCAGTGGTTAGAGCATTGCGTTAGCAGCGCAAAGGTTGTGGGTTCGATTCCCAGGGAACAAACATACTGACAATACAAATGTACAGCCTGAATACACTGTAAGTCGCTTTGGATAAAAGCGTCTGCTAAATGTGTAAATGTAATATCAATGATTTTTGGCAGAAAATAAAAATGTCTAATTTTGACCTATACAATGTATTTTTGGCTATTGCTTCAAATATATATGTGCTGCTTATGACTGGTTTTGTTGTCCATGGTCACAAATATAAAGTGTGTTTATTATATATATTTGAAAATTTGTGCACATATGACTAGTTAAACTCTAAGTTGACATTGTGTTGTCAGTTCCTGTTGCTTAAAATATAAATATTCTCTCACACAGACACAGACACACACACACACACACCAGCCCACAGCTTACTGGGCACAAGACAGGATGTCACTCACGTGAGAGAGAACTCATCCCAGTGTCCTTCATTCACAAGTGCAAAGTGAAAACGAAAGAGAAATCAACCTCCTGCAGTCCTCTCTGTTCCTGTTTGTGTGTGTGTGTGTGTGTGTGTGTGTGTGTGTGTGTGTGTGTGTGAGACAGTGTGTTTGTTCGTCCTGACCTTCGCAACACCTCAGAGAAAAACAGAGTCAACAAATGAATCCATAGGCCATGTGTTTTCAGACCCCTTGCCGTGTCTGGGATATTTACTCTGCCCAGCCCAAACCCTAATGAGTCACTCGTGTCCGATAGGAGTGGACGCACAACAGATGGTGCTCTGGGATTCAAGAAATCAGTGGAAAGCATATGAGCTGTGTTTAGCCTACACCTGGGAAACTTAAAATCATGTTTAGGTGGCAATCTTTGTATGTTTTTAAACTCATGTCACACCTGTGATGCTCACCAGTGCTGTTTGTGAGCAGGTCACTAGGTTGTGTGGTGTGCGTGTTACACACTCTGCCCCAAAATGCTGTCTAGGTAGGCAGCTTGCAATGTTTGTGAGACATAGGGTGCACAAAAATGCTGTTTAGATTAGCAACTCGCTTGGTTTTGAGCCTTTCTTTTTTTAAATAAGGTCGAACAATAGTAGATTCTGCTGTACACCAACAACTACAACTGGCAGAGGACTGATTAGTCATCAAGTTACTTTTTAAAAACCAATAGCATAATATAAACAACAACAACAAAATCATTGAAGTTTCAACAGTGCTATTGTACATGTAATCGAGAATTAGCAATACTGACTTAACCATGGGAATATTTTGGGTATACTTGAAGTTATTAGCTAGATTGCTAGTTTTGTGCCTGTCTAGTTCTAGCCAACTCACTAAAATATTAGCCTGCAAAGTTTTTTTTTGGTTACTAGCTTGCTAGTTTTGTGGCTATCATGTTTTCTTGCCAGACAACTTGTTAAAATGCTAGCTTGCTAGTTTTGTGGCCATCATGCTTTCTTGCTAGACAACTTGCTAAAAGGCTAGCTTGCTAGTTTTGTGCCTATGATGCTTTCTTGCTAGACAACTTGTTAAAATGCTAGCTTGCTAGTTTTGTGGCCATCATGCTTTCTTGCTAGACAACTTGTTAAAAGGCTAGCTTGCTATGTTTTTCAGATTTCTAGCTTGCTAGTTTTGTGGCTATCATGCTTTCTTGCTAGACAACTTGTTAAAATGCTAGCTTGCTAGGTGTTTTGAGGCTTTACTGCTAGACAACTTGTTAAAATGCTAGCTTGCTAGGTGTTTTGAGGTTACTGCTAGTTTTGCTCCTATGATGATTTATTGCCAGACAACTTGTTAAAATGCTAGCTTGTTAGTTTTGTGGCTACCATGCTTTCTTGTTAGACAACTTGTTAAAATGTTAGCTTGCTAGGTGTTTTGAGGTTACTGGCTTGCTAGTTTTGTTCCTATGATGATTTATTGCCAGACAACTTGTTAAAATGCTAGCTTGCTAGTTGTGTGCCTGTGTTTCTATCTTCCCTACTGAACAACACAATAGAAACTTTAACATTTGTAATGGTGTTACTGGTTATAATGGGTATTGTACTGGTTTTAATGGAAACAAAACCTTGCTGGTCGGTCTCTATTGGGCACCTTTGGTGGCTTGTTAACCAATAAATCCTAATGGACTATGTCCCTAAACACACCACAGACAACCATGTTTTAATGGTTTTAAAGATTAATAGTTGATGGTTTGTAATGTTTATAATGGTATTTGTAGTGGAAAAAAACATTATAATTTCTGTGATTGTTTCTATTGTTGTTTTTTCAGCAGGGTTGATAGACATCTTTATAAAATGCTAGGATTTTAGATGCATTTTGAGTCTATTATAGCTTCAGCATGTTGTCTAAATATACTTGTTTGCCCTTGTGTTGCTGAATAAGGTAGACAGCATGCAAAAATGTTGGAAGGCAGTGTTGTAGTTGTCTGTGTCGGCCAAAAGTGCCATTTATGTTGATTTTCAGAGGTTTTTTTTGTGGTTGTGATGTATAAAGTGGCCATTTCTTTATTTTTTTTGGAGAGTTGCGCCCAAAACCACCGTCCGCTGACACTTTCTGTGACGCTTGTTAAATGCTGAGATGCTTATTCTGATTATTTTGAGTCTGTAGCTACAAAATCTGTGTAGAGAGACATGTTTGTCTTCGCGTTGCACATTAGTCCTGTCTATAGGTGATGTATGTAGGCTACTTGCTAAAATGTCTTTGTTGGCAGAGCGCTAGGTCTTGTGACAAGTTCGGGCACGGTGCCCAATAGTGTGTCTAGATGGGCGACACACTAGGTTTTGAGGCACAGCTGTAGTCTCTTGACTCTCTTCATTACTCCATCTCTAGGAACAAGTGTGTGTTTAAGAGTAAGATTTGTTGGAAACAAGTTGTTGATGTTATTTTTGAATGATTTCATCAGGTTTTTGTGCTTTAGTACATGCATGTTTCTCTCAGATCTGGCGGGTGGGTGACTCTGACAGGATGTGAAGTGCGTTTGATTTTAGAGAAACCCACCACAGCTTCTCTGTTTACTCCCAGCATGCATTGCATGCAGCAGCATCACTCTTCTCGGACATCATCTGAAGTTCCTGTACATTGTTTTCCCCTGTATATCTCCCCATCCACTCATTCTCCTCCTCTATGAAGTGAACGTTATAGACATGAGTAAGTGGTTGTCGTGGAGAAAGCGCAGCTTTTTTAGAAAACAGAGGAAGAAGTTTTCCTTTCCTGAGTTAGGTAAGAGCGCACTCTTTTACTTCCTGATTCACTTGTTTACTTTTTAGATGTTGTGTTTCGGCTGCAGGTTTGAAGCTTGCACATTTAGATCCTCTAGACTCAATCAGGCTGTGTGTTGTTATTGTAGAAGTGTGATATTTTGAGTTGTTGGATGTTTGTGAGTATTGTTGTGTGTACACTGAGTGTATCAGTAGTTATTGCGTTTTTGGTGTGTGTTACTGCTTCATGTTTTATCAGAGGTAGTGTAGATATGTAAATCCCATGTATTATATACAAATTAAATCCAAGAGGTGAAGTCTGTAATATCAATATTTCTTTATTTGTGTATGTGTGTGTGTATACACATGCACACACAAAATATAAAAAACAAAATATTACTATATATATGGGGGCAGTGTCTCCTCAAAAAAAATAGATGAGAAAATAATCGATTATTAAATAAAAAATATAAAACAACACGGATATTATTATATGACATTAAAAGTGTAAAAATCATTAGTTTTTATGAAGTAACACTGTCCAACTGCGACACCCACAGGTAACGTTACAGTGGATGCTTGCCTCCCCTCGGCCCATTGACTTTTAACAGAGACCCCATAGCATGCCGTGGGTTTAGTGGGGGGGGGGGAGTAATTGAGAATTAATGGGGGAAGTCACGTGAGAGGAGGCAATGCCTCCATCGTGCGCTATAATTGGATATGATCAGTTGTTATTGGATGTGATTGGTTAGTGCAATAAATCCCGCCTCTAGTTTTCGTGCAAGCTCTCGGCCTGAATTAAGAAAATGGTGTTATTGATTAATTCAAGTAAGTAAACAACTCACCCACTTAGATGCTACGGCTTTGTCATGTCAAAGTAAAACTTGAAATGGACTGAACATGTGATGACTGTTAGTTTTTAATGAGCATTCAGCTTGATGAAATGAAAGATATATCTTCTCGTCTGTGACGGAGTTTACAGAGCTTTTATGATGATGACCCGGAAATAAGCTGACCATTAAAAAGAACAGCTGAACATCAGTTCACAAAACAATAATATATATTTTTTTTTATACATTTTGTATTAGGTCATAATTACACAATTTAATTTGAATATTTAGTGAGTATTTTCAGCAGGCAGTAAAATCCAGCAGATGAAGTTTGTAATAATAATAATATTTTTATATATAAAATGTTTATTTATAATACTATTCTATTATTTAATGTACTTAGTAAAATACTTTTATCAAAAACAGTTAAACTTTCAAAGTTTATTCTTCAAAAGAAATGGTATGGTTCCAACATTCCATTCCATCACATTCTCTTTGGTCGTCACGGTGACCTGCCATATGGTTGTTGGGGTGAACCCACCGAGTCGGTCATGCTCTCGCTCTTATGCATGCTGGGATGCTGTTCAACAGAGACGTGTGTGTCTTCTACCAGTGGAGCACAACATACATGCCCTGTGCCCACCCCCTCCCTCCCTCCGGTCTCTGTCACTCTTTACTATAACCGAGTGTAGAGGAGACCGGAATGTGAAGGTGGACAGGATCATTAGTTTGGTTCTCTTTGCTTTTCCCATCATCTGTTGGTTTATGACTCCATGGCTACACAGAGTGTGAAACTTCGAGGTAGGCGGCTGTGTTTTACTCTAGGTACAGATGTGTTTGTGTGTGTTATCGAGCGTGCTTGTGTTTAAGTCAGATATTTAGGACCATAGCGTTTGAGCCATTCTAGCCAGTAAGATTTTACTATGAGTCAAATATAGTAAAAATAGCCAAAGTCCGTTTTCCAATAGCATAATAATATACAACAATATTAAAATTTTTGATGTGTATATATAAATATTTTTGAGTGATGCAAGCAAATTGTTGAACTGATTCATTGAAATGAACCATTTGACATATCTCATGGAAAATAATTAAACTTAACAGCTCAAACATCATTTAGGCTACTGAAGTTTAAATTAGAGATGCCATTTATATAACGATTTTAAAGGAATTGTTCACCCAAAAATGAAAATTTGCTGAAAATTCACTCACCCCCAGACTATTCAAGATGTAGATGAGTTTGTTTCTTCATCAGATTTGGAGAAATAATGTAGAATTACATCTCTTGTTCAGCAATGGATGTTCTGCAGTGAATGGGTGCCGTCAGAATGAGTCAAAACGGCTGATTAAAACATCACAATAATACACACCACTCCAGTCCATCATTTAATGTCTTCAGAAGCCAAACGCTGCGTGTTTTTAAGAAATAAAGTACCATCATTGAGATGTTTTTAACTTGAAACAGTGAAAAGTCATTCTTTCAGAGAGAAATATGCTGCAGACAGCTCCAAACGGGAGAAGACGAGATGGACGTTTGAAAACAAATGGATGTTATGGACCGTTTTGGGCTGTTGTACCTTTTAATAATTGTATATGCAAATGACCTCTGTTGTGATTTAGCTAACATCTCATTATATTGTAGCTATAGTGCTGCTTTCAGAGCGAGTCTAGTCGCTGAATTCATGGACGTGTAAATGTGGACGGGTCATATGTTAATGATCTTAAAATTGTATTGTCATAATTAGGGGGCGACCGATATGTTTTTTCAGTCATACCGATACTGATTATTACAGATCAAGTAACCGATAACCGATATTTTGAACCGATATACGTGTCTGGTTGTAAAAATGAAAATGAATGCAAAATTAATAATAAAAAGAGCTCTGACAAAAAAAACGTTCTTTTGCTTTTAAACAGTCATTAATTCTGAAAACTGTTAATAACAACAACATAAATAAACAGTAATATAATTTATTAATATTTAATAATCACATAAGTACAGAGATCACCCAGAAGCATTCTGTAAACATTTTGTAAAACTTAAAGTAAACTATTTAGCGTATTGTGTGATATTCTCAACAAAATTTAATAATGTAGTAGTTGTATTATACGTATATTCTACTGCACACAGTAATATAATCACACTAACCAGAACTTTATTTTGCTATGTGCCATGAGGACTTAAGTTTCTGTAGCCTAGTATATATGATATGACGATCGTTTTCCTCAAATGAAACGGTCAAATGCTCATGAAGTGACTCTCCGAGCAGTTCTGGGGATGTTGTTCATGTATTTTTATGTCCTCATTTAGTGAGACGGCAGATGCTGAAAACACCGCGAGCAACACGCGCTTCGTATGTTTGTGTGCAGTAAATGAGAACCGCCCGTCTGTGTCATTCATTAACAGAGATGCGACATGCAGGATGTCATATTTAAATAGTGTTTTTGCGGCTTAATATTTATAGATACTAGTCCATAGCGCGAGTCATTTAAGTGTACAGACCTACTTTGGATTAATTCATCAAACTTCGACAAATCCATGACATTCCACGTTATACGGTACATTCCATTATATGACTGCAACCGCATTTCCGCCCGCATTTTCTGCATCGCGGACAATCATAGGTTATATTGAGTGTTTTGCAACTTCAGCAAGTCTGTGCTGCATTACCTTTGAGAGACAACTGATGCGTGATCACTGACAGCTCCAGTAGCAAGTGCTCTCTGTGTGAGACTGCCTCAGTTTTCCGCGTTGATTGGTCGACTCGGACTCTCTACATATCAGATGAGCGGTGGCGGAGATTGCTCTCAGAGATTGAGAGATCGCCTCACTCTCACAGAGTGTAAGCTCAGACAGCTGCATCGAGCCAAATAGTGCATTTAAAACATTAAATAGTTTCATCACTGTAATTATTTATTCACCAATAAATAATTCACCTGTAAATAGTATGTTTGTTTGGCAAAAAAAAAAAAAAAAAAAAAAAAAAAAAATAAAATATATAATATAATATCGGCTAATCTGTGTTTTAAAAATGGCCGATATCGATAATCGGTAAAATGCTGAATCGCCAGCCAGGCCGATAATCGGTCGACCTAGTCATAATCATGATGATTTCTGAGTCATTTTTGCAGTTTAGATTCAGTAAATGTTCATAGTGGACTGGAGATGAAGTGAATGTTATTGTATGTCCATGTGGCATATCAAACTCAGACTTTTATAAGTATATTTATTTTTTTTTTGTATGATATGATTGTGTTTTTGAATTCCTGTCTATAAACGAGTGTTTTCCTTGAACTTTTCCTCCCTCTGCCTTCATGCAGACAAGCTCGGGCAGGAGTTCACAACCGCTGCCTCAATTATGGGAATTTTATGCATTATGGAATGTCCCATGCCAAAATATATCATATATATAAGCAGGTCCTGCACAGATGTGATCAAAACGCACACAAACCAGCACATTTATCTAGCTATGTAAACTGTAAGTATTTTATAAAGCATAAAATATGGCCTCTATATACGGCTCGGGTCCTTCCTTCATTCAAAGTCTATGGGAATTGTTTGCCTTCTTTTTCGGTTTATAAACTGTTCCTAATCTTACAGACAGTTCGTCTCATGCTGACCGTTTTGTGCTGGTCTTTTGTGAACTTTGGCCTCAGCCTTTCTCTGGATTGCTAAAGGACACCGAGTGTGTTGTGATCCAGTTGTGCTCATGCAGTATAGCAGAAATGCATTTCAAAAGAGCTGTGTTGCTTGATGGGCACTTATAACACTCACACACACACACACACACACACACACACACACACACACACACACACACACACACAGTGTTTGTAAAGAACGGGGCTGCGAGTCACTCGAGGAATGTCAGGATTTAGATAAAAGGCAAGTGTTTGCCTGCGAGTATGATAAGAGTTATAGAGCAGGATATCTGTGTTCATCATTGCTCGTTTCTGACCATTGTTTAATGGGATTGGGGGGGGGGGTCTGCAGGTGAATCTCAGAGAAACACGTTCAGGCCACAATCAAAAAATATAATATTAGGGGCAGTGTTGGTGGTCACACATTACAAGTAACAAGTTACACAATCAGATTACTTTTTGTGCCTAACTGATTTATTTACAAATGTATTTTTGTCTAGTGTACATCTGTCATTTATAACTTTTTGTTAATTGTATACCTTGTTTAATTTATTCAGAGATTGCCATGAAAATATCCTTGATGCTGGAATAAATAAATAATCAGATTATTTTATTTTTCATGTGTGTAATATATATATATATATATATATATGTGTGTATATATATATATGTGTATAGTGTGTATATATATGTGGTGTATATATATGTGTGTATATATATATTGTTGTCATCATTGAATACTGCTGCGGCTGCGGTCAAGGGAGGGGGGATCAGGGATCATGCTGCTTCTAGTATGTCACAGTAAATGTTGGCATTCATGGTTTCCCAGGGCTCTAGAGTGCGACCAATTTGGTCACACGTGCGACAATGGTGCGCACCTGTGCGACCAGCCGTTCGAGAAAAAAAAAGTCTCCCTGCTGTTCAACTACAGACACACATTAGGCTCATATCGTGGTCCAAACCAATCAGAGATAGTGAAGGGCGGACCCTCCTCTGATTGGCCGTGGTTCAGATATTCCTGTACGTGTGTGTGTGCGTTTACAAATGCGTCACGTGTGCTGTTAAGAAAATAACAAGAAAGAAAATTAACAAGAAAAGCGAAGGAAAAAAAACTATAAATAATTAATCAAGAAAGAAAAAGAAAGCAAGGAAGAGAGAAAGAGAATTACAGGGCAGTGTTACAATACAGTCAATAGAAAAGCACATTATGGTGCATTACACAGTGCAAAAGCACATGACATGGTGCATTCAGGTGAGATACTGAGGTGTAGTGCTGTGCAACTGAATTCAGTTGATTGACAGGTGAGGCCTCCAACGTGCATTATGCAAAATTACAATAAAAATTCAGTTTTGATTTCGATTTAGGCCTCCAACGATTATGAAAATACAATAATCAGAATAAAACGATGATTGCACCCCATTCCGCCCCCTTTCCAGCGGTGTGCATTCACTCCTCCATAAAAGCCCATTTTCACGTGCAAATCAGTAAAATCATATAATGTGACTTGCAAAATAGGACGTGCTCAAGTTATTATAGTTGATTCGATTTATTAATGTTTTAAAAAGAGAACTTGCGCTGTTCCTCAGGAGGCTTGCGCTCAGAGACGGAGCAGAGCACGGATTATAAAGTCATTTTTTAGCTGAAAGTATGTGCCTAAACGCTCAAATACATGCACAACTGTGTCAAAATGCGGCGCTTAATGATTATTCACGTAAACCCTCGTCGGTTAGGTAATAAATGAATGTAGACAGATGAGACTGAAAATACTTGTGTGACAGTAAATTGGATCTGTGCGGCTCTTAAAGTGACAGTGCGCTATATTGAAGTTTTATCACAGTTTACAGCCCGTCTTTAAATAAATGAATACCAGAGATGGTATTCTGCATACCTTGGTTGTAACGAGTGGTTATTTGAGTTACCGTTGTCTTTCTATCATCTCTAACCAGTCTGCCCATTCTTCTCTGACCTCTGACATCAACAAGGCATTTTCATCCACAGAACTGCCGCTCACTGGATATTTTCTCTTTTTCGGACCATTCTCTATAAACCCTAGAGATGGTTGTGTGTGAAAATCCCAGTAGATCAGCAGTTTATGAAATACTCAGACCAGCCCGTCTGGCACCAACAACCATCCCACGTTCAAAGTCACTTAAATCCCCTTTCTTCCCCATTCTGATGCTCGGTTTGTCGTCTTCAGCACATCTAGATGCCTAAAAGCATTGAGTTGCTGCCATGTGATTGGCTGATTAGCAATTTGTATTAACAAGCAATTGAACAAGTGTACCTAATAAAGTGGCCTGTATGTATGCATGTATGTATGTATGTTTTTTTATTTATTTTTTTAACATTACATTACAGAAATGAGAATTGTGTGGCATATGTGCTTATGGAAGGTCATGAAAATGTTGCAATGCAAATACATGTAATGGTAGTCTACTAGTCTTTAATAGTAGTCTTTATTTTGCTAGTTCTTTTTTACAGATTTTGACTGTATTTATGAGATTCACATATTCAGTGCTTGTGCAGAGTGTTGTAAATTTGACCGGTGACATCTGTATTGTTGATAGTAGTGATTATGATTGATTCCTTCCGGTGTGTGAGAGATGTTTCTCACTGCTAGGTGTGTGTGTGTGTGTGTGTGTGTGTGTGTTATGGGGTACAACTGTCCTTCACACAATTTCTGTTGCCTACAGCGCATTCCTGGCTTTCTGGGCCTCATCACACACCACACACACACACACACACACACACACACCCACAACACACACACACACACACACACCCACACACACACACACACACACACACACAACACACCACACACACACACACACACACACACACACACACACACACACACACACCACACTCACACACACACACACAACACACACACACACACACACACACACACAACTCCTCTCTCTCACTCTCTCTCTCTCTCTCTCCTCTCTCTCTCTCTCTCCTCTTCTCTCTCTCTCTCCTCTCTCTACTCACTCTCCGCTCTCTCTCTCTCCTCTCTCTCTCTCTCCTCTCTCTCTCTCTCTCTCTCTCTCTCTCTCTCTCTCTCTCCTCTCTCTCCTCTCGCTCTCTCCTCTCTCACACACTCTCTTCTCTCTCTCTCTCTCTCACTCTCTCTCTCTCTCTCTCTCTCTCTCTCTCCTCTCCGTCTCTCTCTCACTCTCCTCTCTCTCTCCTCTCTCTCTCTCTCTCTCTCTCTCTCCTCTCGATCTCCTCTCTCTCTCTCTCTCTCTCCTCATCTCTCTCTCTCCTCTCCCTCTCTCCTCACTCTCCTCTCTCTCTCTCCTCATCTCTCCTCTCTCTTCTCTCTCTCTCCTCTCTCTCTCTCTCTCTCTCTCTCTGCTCTCTCTCTCTCTCCTCTCTCTCTCTCTCTCTCCTCTCTCTCTATCTCTCCTCTCTCGCTCTCTCTCTCTCTTCTCTCCTCTACCTCTCTCTCTCTTCTCGGGCTCCTCTCATCTCTCTCTCTCGCTCTCTCCTCCTCTCATCTCTCTCTCTCTCTCTCTCTCTAATCCTCTCTCTCTCCTCTCTCTCACACACACACACTCGCTCACACACTCACACACAAGAGCAGGCGACCGAGCAGGCTGGTGGTCTTAACCTTTGATCCCTCTAGGGTTCACGCTGGTTACACAGTGATTTTTGTTGTGTGTGTGGGAATCTTGTCCATCGGTAACAGGATCACACATAGGCTTGGTGTGGATTCAAACAGGGATATATGGACCGCAGACACAATGTGACACTAATGCTGTAATGTTTTGACCTGATGCTGCATTAGACAGACTCCGCCTCCTGTGCTTTGATTGACAGTTACAAGAAAGTATCATATTGGTCCCTTACTTGACTTACGCCTCAAGGTTTCTAGCAATTTAAAAGATGTCTGTCAATGAGTAACTGGTTTAAAGGCCTCTAGTTAAGAATAGGCCCACGTGGAAATTGCAGGGTAGGAAATCTGCAGGACTGTGTGGAGTGGATGTAATTAAAGGGATAGTTCACCAACTTCCCTCGTGTTGCTCCAAAACGATGAGTTTCTTCCTTCTTTTGGTCATAAAGAAGATATTTTGAAGAATGTTCATAACCAAAGAGATGCTGTATGCATTGACTTATTAGTAAATTGTTTCATAATATAGTATCTACCAGCAAATGGTTGGTTTGGAGCATTCTTCTAAATATATTATTTTGTGATCAACAGAAGAAATCTAATTGTAATTAACAAATTAAGAATCTATACCCATTTGGTTACTGAGGATTTGCTCCTGAATTAAATAGTTGTGTGTCAGTCGCTCTCTTTTTAGTTTGGAGGTGAACGTGTCTGCAGATCTCAGCAGTGTTTCTCATTCACACACGATTGTTTACTGTAATGCCATAAACCCCTTCTTACTTGCCTTCTCTCTCTCTCTTCTCCCGTGTCTGTCGTTTTTCAGATGAACATGATGCCGTACAGAAAAAAACCTTCACGAAGTGGATCAACGCGCAGTTCTCCAAGGTAACCGTGCCGACCGAGCTCGTGCTGACCTTCTGAACTTCTGCTTTGAGCGTGAAGAATAACTCTCGTCCTGCCAGACATCTCAAACGGTTGATGTCTTCCTGAGCAGCGATGCACTCAAGGTTTCTCTACAGTGTGTTGTGAATATAGTCACTGCTGAAGCGCTTGTTAGGCATGACATACAGAGGAGACTGCATTAACAACACAGCACGTCCTTCAGCTTCTTACATTTACATTTATTCCTTTAGCAGATGCTTTTATACAAAGTGACTTACAATTGAGGAATGCAATAAGCGATACATTATAAAGAGGCAAACAGACACAGGAAGTGCTTGTAATACAAATTTCTAACCAGTGTTCAGAGCAAATTCTAGCCAGACAGTGAGAGGTTAAGGGAAAGAGAGCAAAGGTAAGGAAAGAGTGGAGTTTTGTATTTTTTTTTAAGATGAAGTCAAGTGATGACGGAAGAGATGAGTTTTCAGGTGTGGCTTGAAAGTTGTCAGGAATTCAGCATTGATGAGGGTGGGAAGATCATTCCACCAGCCAGGAACGGTGAATGAAAACGCTCTGAGTGAATGAAATATTGAGCACAATTTATTAGTTTAAAATATAATAGTATTAATATAATAGTATTATCACACTTTATTTAATATTAATTTATTTAATACATCAAATGTTTAATGGGTCCCACTATGTGCAGTGTGAGCACCGAAGCATATCTCCAGGTGCCCTCATGAGAAGCAGACTGAAACACATCTGTGTGTGTTATTGTCTGAATGCTGAATGTGTGTATCCTGTTAATATGCCGAGTCAATTCTTAGCTTGACTTCCCGCCTTCACTTTCAAAACTTGATTCAGTGATTAGTTTGTAGTCAAAAATATCTCTACATAAAATTATGTATTGTTTTAAATATTTTAATAATAGAATTATCAAATAAAAATTTGCATTGTTTTGTATTTTGTGTATTTTAACAATATTAAAAAGTTACATTTTGTAGTTTATTACTATGCACTGAACAAAACAAAACATGATTTACTTTAATTTTTATTTTGCAAGTTTTTGCACACATCATTTTTAAGTAAAATGTAAGTATTGAATTAAGTAAAATCTACTTAACTAAGTTAGGTAAAATTAGCAAAGGAAATAAATGTAACATGGCCAGTTAGAGTTTGATGAGTAATTTTTACTTTATTATTTTAAGTTAAATCTGCAATACTTAAGTACATTTCACTCAGTCATGGCTTCTAAAACTTGCTCAATCGATGTAGCACAGGGGAAAACCATGCTATTAAAGCATCTGATTATCCTTTAAAGATATGTCCAGATATGAATTAATACACAAGTGAACACATGAGACCTCAATGCTTGGTACACCATACACAACGGTGACGATCAGTGAATAGTGTTTGAGTCAGTCTGAGGAGAAAATCAACTCCAGATGTCACTAAACAGTAAGTTACTAAACCTAACAACAAAATCAATCATAAAACAGTGTAAATGCATCTCAAAAGCAGCAAAAAAAGTTAACCTTATTGATTATTCATGCCCAAGTGCATGATGGGAACAACGGGATCATGACTGATATTTACTTAAAGAATCCTTGTAAACATAACAAACAATTCCCAGTAAAATATACTTATAAGTTCAAACTTTAATTTTTACTAGCTTAATTTATTACTTGAACTACATTATTTAATGTAGAAATTACATTTTTTTATGTAGTATTTACTTCACCAAAATAAAAATCATTTTTATCAGTGTGATATATGATTTTTGATTATTTAGTGAGAAACAATGTGGAAAATATTATTTGTAATGCACATTTAACTTTACTGTTATGTGCTGCAGACGGAGAAGACGCCTATCAAAGACATGTTCTCTGACCTGAGAGACGGCAGAAAACTCCTCGACCTCCTGGAGGGACTGACTGGAAACACACTGGTGTGTGCGCGCGCGACTGTGTGTGTGCGCGACTGTGTGTGTGCGCTTATGTGTGTGTGTGTGTGTGTGTGTGTGTGTGTGTGTGTGTGTGTGTGTGTGTGTGTGTGCGTGTGTGTGTGTGTGTGTGCGTGTGTGTGTGTGTGCGTGTGTGTGTGTGTGTGTGCGCGACTGTGTGCGCTTGTGCGTGCATGCATGCGTGTGTGTGTGTGTGTGCGTGCGTGTGTATGCGTGCGTGCGCTTGTTTGATGGATGGGAGGGTTTGAATAGCAGTCCAGTGTAATGTAATGTGTCTGAATGGTGTGTTATATTTAGACACTGATTTAGAGTTACACACACATGGAGGCTGTGGGCTTCATCTTCATCGCTCTTCTTCTGGAGCTCTTATGTAAAGTAGTACGGCATTATTTTGATATTGTGAGTGGTATCAGATATCAGACTTGATTCTGAATGATTATGTTATAGTATTTACATAGTACTGTAAGGTAGGCCGGGTAATTTATCAAATATTTATTTATTAAACATTATCTTTATGATGATTTTGGTCATTGAGGTTTGAATCATTTGAAACTGGCTCTTTCAAAACTTGATTCAGTCATTTTTGTTTTGTTCATTCAGTGAAATCGGTGTAGAAAACATGATTTTTAATTGTTGCGTCAAATGTTATAAATCAAATTGGCAACTAACTTAGTTTGGTTGAAATGGTTCTTCTGATTGCAAATAAATCACCTTTTTTCTGCAAATACAATATACATCAAGATATTTATATTGGAATATTGTCAAGGGGGGGGCTTACACTACTGTTGAAAAGTTTGAGGTTAGTGCATTTATTATTATTATTTTATTTATTTATTTTTGGAGATAAAATAATATTTTTATTTAAAAAGGATGTAAAATGTATCAAAAGTGAGAGTAAAGACATTAATAAAGTTATACAATATTTATTTTCATAATAAATGCTTTTCTTTCTATTCATGACAAAAAATAATAAAAATAGAGGACCAAATAGCATAATGTTTTCAACATTGTTAATAATCAGAAATGTTTCCTGAGCAGTAAATCAGCATATTATTATGATTTCTGAAGATCATGTGACACTGAAGACTAGAGATATGATGATGATAAATTCAGCTTTGTTTACAGAAAAAATATATATTTCTAAATATATTGAGTTTTAATATCTACATTTTAAATTGTAATAATATTTCACCAATATTACAGATTTTTTTTTTTAAAACCTCATATCTAGCCCAAACGTTTGAATGGTACTATCACGGTGCATGTTCAGACACACAGTGATGCTCTGGCACGTTGTTGTGCTGTATATCTGTAACTCTCTCTTTCTCTGTCTCTCAGACCAAAGAGCGCGGCTCTACTAGAGTTCACTCCCTCAACAACGTCAACCGTGTGCTGCAGGTCCTTCATCAGAACAGCGTGAGTCTCTATCTTCCCATATGTCCTCGCTGCTGGGTGACTCTCGGGCTTCAGCTGCGGGAGAACATTATTGTGATTTCTTGCCTCGTATCAGCTGACAGACGCTGCCTAAGGAACTTACAGCAAGGGCAGTCTAATTAAAACACTTTACAGTGTCTTTTAGGGACATTAGCGTGGTGTTTGGATGGCAAGGTCTCTGTTTCGACATGTCCTCTGTCTTTATGCTTTGATGGCCTGGAGCCTGTACCATGATGGTGGCTGAACAAACTCAGGGTTACAGGATTCGTTTCAAAACCAGGCCAATCCAGCTTTGTTGGCACCATGAAGCTGATCATCAACTTTCTCTGTCAACTCGGGCTTGATCCTGAGTTAATGGAGTGCGTGAATGTGTACCACACACATATTTAGTGATTGATCATTTACTATGAAACAAACTACTTGTTCTTGAAAGAGGACAAATAAAATAAACAATCTTGCTTTATCAGTGCAGTCACAAGTGAAACTCGTTAAATTAGTTTATATAGTTGATAATATATAGTGATAGACCCGAAAATGTAAGGTCACATAGTCATTTTTAAAGCATTATCTATTGATTCTACAACTTATTTATATTACATTACATTATATTGTTGAGCTGGCTCTCTAAATGTTTACACGAGGACGGCGCGACACGCGATAAAAGGTGACTGATTTTTGTCTCTAGCCGCGATCAAACATGACAACAACATACAAACTAATGCTGAAATTCAGTCGAAGGCTTT
>CM049794.1:21878722-21906222 GCA_027422405.1 Ptychobarbus kaznakovi
TCGTTATCGTTGTGGTGTGGAATTCACTATTCTGTCTGAATTAGAATAATTATTAAAGTGCCCCTATTATGGGTTATGAAAGGTTCATATTTTGGTTTTGGGAGTCCCAACAAAAGGTTGACATGCTTATAAGGTCAAAAACACTTTCATTGTCTTATAATATGCATTTAGTTTTACCTTACTTGCTCAACGACTCTCAATGATACATTTTTCCAAACCCCTCCTTTGCGTGACTCTAATCTGTGCTGTGATTGGTCCGATTGGTCGATTTCATTTAAAGCAGTGTTAATGAGCGCAGTGCTGCTTTGTGTACAGCGTTACCGAGGAAAACGCTATTTTTAACGCTCCAAAAGCGGCGTCTAGTGGCTAAGAATGAATTTGCATTTTCATTCAGACCAACACAAAAAGACCAACAAGTGGGCGGCGATATGCTAATGTTTCATGAGGACGTCAACATGAAACGGCTTGGGATTCGTTTTAAAAACGACTCGTTTCGATGATTCAGAGTCGACTCTTTCTTTTGAGAGACAATAACTTTATACACGGTGCACTTTCAGATTTCGAGCTGTTACACACTGCATGAAAGCTCATTTTCAAAAATACATAATAGGGGCACTTTAAAGCTTATAGTTTTCATTATCATACTTGGTGTGATTTTCACTTACAGAATAATTATTCTCGTTTATGATTAGCTGAAGAAGTTCGGTTGTTAATGCCTCAAGATGAATGTTCGGTGTGAACGTTTGATTTGGTTTTTGGTTCAGACCAACATGAACATTTGCATGAGTCAGATTTTTTTACAGAAATGTTTTCTAATCTCTTTTACCTTGCACTGCTAATAAAACTGGCACTACGGTAATGTAAAACTACATCTTGGTTGTAGTTGTGGTAAAACTACACCGTGGTGCTCACAAAAGCTAATTGCTCAAAAATACTTGACTCTCATTTGATTTCAATTGAGCATGGTATTAGCATGCTGCTAAGCTAACACTTGTTCTCAAATAAGCATACAAATACATAGTGAACACAAGTATTGTTTGAAATACTGCATTTGTAATAAGGCTGAACTAGTTTTTAATCTATAATTATTGGAGTTTAATCAGTTATATTCAAAATTGACACAGTCTCACTTTGTCTGCCATCTTGAATTCAGTTTTTCACCAAGCCTTCTGTGTGAAGGTAATCCTGCTTCATAAATTGAAAATGAACATGTTTTTTATTTTCACACCATGAACGAATCTACTATGCCTTGAAGTGCATCTATTATGCCATTTGTAATGTTGCTAATATTGCTTTATGAGAGTCCTAAAGCAGATTTACATGCATCCAAGGTCAAAAAACAAAATAGCTTTAGTTCTACCTCATTTCTAAATGATTTCTAAATGACTCGTGCGAAGCAGTCTCTCTAAACCCCTCCTTTCCATGAGCCCTCGCTGCTGTGATTGGTCAGATGGCACAGTCCTTTGTGATTGGTCTACCGCATACAGCGCGAATGACAGACATGGGCGGACATTATGCAAATGTTTTACTTCGTGACGTACAGCCGTAACAGAATAAGATTCAAATTCCTGACGACTCGTTTAGGCGATTGGGAGCCGACTATTTTAATTTTTGATAGACAATAACTTTATTCGGCTTCACAGCTTTGCTGAAAGTTTATATTCACATACTGCATGAAAAGTAATATTCGATAAGGCATAATAGGGGCACTTTAAAATTCAGCCTACATAGTCAGCTTCAATTTTGGAACGGAGTAATAATATTAGTCATGTTCATTTAATATATTTATAACATAATCAAATAAAAACGTGCTGTGTGTTAACTGATAGCTGATGTTACCAGACATGATGCTTGTAGACATTAACATAAATCCTCTTATTACTGAAACTGTTAGTGTCTGAACAACCACAGACACCTTCATGCATCTGTCTAATGACTCTGTGTTTATAAACTCCAGCTAATATTGATGGTCCCGATGGCAAATGGGAAGTATGAGTTTTAACCGATGGCTTCAGCTGTTCAGATGTTCACGTAATGAAGTGTTATACTCAGCAGAGCAGACGCACAGATATATTTAACACAGCTGTTTGCTTATTCAGCTGACTGTGAACACCAGAGGAAATCATGACTTCATGCATACGTAGGTGCATCTTTTCATCAAATAGATACGAGTAGAGAACGTGCACGGTGGGATTTCTTGCTCGCAGGATGCAGAAGAAAGCAATGGCAGTTAAAAAGCGGTTGTTGTTATTCTGCTGTTTTCTGATGAGGAACTGGCGGTGGAAAAAGGGCATCACACATTAGTGCTAATAAATGACTCCACTTCTACCAGTTTCCTTTTCTCTCACACACACTCGCGCTCTCTCTCTCTCTCTCTCGCTCTCCCTCTCTGCTTTCCGTGGTAAGAGTGAGTCATACAGTTGTGCAGTATGTATATATGGTGCACACATGCAGTCAGAGATGGGTGGATTCTCTCTGATGCTTTTCTTGCATAGCTGTGTACAAACAGTGTAAAAGGAGCATGGCAATAGCATGCTTTTATGTGCATGTATTATGGTAATACCATAGTTCAGCAATGTTCAAAGTGTATTTACCTGCCATGTAAGTACTATTGTTCAAAAACATGGTAGCATTGGTACTGTACTTTTCCATGCTTTTGTGTAATATAACATTACCATGGTCAAAACTTGGTCGCACTTAACTAAATTTGTCAAATGATCTGACCTTTTGATCTTAAAAGCAATCATACAGTACGTACAGTACAAAAGCAACCATGCAGTCACATAATTAATATACTCGTGTTTGTTATTTCATAGTTTTGAGGACTTGTTTACATTGTGAAAAATAGTAATAAAGAATGAGTCAGTGTGTGCAAACTTTTTGGTTTGTAATAAAATAGCTCTGATGATAAAAGTGAAAGTGACATATGGCTATGTATGGTAACCCATACTTGGAATTTGTGCTCTGCATTTAACCCATCCTAAGTGCACACACACAGTAGTGAACACACACACACACACACCGTGAACACACACCCGATGCAGTGGGCAGCCATTTATGCTGCGGCGCCCGGGGAGCAGTTGGGGCTCAAGAGCACCTCAGTCGTGGTATTGAGGATGGAGAGAGCGCTGGACATTCACTCCCCCCACCGACAATCCCTGATGGACCTGAGACTCGAACCCACGACCTTTGGGTTACGAGTCCGACTCTCTAACCATTAGGCCACGACTTCCCTAATATTACAATACTGTGGTACAGTCACAGTGCATTAGTTTTGGGTAGTTTTGCTAAGGGCTGAACAATTGAATAAATAGGGCTTAGTGCGATTGGCCTATTGGATCTTATTGTATAGATTGTGATTTTATTAAATGTATTTTAAAATTTAATTAATTAGCATGTTTCAGAGCAACACTGTGTTCATTTACACGTGAGCAGCCAAAGTAAAACTCTTGATGGCTTAATGTTTAAAATGATTAAATCAGACATAAATATTAGTTTTTTTTACAGTTGTACTGTAAAATTAAATATATTTTTTTAATTTTATATTTAATCAATATTCATTTTATTCTCTAATCATATTGATATAAATGGAAGCCGTTTCCGCCACTGAATAAAACATTTAAAAAGGTTATTGCGACTTTTTATCTCACAGTCCTGAATTTGTCGCAGAATTATGTCTTTTTAACTCGCAATTGCGAGTTTATATCACGCAATTATGAGAAAAAAGTCTGAATTGTGAGATAAAAGTTGCCATTACCTTTTCCATTTTTTGTTCAGCGGCAGAAACGGGCTTTCATAGATATGTTAGCACTTTTTGGTCATATTGTGCTGCCCCTAAAAACAAGCACTGCAAACATGAAGCTTTTTCTTTTTATACATTTGAAATCATAATTGCAATTTTTGTCATAAAATGTGCAACTGTATTTCCCCTAAATCGTGCAGCACTAGTTTTGCTCTCTATATGTCCATTAGCGATGATGCATTTTGATTCTCGTGTATTTTCTGACCTGCAAACATAAATATCAAAGTGCTCATCAGATACGATCATTGCAGTGTCAGGAGTTTCCATCAGCTGCACCTATGTGTATGACAACTAATGCATGTCTAACAGGTTACAGTAATGAGCCTTTAATAACCAAACGAGCTGCTCGTCTGGCGACTGGGACTGGATTGACTGCAGGTCAACTGTTGCATTAGAATGAATCATGATTGATTGTTTTCTCTCTAAAGCCATTTAATGTCAACCCTAACGATAGGTTTAAACCATGACTATGTTCATAATCTTGCACACCTTCTCGTACATTATTTGCTATCGGTGAATTTTGACACGGCGAGTCTGTCTGGAATGATGATTAGGGGATTCACACCTGCATGTAAAGGAGGTTCTCACTGTGTTCTCCTGAAAATAGTCACTTGTGGAATCAGATGCACAGTTGTTAAGATCCTCATGATTGACACCTGCGTGGTGGTGATATGTGCAGTGTTTACTGAGGAGACTACTGTATATGTAGGGTTGATGTAGGCATCTGCTGGGGCGCTGTGGGGCATTTGGGCGGTTCTGCATTTCTCAGACCACAAATATTTCCGAGCTGCTTATTCCAGCTTTGCTCACCGCCCTCCAAACACACACTGTTTTACAGTCGAACAGAAGGAAGAGCGTTTTATCCAGCATGTGGGACGGAGTTGGGAATTCCTGCAGAATATTTTCATCGGATGACCTTTTCCTCCAGATGAGGGCATTTATTCAAGGAACAAAGCCTTGTTTGAGGACTCAGTTGCTACTTTTTACATGGTTTAAATGTCCTTTCTCTTTGAGAGCTCTGTTAACATGAGCTTTTCCTTGTTCGGATGAGATCCAGTCTTTTGATGGTGATGTAATATCCGGTCTGTTGAGTTCTGCAAACAGCCCTAAATGAAAATAGTCGATGATTATTTAAGTTGATGTTTTCAAAGTTTTTTTTTCCTCTCTCCAACAGAAAAGTGCCAAGAATAAACCCTGTTTTTGCTCTGTTAATGACCGAATTGTGTCTATTATGACAATGACATTTTTTTTTTTTAACTGGTGATACCCTATTTTTAACTTGTGCAATAGCAATACCATGGTTTTGGTGTGGCACCTTGTCAATACCATGTTCTAACATATATCATTACAATTTCATATTTTAAATTGCATCATGTTAATGCCATGTTTTTGTTGTACTATGGCAATACCATGTTTTTGAATGTGATTCCAAGGTAATACCATGTTCTTGACATCTATGACAGTGACACACTTTTTAAAGTTGCACTATTATAATACCATGTTTATGACTGGTATGATGGAAATACCATGTTTTTTGGATCTGGTACCATGGTAATACCATGTTCTTTCTCATCTCTCATGACAATGCCATGATTCCTGCACTTGAACCATGGTACTTCTATGACCATGTTTTTGATGTCTATGGCAATTATGTTGGGCAGTATCATGTTTTTCCTCTTATACTATGGCAGTAATTATTATATATTTTTTTTAATCTGTACCATACCGCGTTCTTGACATCTATAATGAGAGTGCAATGGCTTTTTGACTTGCACCTTGGTAATACCATGTTTTTTTTTCTTTCACTTACAGTATGACAATAAGATATGATGGCAAGGGCATGGTTTTTGAACATGCACTATGGTTATTCTATGTTTTTTGGATATGTTACCATGGTAATAGCATGTTTTTGGCATTGCCTGCTGTAAAGTTCATGTCATACTCCCTAAGGCAGTGTTGTCTTTGTATTCGAGTTATCAGTCTAAGCTTCTTTCTGTTGTCGTTATTTCGTATCTCTTTTGATGCACTTTGAAATTTTTCCCAGAGTTCTCGGGTGTGGTGCTGTTTGACTCCCCGATGAAAGATCAGATGGGTCCTGACTCTGTCTCTTTACTATACAGCACAATGGCGTTCACACCATGAAGAAAACCTGCTTCTATTTCCATCAGACTCACACAATTAGCGGTCGATTAGTGTTTCTCACTCATCAATGAGCTGTGACATTCCCGTCAGGGGCGTGCTGAGGAATGTAGGTCGCCGGGTTTAGAAAAGCTGTCAGTTTTTAAGGCGTGGGGCATCTGAGAATGTGAATGACATCACATGACCGGCCCTGTTATGCTGTTAGCTGGTGTGTAGTCAGCGGAGAACACATGCCAGTGGCAGTATTGTCTGCGTCTGAAGGTCCTGCTGATAGTTCGTGTGGCTCAGAGCCAGTAAGTCATTTTCCTGGGTCTTTAAAAAGAAGGCAATAGTTTCTTTATATGGTATTTTCCATGACAGTGAATCTCAGTAGACATGTCCAGGTCAACATTCATCACACAATCCAAACACACGATAAAAAGGGATTCTGTTTTAAACAATAAAGACCTTCTGCACCGTTTTCAGGGCTATTAAGCAAATCTCAACCCCAAATTCTCATTACACGATGCAGTTAATTTTAGTTAATTAGCATGTTTTTATTTTAATTAATCTTTAAAAAATCTACTTAAATGTAACGTGTAATATTCATTCATAAAATTATTCTGAAAAAAAAATCAGTTTCCACAAAAATAATAGGCATCACAACTATTTTCATAATAATCACAAATGTTTTTTAAGCAGAAAATCAACATCTGAAGGATCATGTGAGAAATGTTTTTGTGGAAAGAAACAGCAAAACTTTTTTCAGGATTCTTTGAAATAAAAGAGCAGCATTTATTGTCAATAGAGGAATGTCAACATATCATATTTCTATTTCAAATTAATACTGTTCTTTTGAGCTTAATATTCATCAAAGAATCCAGCAAAGAGAGAGAGAGAGAAAAATAATCCCATGACGTTTTCTAGATTTGATAATAATTAAATAAATTACTCTTAACAAAACATTTAAATTGAGAATTTTACTAACCACAACATTTAAATGTAAGTTCACTACCATGATGCACAAATTATTACTTTGCAATAATGTATTTCATTTAATTTAATTTCATTATTTCATTTAATTATTTATGATGGCAATTATGAGAAATTGTGCATAAGTGTCTTAATTAAAATTTGTATTATTATTTTGATATTGGGGTGAAATATACAAGTCGGATATATTTGTCACGTTTTTTTTGTTTTTTTATTATTATTTATACATATGCTCTCCCATCTTTCACATTGTCTTTTTTTCTAAATGTAAACAAGTTTCTGTTTGAGAAGTTTCAATAGAAACTAGTTAAAATGACGGCCATCTTAATAAGTTTTACATTTAAATTTTTGATTCATTTTAATTTTTACATGGATGCTGTGACATGAGTCAGACTGAAGTAACTGGTTCTTAAGTCTCCTTCACTTCCCTTTTGAGAATTCATTAGTGTGATGTTCATCATCATTTACAACACATCATACATGTCTCTTCACCTGCCATAATATTTGAGTTTTGAACATGAACACAAACATGTTTAACTTGTTTCCTAAAACACACAAAAACACGGCCGTGTAAACACGTGAAATCCTTACCCAAATTTCACACGTGGGAAAGCTGGCACAGTCACAGCGCTTAACGTTTTCTCTAACATTATATTGAGATGAGCAGTTAAGTGCAGCGCTGTGTGTTGCTGTGCAGGGTTTGTCTGGAGAGATGGAGGAGGTGAGCAGCACACTGACGGAGGTGGACATGGAGGTCAATCTGGACACGTATCAGATGACGCTGGAGGAGGTGCTCACCTGGCTGCTGTCGGCCGAAGACATGCTGCACATGCAGGACGCCGTGTCCGATGACGTGGAGGAGGTCAAAGACCAGTTCCACACACACGAGGTATATGTGACACAATAACACTTCAGAAACATCGTTAGCATTAGTTTATAATCTCTATATCATTGAATTACTCAGGAAACTATAACATAACTGTGATATAATACAAATAAAAATAGATGGGTAATGATGAGTAACATACGTTGATGTTGGCTTGACAAAGCTTTGTTTGAAATAACTTTGAAGCTTGAAGATTTTACTCCACTCTCAAGTAAACTATTTTCTACCACATTGCTAAAATGTTTAAGTAGGCAGCAAACATGGTTTAACATGCTGTTAGCATGTTAGCACATTACTAGAATGATTTAGAATGTTGTTAACACATTTTAGCATGTTGCTAGCAATATTTAGAACGTTGCTAGCATGATTTACTCTGTTATATTTGGAATATTGTTAACATTTTGTTTTATCACGTTACTAGTATGATTTATCACATTACTAGCATGTTTTACCGTGTTGCTAGCATGATTAAGCATTTATTGACTCGTTTCTAGTATGTTTTAACAGGTTACTAGCATGTATTGAGTATGTTAGCATGATTTAACATGTTTTAACATATTTCTATCATGATTTAGCATGTTTTCACGTGTTTCTGGCATGTTTTAGCATGCTGCTAGCAATATTTAGAACGTTGCTAGCATGATTTACCATGCTATATTTGGAATGTTGCTAACATGTTGTTTTAGCATGTCACTAGTATGATTTATCACATTACTAGCATGTTTTACCATGTTGCCAGCATGAATATAGCATATTGTGACACGTTTCTAACATGTTTGTGCATGTTAGCATGATTTAACATGTTTATATCATGATTTAGCATGTTTTCACGTGTTTCTGGCATGTTTTTAGCATGTTGCTAACATGATAAAGCATATTTAGACATGTTTCTAGCAGGTTTTTAACATTGTGCTAACGTGATTGAGCATGTTAGCACGATTTAATATATTTTAGCAAGTTTCTAGCATGATTTAGCATGTTTTGGGATGTTTCTAGCACGATTTAGCATGCGTTTATGTTTCTTGCATGTTTTAACATGTTGTTAGCATGGTTAGCACATAGCTAGCATAAATCATCACGTTACTAACATGATTTAGCACGTCGTCCCAGAATACCCGTTAAGCTTTACTAGTGATAGACAACATAAACACACTATCCCACGGTTTCACAGACAAGGCTTAAGCCTAGCCCCAGACTAAAATATAAGTCTGAGCTGTTTCAACTGTACGAAACTTGCACTGACTGATCTTAAAATATATCAGTGCCCTTATTTTGTCTCAAGATGCACACCAGTAATGTTTTTTTTGTCTAAGGCATGTTTATAAAATTACTTAACTCCTAATTGAACTATGGCCTAATCCTGGCTTAGTCTAAACCCGGTCTGTGAAACCAGGCCTATAAGTCTTACAAAAATACAAAAGAGTTGACCCAATAAACGAGTGTTTTTATTTTATTATTGTTTTGATCTTTGGGTTTACGAAAACTATAAGATATAAGTCAGTTAAAGATATGCCTCTTAGAGTCAGACCAGTCTGAATGTATGACCTGAGTTTTGGTAGTTAAGAGGAGATACAGACTAACTTTAGTCTCAGACGAAGAAGAATCGGCAACAGCAGCTTAAGTAGGATTTCCGTATGTAGTTCCTCACACGTTGAAACCGCCCACCGCTGCTCTTTCTGATTGACCTGAGGACTTTAAGTGTTAGCATGCCCCGTGTTCAGATGCTCCGTGCTCCCGTCCTGTCGGAGAACATGCTCCGAACATGACAGGAATGTGAGGAATTCTGCGAGGCAGAGAGACCTCTGACAGATAAACTCAAGTCTGCGTGACGGATCCAGAGCGGGAGGGTGAGGTTTACATTCCTGTCAGAAAGTGATGGCTAATACGAGGCACTGACGCAGAAACAAAAGCAAGACAAATGTAGGAACGCTCTGGAGATCCTCTGAGCACTGGGCTGTTGCTGAAGCTTGAACCTGTTTGTCTTGAAACATCAGAGATTTAGAGAAATGTGCAAAGGGTTTGTTACGTCTTTTTTGATCATTTTTCTGTTTCGAGAATAGATGAGTGTGAATGAGTGGCATGTTTTCTTCTACTACACATACTCAAGCACAAGATATGAGGACACGAGCACGTGTACTTCATCTCCAGAGCTGCTCTGAGAGTCACTGCACCAGCATTTCACCAGCAAAACTATCGTCTTTTGAATCTGATCTTCACGGCAAACCACCAAAATAAAGTTTGCTTTTACTCATTAGTCTCAAACTCAATTTCTGGAGGGCCACAGCTCTGAACAGTTTAGCTCCAACCCTAATCAAACACACCTGATCCAGATAATCAAGGTCTTCAGGATCATTCGAGACTTCCAAGCAGGTGTCTAAACTCTGCAGAGCTGTGGCCCTCCAGGAATTGAGTTTGAGACTAATGCTTTAACTTGAAGACATTATGGCAGAAATAGTTTAACATTGCTTGAATTTAATCAGTAAACCTCTGTTGTGCAGCACATTTCTGACAAAATAAAAATGAAAATGCAATGATGTGTTGTAAAGAAATTGTTGAATTTTCATTTTAATAAATTTTAATAGGCTATTTTCAGTAAAATTCATTATTATTTATTTAAACCATAAATACAGAATTTACAAAACGTTATAATAGAAAACAGAATTGCATAAAAATTAAGCAGACGTATTTATAAAACATTGGATAAAGATATATAAATTGCCATAAATGAACAGATTAATAAATGCTGTAAAAAATATATTGTTAGTTCATACTTTAAGCATTTATTAATGTCAACACATTTTATTATAAAAAAATGTTACCGTTCTCATGTTTCTTTGGCAAAAATAAAAGCCTACAGTAAGTAGGATGAACTGTATTACTTGATGAAATAATAATTTTTAAATGCAATATGCAGTGCCTAAAACACAATAAACCATGGTAAAATTATCATAATACTCTCCCTCATGTCGATTTTTGCTATAATCAAACGGTGCAGCTGCTTGTTACATGATAATAAATAAATGCATAAATATTATTAAATTATTATGGCTATTTATTATATAAGAAAACTTTCCTTCTCACACAATCACTGCCAATAAATAAACACAAAAGGTACTGGGTTTCTTACATAAAAAACATTTATCTTAAAATATAAGTGTTTTGAACGACTTGTACATCTGTGAAGGTGGTTTGTAGTCATCCTGGTAACTGATGTGTCGTTTTGGCTCCTCAGGCGTTTATGATGGAATTGACAGCCCACCAGAGTAGTGTGGGTAACGTCTTACAGGCGGGAAACCAGCTGATTGCTCAAGGCAACCTGAGCGATGAAGAGGAGGATGAGATCCGAGAGCAGATGACACTGCTCAACTCCCGCTGGGAAAACCTGCGGGTCGCCAGCATGGACCGTCAGTCCAGGTGCGGACGCACACATTCCTCCCGAAGCCTTCTGTTTGAAGAGTGTGCTTGAATTTGTCATCTCTCCTCTGTCTTCAGACTTCACGAAGTTCTGATGGACCTACAGCAAAGGCAGCTCCAGCAGCTCTCTGATTGGCTGACGCTGACGGAGGGGCGGATCCGTAAGATGGAGAAAGAGCCAATAGCAGGAGACATAGAGGGATATCTGGCCCAGACAGAGCAGCACAAAGTAAGAGCAGCATTTTATTCCCTAAGTAGGACTTAGTATCGCCATCTATGTCATGGTGTGTCATGATGCATCACAAAATTATACACTCTAAAAAGTTTATGGAATGGTTCACCCAAAAATACAAATATGCTGAAAATCTACTCACCATCAGGCCTCCTGAAGATGAGCGGATGAGTTTGTTTCTTCATGGGAACACATTTGGAGAATGTAGCATTTAGTCATTTGCTCATCAATGGATGCCCTGCAGTGAATGGGTGCCGAGTCCAGACAGCTGATAAAAACATCACAATAATCCACACCACAGTCCATCAGTTAACATCTTAGGAAGCCAAATACGAGTCCATAATATCTGATCTGTGCATATTTCTCTCCTGAATCAGGCGAGATGGCTTTTTCACTGGATAAAGTGTGATGTATGGACTCGTATTATATCCGGAAGCAACGGTTTAAAGTTAAAACGCATTATTGATGGATTTGTTTATTACAAAAACAGCAGATTTTCACTTCACAAGATGTTAATCGATGAACTGGAGTGGTGTTGATTAGTTGTGGATTATACAGCTGTTTGGACTCATTCTGACGGCACCCATTCACTGCAGAGCATCCATTGGTGAACAAGAGATGTAATGCTACATTTCTCCAAAGCTGTTCTGATGAACAAACAAACTGAATATATCTTGGGTGGCCTTAAGGGGAGTACATTTTCATAAAACTTTTTTTTTTGTGAACTATTTCTTTAAAAAAAATGCTCGATTAAAAAAGGATGAATACAGTGCTGGGTTGTTTTGACCAAGCTGTACAATTAACCCGAAATGAGATGTAAATGAAAATCAAACACAGAATGCCTACAATACAGAATACAGCCAATAGTAATAATCAAGAGGTAAAACAGATAGGTGAAGTGGTGTCCGCACACACAAAGCCATATGCACTTGAACCCGCATGACATGTAATTCTCTATTTCAAATCTGCATTTCCAACCCACCACAGTTGGGTTATTGATTATGAACGATTATACTACGGGCCGTTGAATGCTTGAATCTGATTGGCTGAAGAACGTTCTGAGGTGTGCAATTATTTTCAGGGAAACGCACGGCAAACGTAGTTCCAGCAACTTTCTCAACCGCATTACATGACCGTATCACTTCGCCAAATGATTTCTGTTATTTCAAAGGTCTTACAACAGAAACATAACCAAAACCCAGAATGACACTGGCCAAACAAATAAATACAGTAAACCAAAGGATACAATCGACAGATCTAGTCCAAGTTTTTGCCACAAAATTATGTTTTATTATGTACGGAAAGCACATAACGTTAGCCTAAGTTACTCTCTCTCTCCCGCTCTCGGTCTCTCCCTCACAGACACACAAATAGTTTGCACACATCTTAACATAAGTAATAATGTAGTTAGCACTACTCTGACGATTTTATCAGTAACCATTTAAGAACTTAAAAACTACATGACTTCTCACAAGCGATGTAGCAACAACGGCTCTGTTCGTGAAGAAAATTAACTTAAATTCTCATTATAGACATTGCTGCCGATCCATGACTCACAGAGGTTAACATTAATCTCTCTCTCTCTCTCTCTCTCTCTCTCTCTCTCTCTCTCTCTCTCTCTCTCTCTCTCTCTCTCTCTCTCAACGGCTCTCTCTCTCTCTCTCTCTTCTAAAATTACGTTTTGTCTAGCAAGGGACGAAGTTATTATCTGGAGTATGAGATAAGAAATAATCCTCTCACAATAGCGATTGAAGTAGAAAAACCGGACGGATGCCTTGAAATATATCATTTGATCGGTGTCTTGAGGTGTGGCAACTGTAGTATAAGCGGAATAAATGACTCCGAGCCATTGAATTATTAGAAAAATAACTCCACTTCGCATCGTGACTGTATCACCACCTCGGGTGTGCATTATTTTTCTAATAATTCAACGGCTCATCGTCAATTATTCCTTACTTATCAACCCAGCTTCCTTACCCAACAGTCTTAATCCAGCATTTGGGTTTTTATAGTGTAACTTGATCACAATTGATAGATTGCAGATTAGAAATAAAGTAAATTGAAGATTGTAGAAAATGATTACAAAGAAACATTAAAAGAAAATTATGAGACTAAGTGTATACTTAGCTTTGATAAAGTCTCCTAAAATAGCAACATCTGAGCAATAAAACGTTCCCAAGGAGACTTGAGTAGTTAATGAATGACTCTCATCAGAGATCCCGTCTGTGTACACAACCTGCTCACAAATAAAAGCTTTCTCTTTCTGATCCCCATCGTGCATTTATCATGAATGCTGAAAGGAGAGAGAGAGATTGAGTTGTGAGAAGAACGAATAAGCAACTCAACACACGCCCCAGTGAACGAGGGGCAAACATGACCTCTGCGTGTTTGTTCAGTTAGCGAATGGAGAACAAACACACGTTCGCTCCCACACACATGCTTACATTTAGGAGCCTCACAGTCTCTCAGGAAGGGTACCACATCACCCGAGTGCTTCCACATTATTTACAGAGACACGCACATGAACACTTTCATACTTGACACAGTACAGAGTCAAAACATAGCCGTGATAAGTTCTACTACATCAAACTTATTCTGAGAAACCTGTTAAAAACGTGACCTGGGCAGATTTGACCCAAAATTAAAATAAAAGTATTATAAATTTAATCTAGCTTTAACAAAATAAAACCAATATTTGAATTACTTGTAATAAAGGCTTTAGTTTTATGACATTATTTTCATGTTTCAGCTTCCAGTTCTGTTTTATTTCCTGTAAAATAATAAATAAATGCATGCATACATATTACATACATAAATACAATCACTGTCATAATAATTGCAATGTGAAACAATTATAATAAAATTAAATTAAATTTCAATAATTATTATAATTTCAGATGATATGGTGATTGGTGATTTTGTGATGTCTTAATGAATAAGAAACTTAACAAAATGTAATCAAGTGTACATTAGACCATTCCTTAACCTTTTGACCTCTTTTTCTGTGTTATTTCCTCAGGTTTTGCAGAATGATCTGGAACAGGAACAGGTAAAGGTGAACTCTCTCACGCACATGGTTGTGGTCGTGGATGAGAACAGCGGGGAGAGCGCCACTGCTGTCCTGGAGGAACAACTGCAGGTAGAGGACAACATGCAGGATATAATGATGCATTCTTATTTGTTGTGTCGAAATGACTGTAATTATGAAATGGCTATTCAGAGTCTGGTCAGAGCTGTTATTTTCTTCAGACACAAATTACAGAACTCACTTGTTTCAATTATAAAAAAATATATAAATATTTTTAAGTGTCAGCTGGTGTTTCTTAAGCACTATTTGTCATATGTATCACCATAAAAAGTAGTAAAATAGCAGTGGTTTGCTGAAAACTCATTATGTCTGGCAATTCATTTTTGGTAATATTCATATTTAAATTAATTGTTCATTCCTGCCATCTGTTTTATGAGAAAAATACATTATGGTGTGTGTACCAATGTGCAATGTTGTTCGATTATAATTATAGAGATAAAGGTGAATGCTTTATGGTGAACAAGGTGAATGTTACATTAAATGAAGAATTAATTTTACAGTAAGTTTCTTCTCACCTAAAGTGCAAAGGTAATCAAACCAAGCAGCTTTCCATGCCTTTACTGATAGCTCCTCTAAAGATTTAGATTTATTAATGTTAAACAGTGTTGAGAATTCATTGGATGCAGCACAGCAAGAAACTTGGAACTGAACAGACATTTTTCACTCCCAGAGGCCGTACAAGTGTGTGAAAAGTCATTCAGTGAATAACGTTCCCTCTTTTGTTTTCCTTCTGTTCTTTACAGTCACTGGGAGAGCGCTGGGCGGCAGTTTGTCGCTGGACTGAGGAACGCTGGAACAAACTTGAGGAAATGCAGCTGGTATGGCAGCGGTTGCTTGATGACCAGGTAAGGACTGATACCAAAAATACAACATTCCAGTGTAACAAATCATACAAACTTGACGAGGCCCTTCCCTTTTATACATGTTTTCAAGTAATTGCAAATAATTAAAAAATGTTTTCATGAACCATTTCTGTAATGTTTGAGTACTTAAATGTTTGTTTTTGCCCATCCATACATTAATTTCAATCCAGCACAAACCTGAAGTTACTAAAGCTGCTGGCCAAAAAATAATCAGAGGTATGCCTCAGGGCTCTGTGTTGGGCCCCATTGTATTGTGCTCTTATCTTGGACTTGGAATGTTCATTGAATGCATTTAAGGGTCGGATTGCTATTTTAACAGTGTAGGCTGCATTCTGGGAAAGGGTGAGATTCAATTATGGCGGTTTATGACTTGCAGATACCATTACATTGACCTATTACATCATTAGTGTAGAGTGCACACAATCTTATTTTCACGCTTCCCTCGTCTGGATCACTTCCGTCAGCCTGCAAACTGAACTGTGATGTAAATCAGAGGATATTGTCAATGATATTACATTAAGTTAATGCTTTTTATGCCAAAGTGCTATGTAAGGGAGTTTTTTTTTTTAGCAATATATGAATGATGAAGCATTTTTGCTATTGGAAAATAGACTTTCTTCTCCTCCATTCAGAGTTTATTTGGATCATGGCTAGCAGACAAGGAGAAGGCCTTGAGTGAATTTCATACCACTGGTTTTAAAGACCCTAGTGAAATAAATGCCAGCGTCCGCAGATTAGCCGTGAGTAGACAAACATGCATAATTCCATATTTAAAAGTTTACTTGCCCATAGTTTTGGATATATGTTTAAACAATCAATGTTCTGATAATTTTAAGATTGTAAACATAGGTTTTACAAATAACAACTGAAATGTACAGGTTGATAAGAGCATTGCTGTTTTGGTCTCTGACTCTTTGCAGAGTCTTAAGGAGGATATGGCCCAGAAGCGGAGGGCGCTGAGTGCTCTGTCAGATGCTGGACAGGATGTGATGGTGCTGTTAAACAGTCCAGCCGCAGCTCAGAGGATCGAAGCAGACACAGACCTACTGACCCAACGCTGGGACAACCTGGTCCAAAAACTAGAGGACTGCTCCAGCCAAGTCAGATAAATGCATCTCACGTGTTTGTTTATGCACATTAGCTTTTTATATGACATTTGATTCCAATCATCTGTTCGTTTTCCAGGTAACAGATGCGGTGTCCGTGACTGGGATGACCCAGGTGCAGGAGAAGGTTTTCATGGAGACAGTCACAACAGTAACAACACGGATGGAGCAAACCTTCACCAGCAGCGACCGAGAGCTACCACCACCTGCCCCACCAAAAAGACGGCATCTTGATACAGACGGCGAGCTCAGGAGACTGTATGACAAACACACTTCTTCCTTGTAAAAAATACACAGACATCTCTTTTATCAGTCCCTCCTGGATTTTGAGATTTAGTCAAGATCAGTCAAACTTTGTATTTTTTGCTTGTGTTTTTTTCTTTTTGCAGTTTTTCCTAAAAAAAAAGTTAATTTGAGAAGGTAAAGCAATATTAGCTAACCAAAATCCATAATTTCAAGCCCAAAAGAGTTGTTCAATACGTTTTAACTGTCCTGCCACTTTATTGCAGTGAATTCCATTGTAACCATATGAAAGTGTTTAAACAGAAAGAAAAGTTTCAGAATCAGGCAGTCCCATTTGAACAATGGAGAGGCTAATATCTAATATTTCTGAGTGATCTCTCCAAATGATTAATTCACAACCTACAATAGTATATTTTCTTTTCAACCCATTCACTTCCAAAACATGCTAGAGCGAGACACAGCTACACAAGTGATCCAACTCCTTGCTTATATTTATGTTAAGCACATGGGACAAAATTAACATTTCTAGAGGTTTAATGATACTATTATGTAAAATATGTATGTATGTTACTGAATATAATATATATTAGTCTTCATAATGACTAATTTCACCAGTACCTATTATAAAATTGTTGCTTTCATCATGCGGTTATGGCTATGTTCATAATGAGCACATTTGGGAACCATTAGCATAAGCTATACAGTGTTTACACACACTTAACACACTGTTCTGATGTTCTGCTCAGCTGTAGCACTCCCTCATGTGAACCCAGTGTGATGTGTTTGTTTTTTAGAGCTGAAACTGACGTCCCCATGCTTTTGTCTCGGCTGGCTGCATGGAAGTCATCTGCCCGAGCTGCTGAAGGCTCGCCTGTCCTGAAGGAAAAACTACAGGTGATTTATTATAACACTAATATTTACCTGTTCATATATTTGGTCTACTGAATATATTTGTCCCATATCTGTAGACACTGGGTATGGAGCTTGCTGAGAACGAGGGAGCAGTGAAAGAGTTGGTGCAGAAAGGAGATAAGATGATTGAACAGCTGGAGAAAGGTAGGGGATTGTGGGTGATTTCCTCGATACATGATGATTCCTGTTTTCTCCTACTGATTAAAATCACACTATCGGTCTATACAGAAGGTTTGTCTTCAGATGAGGCCAGTTCTGGCCTGGACTCTGTGCGTAAAGAATGGGAGAGCTGCCAGAACCTGATCCAGGATCTGAGGAACCGAGCTCAAGTTCTAGAGCGTGTGGCGGCAGTTCAATCAGGCCTGAAGGCTGTAAATGAATTCCTGCAGGAACAGGAGAAGTGGTTGATCTCCACAAAAGGGTTTAGAGCCAAGGACAACCAGCAGGAACTCCAGGCACTCAAAGATGATTGTGAGGTCCGTCAAATACCAGGCAATTTTATGCGAGACTCTTTACTCAAATCAGATGTTAAAGGAATCTAACAGTATACTCTTAAAAAATAAATAAAGGTTCTTTATTGGCATTGATGGTTCCATAAAGAACCGTCAACATCTATAGAACCTTTCCATTGCACAAAATAGTGAAACAAAGCTCTTCAGATTATTATGTTCTTCACTCTAAGAATTGTTATTTTATGAACTGTCACTGAACCTTCTTTGGGGAACCAGAAATGGTTCTACTATGATATTTTTGAAGAACCAGTTTTTAGTGAACAGTTCTCAAAAGAGCCATCTTTAGAACATTTGAATGATCTAAAGAACCTTTTCCACGATAATGAACATTCTATTGAGTACAAAGGTTCCATAGATGTTAAAGGTTTTTCATGGAACCAGTGATGCCAACAAAGAACCTTTATTTTTAAGATTGTAGCACCAAGTTATAAACCAGTCTGAATGCCTTATGTGATTTTGCAGTGTAACACAGAGTTGTTAACAGAGCAAATCCGTACTGTATGTGCTGTACTGTGTTTCAGGCTGGAATAGCAGAGCTGGAAAAGCTTCAGCCACAGGTGGAAGATCTCTGTTCTCAGACGGAGCGTCTGGCTGCAGAACCTGGTGCCCCTGATACCATGAGGCCCAGTGTGACAGCGCTGGCATCACGCCACAGCACAACTATTCAAGAGCTCAAGACACGGCAGCAGGACATCACTGCAGGTATACATTTCCAAATTGCAGGCTTTACACTACACTCTCATAACATTCAAAGAATGACGCTCCAGCCTGCAATTTGAGGGAACTTGGGATTTTGAAAACTGGTAGTTGAGCTTTTCTATCTAAGCTACAAATACAGAGAAATTAAATCACTTCTGGAGAAAGAACAACACATTCTTAAAGGATTGCCTTTAAAGGGAATATTTCAGCCAACAATGTCATCGTTTATTCACCCTCATGCCTTTCCAACTCATTTGACTTTATTCATCCTGTCAAACACAGACATTTTGAAGGACGTCCAACCTGCTCTTTCCATACTGTAAGATAGACTGTAACTGGTTCTGTTAAGCTCCAAAAATGACAAAGTACCATACAAGTTTATTTGAGCTGTCCATTAGCCTCACGTTTCAAACTCACATCACATAACTAGCACAGGAGGAGACACAACTCTCAACTGATTTCAATAGAGCAGTTAGCATGTTGCTAAGCTAACAATGTGAACCCAAACTCATTGTATAGTAAAGTGTCCATTAGATGCTCATTTGAGATCCTCACAAAAAGTTGTATATCATCCAAAGCCCTAATTTCTAATATTAGTACATGGTGCTAACAATGCCAAGTTTTTATTCTCTGATAAAATGTCCTTAAGTTTTAAAGACACCTCTGTTTTTGTGTTGCGAGTGCAACTACATTAAATGCTGCCTAAGTAGGCAGTTCACTAGGTTTTTGGAGCAGATCTACAGAAAGATTGAGGCTCACTGAGATTTTTATAAGTCCTGGGGTTTGAATTGGTGCCAAGGGGCCTCTGTTTCTCTTGTTCTCTTCAGTTTTATTTAAAGACAGAAATAGTGACTTATGCAACAGGTAAATCATTTGTGGAGCCAACAAGAGCAGAGCCAGAGTGAGAGAGAGCAGTCTATTTATGGCTGTAATGTCAGCGTGGCCCATGAGAAACACTGATAAACCTGTGTGTGTGTGTGTGTGTGTGTGTGTGTGTGTGCGTGTGTGTGTGTCGTGTGTGTGTTAGAAAGAGCTCTTAAGTGTAAGAGTACATCAGTGTTTAACCTTAAAGCTGGAGCAAATCTCTCTCACACCCACATTTAGCCAGCCATGAAAATGAGGGCATACCATAGACTTCTGTTGTTTTACATACAGCTAATTATGACTATAGTCTGACCCCATTCTGAAAAACCTTTCAGAAATAAATGTGATTTAAAATGGCAACAATAACTATGTTTCTTTAGTTGTTGAAACAAAATAGTTGTTTCCCATTCCCACATTCCCAGATGTCCCAAAGTGATGTTTTGTCAAATTTAGTAAACTTCTGGGACCGTTTTGTGCGCACAGTTAAGCTAAATAAACACACACATGCACAAACACGTTTGCTTAGCTGATTAACATGCCATAGACGACTGATGTATTTATATAACGCTAATTATAACGACTAGCACAAACCCTTATCCCTTAAATAAAACATGTATTATTACTTTATAATGAATATTTTTTTTGCCTTCAGGGATGTCCTTAAAAAGAGTTTTTATCATTCATTTTGGGGAATTTTTCAGCAGTTTTGTCCCCAAGGTACGGCTGCATTAAATATAAACAGTTGAGTGTTCGTGGGACAATCGGAAAGCTAATGTTTCATGATTTGACCTGTTGACCTCTAACATCTGGGATTCAAGCTAAGCAAATGCACATCCACACAATGACAAACACAAATGAGTTATTTTTATCTTCTCTCTGATATTCAACAAATAAACATCTTAGAAGGAGCCGGTTCACATACATTATTAATCACAACAGTCAAAATCCAACAGAGATTACTTTAGTGATGTGCTACAGAAGAGGAAGCATCCAGATGTTCAGTGAATACTACATGTGTAGGGGCTGTTGTTGTTGTTTTGGGTAGATCTGTCAAGCAGTGAGACATGCGGTACTCTTTATAGCAATACTATATACAGTATACCTTGCTCTATTTTTTATTTTCTATCTGTTTTCTTTTTATTTATTATATTAAAAAACAACAACAACACAAACTTGCTATGTGTACTGCGTTAAGCTTAAATGTAAATGTCAAAAGTTTGAGAACAGTACGATTTTTTAAGTTTCTTCTACTCAAGGCTGTTTCTATTTGATCAAAAATACAGAACAAAATATTTTGTGAAATATTTTTGCTATTTAAAATAAGTTTTCTATTTTAATATACTTTAAAATGTAATTGATTATTGTGATCAAAGCTGAATTTTCAGCATCATTACTCCAGTCTTCAGTGTCACATGATCCTATTTTCTCCTGATTTTCTGATTAATAAATAGTTAAAAAGAACAGCATTTATAAAAAAATATATATATTTTGTTACAATGCTATTCAATAGATTGGGGTCAGTAGTTTTTAAAATAATTAATGCTTTTATTCAGGAGGGATGAGTTAAATAAAGTCATAGTAAAGACTTATATTGTTAGAAAAGATTTCTATTTTAAACAAATGCTGCTCTTTTTAACTTTTTATTCATTAAATAATCAAAGAAAAAAGTATCACAGATTACAAAAAGCTATATGAAGCAGCACAACGGTTTCATAATAAATCAGCTGATTGGAAGTCAATCATATTTTAAAGTATATTTAAATGGGAAAACAATATTATAAATTGCAATAAAATTTCACTTGTGTTTTTTTTCAGTATTTTTGATGGAATAAATACAGCCTTGATGAGCAGAAGAGACTCTCCTTAAAAAATCGTACTCATCCCAAATCTTTGAGCGCCAGTGTTTATATGAAGAGTGCCAATGCAAACTCCTCTAAATGCCATCTTGGTCAAACATGAGATAACGATACGGAGTGAATGCTCTCCACACATAGTATATGTTCATCCATACTTTCACTTCAAATGTGCTAAATCCCAGCCTCAACCCGTTCAGAAGTACCAGTACTTACATAGATCAGAACCGTTGGGTGAAGCGCTCATAGCCGTGCTGTATTGTGAATAATACACAGCTGCTGACATATATATATAATATATATATATGTGTGTGTATATATATATATGTGTGTGTGTGTGTATGTATATATATATATATATATGTGTGTAAATTAAAATGCAATTTTATGAACTTGTATTAATTGACACAGAAAGACTTCATATTTGTTTAACAATTTCAAAACAGCTAAAATGTGGTGAAAAGAATGAAAATGACCAGTTACAGCATCAAGACTTATATTTTCTCTTAAGGGTTTTTTTATTAATATGAATTGCTTTTGTATGGCTGGAGTGATGGATTCGTGTGTAATTTGTCGTTGTGTCTGTAGTTTTGTCCAGGCTGATGGGGTCCAGAGCGCTGCTGCAGATGGAGTCCAGACTGAACACGGTCAGCGCTGAGATCAGAGACATCACCACAGCTGAACAGGGAGTCGTTACAGCTCAGGTGTGTGTGTGTGTGTGTGTGTGTGTGTGTGTGCATGACAGGAATGCTAGGGTCTACAAGTCAGTTTTAGTCACACCTGCTAGTGATGAGTGAATTGAGACTCTACCTGAGATGAAAGAGGTTGTATACGTGTGATTGGCCGCAGATACTTGATTTAGTAGAAGATTTATACTGTATGTCTTTGAAGTCATTCTTGCCTGCAGTGAAGGTCCATTATCTGTTCTCAATAGCTTATGTCCTGTTTGCACCTGGGGTTAAGATGCGTTTGATCCGATCACAAGTGGACAGCGCTAAATTCAGGTGTATGGGGTATAATAAATAATACATTTTGTGTCCAGGAGATAATCTCCAAAACGGTGCTACGCTGACTCCGAGGAGATGCTACGGTGCCTAATTGTTGAATAAAGTCATTATTTTGTTTTATTTCCATACAAAAAGTATTCTCGTCACTTCATAACAGTCAGATTGAACCACTGATGGCAGATGGAGTATCCTGGCGTTGCTTTTCATACTTTTCTGGACCTTGACAGTGTAATGTAATTGGCAGTTAATGGGACAGTAACAAGCCTCCCGGTTCTCATCCAAAATATCTTAAATTGTGTTCTGAAGACGAACAAAGCTTTTACGGATTTGGAACGAGTTGTCCGAATTAAGTTCTTAGCAATGCATATTACTAATCAAAAATGAAGTTTTTATATATTTACGGTAGGAAATTTACTAAATATCTCATGGAACATGATCTTTACTTAAAATCTTAATGATTTTTGGCATAAAAGAAAATTTTGAATCAAAAATTTTGACCCATACAGTGTTTTTTTGGCTATTGCTACAAATATACCCCAGCGACTTAAGACTGCTTTTGTCAGGGTCACATATAATTTATCGCTGTTGGTGTGAATGAGCCTTTAGTCTTTATTTCTTACAGTTGATTTAAATAATGTATTTTGTGGCAGGTTGTTGTTGTGTTTACTCACCAAAGGCAGTCTTTCCTCTGGTTCGGCGCTTGTTAGCATTGTGCCATACTTTATGTTGATTCTCTGTTTGGATCTCTGCTTGATCCATGTGTTCGGTCTCTTATCTGACGTTGGTTTTTGGCTGCTTTCTTTAACTACATGAATGATGGGAAAAAATATTTATACTAGCAAATGCAAATGCTGGCTGGCACGTACAGAAGAGCTTCTCTAAATATTTATACTAGCTGTGTTGGTCTCTGGCCTGAGCCGGGCAATGCCCACGTGGCACAGAAGAGCTTCTGATGGCCGTCTGCACCGCTCTCACCAGCCCACACAAACAGACAGAATATGACTCTACGTCCAGCTATGTAATGTCTGTCTTACACAAGAGCTGGTTATGGACTGTGAGAAGCAGAAACTCCTGTTTTAGCCGTGACTTGTTTCTGTGGGAGTGGAAGTGCTCTTCGGAGGGTTTTTAGGTGATTGTGGGTTGAGCTGTGTCTCCATCTGCGGGTGTGAATGAAGAACTGCACTCTGAGGATCTAAAGATGATCGCATGCATGTGAGCGGATAACGTATGGGTTTCCAAGATGGGTTTTCATAGAAAAATGTGTGCATGGTATTTTTGTAGAAATTAATTGGTAAACGCTTGCACATTTTCAGCAGTAGTTCAACGATGTGTACAGTAAGCAAAACACACTTTGAATACATGTGTTTACATATCAAACATAACCAAAACCAGCATATCCAACTCTCAATTCAACAGGATTTGCCATGCCATAAAAATAGAAATACAAAGTAATTTTGTCATTACATTGTTTTGTATAAGATTTGAAAAATTTTTTTGATTATTTTTATTTTATAATAGACTAAGATAAAAATGAATAGACATCAAAAAGGCCAAATCAATAATTCTATTCAATCTCTGTAGGATTTTTTTTACAAACGTTGTTTAAGGATGATTCATGAATAGACAACTATATTCTCAAAATTGAAATCAATGATTTATATCATTTTGTTTTATGCAATATGTGTGTAAAAATGTCCATAAACTGGTTTTCCTATTAAACTCAGTTATCTATACACTATCTAATTAGTTTTATGCTGTTGGGACAGTGTTGATTGTCATAATGGGAGTAATACATGGCCAGATTTTCATAATACATTTACATTTATGCATATTTGTGTTGCTGTTGGGATGTTGAAAAAAGAATTGTCATAATGGGAGTATACATTTTTAATCAGTTTTTTACATTTATGGGAATTTAATTTTGCGCTGCAAAGCAATTTTATTCATTTAATCAGTCTCCCAAAATGCGTAATAAACATTTTTATTCTTGGTGTCCTCTACAGTGGACATGAATGAAATATAATATTATTTGAATTTTATATAAATATATTAAAATGATTCAATAAATGAAAATTTTCAAATATTCATTTGATTTCCATAAGCATTTTTTTTAAATCATTTTAAAGACAGTTCTGAAACATTTTCATGGCAATATTTATATATACATGTCTCAGAGGCACTTTTAATGTCCATCTTTTATTAGTTTACTCTTTTTTAATCATGACTTTTGTATTTTGATTTAATGTTATACATTTCATTTTATATAGTAATTGTTGCTATCCTTTCAGTTCTCATTATAGTGTTTATTTTATTTTCACAGTTTTATTAGTTTTATACATTTCATTTTTAGGTTTTCAGGGCAAAATTTCTCATTTTAAGTATTTTCTCTTTTTAATCTTATTTCATCAAAATTATATTTTAGATTTAAATTAATTTAGTTAACAAATATTTTAACAGATGCTTTTTTTAAAACAATAATAACCAGTTTTGTGTCCCAAATGTGGTCAAGTATTATGCAAACAATACGTTTTCTAGAATTACATGATTCTATTTGCTATATTAATGATACATTTCTGCATAGTTTCTCTAGTTTATCAAACTGTTGTTACCCAAGTCAGTTGATCATAACTTTACAGCATAACTGTAATGATTTGGCTGAGGATTCATTCTTGTTTACTACAATGGCTGTTTAGTTTTCATAATGCTGTTTTATAAGCGTTATGAGTATTAATGATTTAAAGTATGACCTGGTGAACTCTAGTTATGGCTCTTCTGGGTGACGTAGTTTGGCATGTTTTCTAGGCTCTTTGTGCTGAGATGGAGCAGCAGCGGCAGAAGGTGTCGGAGGCAGCGGAGCAGCAGGCCTGGACTGAGCTCTCCACCACCGCCCAGGATCAGCTCAGCATACTGCAGTGCATTCTGGGTAGCATGAAGGACACCAAGGTGAGAGCTGTGACTTTACACTGATTGATTGAGTGTCTTTGCATGGATGTCATGTGTTTTGATGGTGGTGTTGATGTGGATCAGGTGAAGAGTGAGGAGGTGCAGCGTTGGCTGGATGCGGTTGAGGAGCTGATGTCTCGAGACGCCAGCGGCTTCAGTCACGGCGACAAACTACAGGAAGAACTCAACCAGTGCAAGGTCAGAGGTCAACGTATTCAATAAGTCATTAATGTGGAAGAGTGCTGTTGAATAATCCAGCTAGTTAAATAAAAGCCTCAGTATACTCACAGCAAGGTTTTTTTTTTCTTCATTTAAGGCACAAAAAAAAAATTGACACTATTTCTGCGGTAGACTGTTATATGTGTTGCACACTTTCCTCTCAATAACAAAATAAATGCACAACAGACATGCCAGCGGTGAGAAAATAGCAGTTAAATGAATAGTTCAGCCAAAAATGCTAATTTGCTGTTAGTTTACTCGCCTCAGGCCATCCAAGATGTAGGTGACTTGTTTTCTTAAGTAGAACAGATGATTTTTAGCTAAACTGTGGTTCTTGGTAATTTATATAATGAAAGTCAATGGCTACCGGCACTTTGAGAGTCAAGAAAAGCATATCAGGGAACACAAAATTAATACCCGTGGCTCTTGGCCATATATTGAGGTCTTATGAAGCGAAATGATCAGTCTGTGCAATAAACTAAACATTATATGTGACCCTGGACCACAAAACCATTCTTAAGGGTCGATTTTTCCAAATTGAGATTTACACATCATCTTAACCTTAAGTATCTTAACACTTGTATTGCTAAGGGACGACCCATTTAAAAAGTATTTGTCATTTAGTCATTAATTCAGGAGATTCCAATTGTGAAAAAAGTCTTTATGAAGTGAGACACTGACTCCTTCATTTAATTTTTATTTTTCAGAATCGTGATCTCCAATTTATATAAAATACATTTGATTCTCAATTTATCCAGAATCGTGCAGCTCTAGTTTACATGTTGTTAATACTACATATAATTCAGTAAAATATAAATTTAATTTCATAAAATACAAGTTCGTTTAAAAATGCACAATTCTTTTGCATTTTGTGTTTTTCAGTTGAATAAAATATTTTTTTCCCCTATATATTTCATCATTGAGGATTAAAAAAAAACTCAAAAAATCTCGTCTCGTTCTCGTGGGATAAGTGTCTCGTCACACCCCTAGTAATTTTGCAAGCAGATGAGGCCGGGAACATGAATGCAGTCTGCTTAACGGTTCAGTGTTTTCTATGGGAAGCCATTTAATGTGAAACTTTGCCCATTGTGTTTATATTCCGGCTTCATCCTCTTGCCTGCACAAAATATACATCATCAATAAGGTGTCCACTGAATCTTGCCTAGTGCTGGGCGGTATGACCAAAAATTTATATCACGGTATTTTTCAAAATTATACCAGTTTCACGGTATATGACGGTATTTATTTTTTTCATGCACATTTTCTACGGACTGAGAGAGGAAAAACTGCAGTAGATTGACTTACAATGCCATATTTTAGTGTCATGATGAGCGAATATTGTAGAAAAATTCCACACTAAATAGTGACTAAACACGGCCCATTAATAACCAGGAGTTACTCTAATTTATAATCGTGACATCGTCTGATAAAATCAACATGCATCTAACGTTACACTAAAGAGCAGCTATGCAGTGGTTTTGGCAGCGCACTGCCTGCGTCTGAGTAACAAACTAACAAAACAAAAAGGACATAATATTCTCAGCTTGGTTTTGCCCTCCAGGTGGGCGTTCCTATAAGACTGACGTCTCGTGAAAACTATCAATAGCTGCTATAAATCAGCTCTCCAGAGTTTGTTTTTACTTGTCTGGTGGACTGAAACAAACTCCACGTGAGCTTTCTTCGACTTTGTTCACACTAGTTTGTTCTTTGGTTTCTCTTGAAGTATAAAGAGTCCTTAAAGCTGCT
>CM049794.1:21911222-21913722 GCA_027422405.1 Ptychobarbus kaznakovi
CGATATTCCAGTTTCGCGCATAAGTCAAATTCGAATCTTTGGATGGAAACCTAGCTAGTGACAGATATTTCATTATATTACTTATATAATATTATAATACTCTTGTGCCTTTAACATAAAGGGTCAGTTTTACTAAACATGGCAGATTAGCGCGAGAGCGAAATTACAAAAGAGCGTCGATGGCCGTGGAAATTTCTGCGGGTGATTTACTAACAACCGTGCAAATTAAATAACAACACAGACGCAACATCTCATTTACATATCGACCAACGCAATGTACCAAGCGCAGCGCAAATTAGAGCAGCCGCTAACAAACAATAAATAAATAAGCCACAGTACGTTGAAAAGACCCGGAGGCCAAAAAATGAAGGGTTGCAACAGTTTTGATAGACCTGGTATTGCGTGACTCCTAGATTAGGTTTCCAAGTCGTCTTTTAGTTCCTGAAGCAAATAAAAAATAACATGGCTTGGCAAACAATATGTTCAGATAATGTGTTCTTTCCAAATAAATTCATACGTGTGGAAAAATCCTCTCCCTTCATCTCTGCGGTGCCTCGACTAGCAACAAACTGCATCCATTCAAGCACAAAATAGTTTAAGACGTGCTTTTTTGGGCGTTAAATAACGGCGCAAAGGCCAGTAATTTAACGAGCGAAATCGTTAGTAAATCTCGTTGCGTGATTCATTTTAATATCTCCTCATAAATTTTGCGACTGAAAGGGAAACTCCTACAAATGCATATTCAATAAGGTCAGGTGCACAAATAACCGCCCACGCCTTTTCAGCACTAATTCTTCACTGCGCGTCTTTAGTAAAACCTGACATTGCTATTGTAACGCCAAAACACGGTTTGCGCTGGCGCACTCTGTTAGTAAAAGTGGCCCTAAATATGCTCTCTGCAGGACATTCAGGCGGAGATCGCAGTCCATGAGGCCACGCTGGAGGATCTGAGGAGGAGGAATGTAGGTAACGTCCCTCCGACTGTCCCAGAGGGCAAACCAGTGCGAGGAGGAACCCAACTGGACCAGTTACAGGTGAGACACAATGCTGCCCCCGCAGGACAGGTGCGGTAATGCAAATCACTAGACTATTTTTTTTTCACGCAGTTCATACTTCACCCGGTTTAGTTAATTGACTGTTCGCAAAGACCCGCCCTCCTTAGTTACTGTTGCCGTCTCCGACAAACCGTGCCGCTCTCACACTACACTCACGTTCTCCCGCAGTGAAAAATACATTGCAGAGCAAAGAGAAACTGACAACACACCGACAGAGCAGGTTACTTCTGATATGAAGCAAGGTCTCAGGACCCTCAGCTTTTAAATCGAGTCATTTATAAAGACATTCAATCCATAAATACTGTTTTGCGGCTCTTTAATGTGTCGTGACAGATCAGTGTATTGCCTCAGTTCAAACACGTGAACCGGTCGTCTTTTCATATTTACTTAAAGCACGAAATCAACATGAATAAACATCAGAAAGTGTTTTATTTCAACCGCAGAACACATCATTTTTCAAGTTTAAGTCCACCGAAGTGAATCTGCTCTTCTGTCTGATTTGTGGTGAAGGCTGGAGGAGATACAGCTGTTGTTACTGGACATGTCCGAGCCAACAATATCATTTGAAACCTATAAAAATGGTTTTAAAAAGCACATAGCGCCATAGTTTCATCACTTTAGAGTGTCGCAGTGACGGTCTTTTTGCAGTAAAGGACCCGGCATAGTTTAATGAGAGGGAAGATGACATGAAGTGACGTGAGGAGAGCTGCATTGAAAACAGATGAGCGCACGTGTGCATATATACAGCTCCCGATCGGGGCCGAGTTCATGGGATTTTGTCCACAGAATGATAAGAGCACATGTTTTAACATTATTTTATTATTTAACACTCAGTATTTAATGTGAGCGCTGCAAGCCATGCATACAGCGCCGGTGTTTTGTCGATTTGTGCTACCCTGTCAGATTTAGCTTCCAGCATGATATTAATAAGGTGTGAGGTTTTATTAACATGTACACCTACCCCAACCCTAAATCTACCCCTTACAGTATTAAAATACAGTCGGTAGCATAATCTGATATTCAGTCATTTAGTGTGCAATGCCCCGGGGCCGGGTGCATAAACTTCTTAGACTAGTCTTTAAAAGTTATTTCATTATTTTGTTATTTAAGACAGGCCATAACATTATAAAGTCAGTTATGATTACGTCTGATTACACTTGGCTTGCTACTAGTTGGTCAAACTAGTTCTTAAGACGCAGTCTTAACACAGTGGCTATGATTATGCATTTGTTCCCAATTTTTCCTCCGTAACATGAACAAAATCGTCCAGTGTATGATGCCTAGCGGTTTTAAATCTGTTCAGATTTTAATAGCAGTATTCAAGCGTTGAAGTTTATCTTTGTGTATCTCGGTTTTGTTTAGCGGAGACTCCGTGAGATTAGTACCAAGTTCCAGCTGTTCCAGAAACCGGCCAACTTTGAGCAGCGAATGCTGGACTGCAAGAG
>CM049794.1:21918722-21943722 GCA_027422405.1 Ptychobarbus kaznakovi
GTTCCCACGGTTCCTTGAAATCCTTGAAAGTTTGTAAATCTAAAAAAAAAGTATAAAAAAGATTATTTGTTTAAATTCTGGCTTTTTTTTCTTGCAATTGTGACTTTGTCTCGCATTTAGGACATTTTAACTTGCAATTGCGAATTTATATCCAGAAATGCTTTTTTTTAATCTCGCAATTCTGACTTTATAACTCGCATTTGTGATTTATTTATATCTCGCAATTTTGCATTTGTGAATTTATATCTCGCATTTGTTCTGACTTTATTTATATCTCGCAATTCTGACTGAATTATAACTATATTGTGAATTCTGATTTATAACTCGCAATTCTGACTTTATAAATTTATATCTCGCATTTGTGAATTTATATTTCTGACTTCTATAACTCGCATATAACTGTGAATTTGTGAATTTATATCTCGCAATTCTGACTTTATAACACGCATTTGTGAATTTATATCTCGCAATTATGACTTTATAACTCGCATTTGTGAATTTATATCTCGCAATTCTGACTTTATAACTCGCATTTGTGAATTTTATATCTCGCTTTATTCTGTTTATAACTCGAATTTATATCTCGCAATTCTGACTTTATAAACTCGCATTTGTGAATTTATATCTCGCAATTCTGACTTTATAACTCGCATTTGTGATTTATATCTCGCAATTCTGACTTTATAACTCGCATTTGTGAATTTATATCTCGCAATTCTGACTTTATAACTCGCATTTGTGAATTTATATCTCGCAATTCTGACTTTATAACTCGTGAATTTATATCTCGCAATTCTGACTTTATAACTCGCAATTTATATCTCGCAATTCTGACTTTAACTCGCATTTGTGAATTTATATCTCGCAATTTATATCTCGCAATTTATAACTTTGTGATTTATATCTTTGTGAATTTATATCGCAATTCTGACTTTATAACTTGCATTTGTGATTTATATCTCGCAATTCTGACTTTATAACTCGCATTTGTGAATTTATATCTCGCAATTCTGACTTTATAACTCGCATTTGTGAATTTATATCTCGCAATTCTGACTTTATAACTCGCATTTGTGAATTTATATCTCGCAATTCTGACTTTATAACTCGCATTTGTGAATTTATATCTCGCAATTCTGACTTTATAACTCACATTTGTGAATTTATATCTCGCAATTCTGACTTTATAACTCTCATTTGTGAATTTATATCTCGCAATTCTGACTTTATAACTCGCATTTGTGAATTTATATCTCGCAATTCTGACTTTATAACTCGCATTTGTGAATTTATATCTCGCAATTCTGACTTTGTGAATTTATATCTCGCAATTCTGTGAATTTATATCTTTATAACTCAATTCTGCATTTGTGAATTTATATCTCGCAATTCTGACTGAATTTATATCTCGCAATTCTGACTGAATTTATATCTCGCATTTGTGATTCTGATTTATATCTCGCAATTCTGACTGAATTTATATCTCGCATTTATTCTGCAATTTATAACTCGACTTTGTGATTTATATCTCGCATTTGTGAATTTATATCTGCAATTCTGATAACTCGCATTTGTGAATTTATATCTCGCATTTGTTTATAACTCGAATTTAATTTATATCTCGCAATTCTGACTTTATAACTCGCATTTGTGAATTTATATCTCGCAATTCTGACTTTATAACTCGCATTTGTGAATTTATATCTCGCAATTCTGACTTTATATCTCGCATTTGTGAATTTATATCTCGCAATTCTGACTTTATAACACGCATTTGTGAATTTATATCTCGCAATTCTGACTTTATAACTCGCATTTGTGAATTTATATCTCGCAATTCTGACTTTATAACTCGCATTTGTGAATTTATATCTCGCAATTCTGACTTTATAACTCGCATTTGTGAATTTATATCTCGCAATTCTGACTTTATAACTCGCATTTGTGAATTTATATCTCGCAATTCTGACTTTATAACTCGCATTTGTGAATTTATATCTCGCAATTCTGACTTTATAACTCGCATTTGTGAATTTATATCTCGCAATTCTGACTTTATAACTCGCATTTGTGAATTTATATCTCGCAATTCTGACTTTATAACTCGCATTTGTGATTTATATCTCGAATTCTGACTTTATAACTCGCATTTGTGAATTTATATCTCGCAATTCTGACTTTATATCTCGCATTTGTGAATTTATATCTCGCAATTCTGACTTTATAGTGAATTTATATCTCGCAATTCTGACTTTATAACTCGCATTTGTGAATTTATATCTCGCAATTCTGACTTTATATCTCGCATTTGTGAATTTATATCTCGCAATTCTGACTTTATAACTCGCATTTGTGAATTTATATTCGCAATCTGACTTTAAACTCCATTTGGAATTTATATCTCGCAATTCTGACTTTACTCGCATTTGCAATTCTGACTTTATAACTCGTTGTGAATTTATATCAATTCTGACTTTATACTCTCATTTGAATTTTATACTCGCAATTCTGACTTTATAACACGTTTTATATCTCGCATTCTGACTTTATAACTCGCATTTGTTTGCAATTCTGACAGCATTTGTGAATTTAATCTCGCAATTCTGACTGCATTTGCGTATCAGAATTTATATCTCGAATTCAAAAAATTTATTTCGCAATTCTGATTTAATGAATTTATATCTCGCAATTCTGTATAACAGATGAATTATATCTCGCAATTCTGTTTATCGTTTACTCGCAATAATAGTTTTGTTTATTACCCTCATTAGTAACAGTGTCTTCTGTGGGATAAATAAAGTTAATTTTGGTCTTAGATTAATAATAATACTTAATTAACTTTGTGATTTATTATCCCTGTGATTAGTATCATTCATAAGTCAAAAACCAACAATATTTTTTTCACCACGTTTCCAAATTCTCTCCCTAATGTCCAAAAGAAATGCTGAAAGAATGTACAATATAAAAATTATTATATAATTTAGTGATCTATTTCCATTTGTTAACATCCAAGGATGTTTACTGAGCAGGGGTCACCTGTTTTATTTTGTTACACCATTGTTTTTTGCTATTATGACTGTAACAGTTACACTGTGGCTATTTTACAGCTGTGATTATTGGTTTTGTTATTAGCTGTGTTACAGCATTGTTTATGGCTTTGTTAAATTAATGATAGTTGTGTTATGGCTATTTCACAGCTATGTTATGACTCAAACGGCTATGTTACAAACATGTTTGTGGCTGTGTTACAATGTTCAACGCCTTGTTTTTATAGCCGTGTTACATCAGCGCTACAACAAATTGACAGCTGATTTGCTGGTGTTCCCACAACAGATCTTGTTTACACGATGCTATTGCATGCAAGCAAATGCTAAATGTGTGTTTCACACTAAAGTCTTACATTCACTGTTTTCTCTCTCTGTCTCTCTGCAGGAGCTTCATGTGGTCAGAACTCGGCGAGTTGTGCTCGAATCATCGTCTTCTCCTCCCCAGAGATCAGACTCATCCCTCTCTCCTCAGGATGAGAGGAGCGCATCTGTCTCCCCGTCTGACTATCTGCTGGACATTAATAAGGTTCTGCTGGCCATGGCCGACAACGAGCTGCTCCTGAACTCCTCAGAGCTCAGCGGAGGACTGTTTGAGGATTTTTCCAGCCAGGAGGACACGCTCGGGGTCAGACACACTACAGGAATTTACTTAGTCACAACCGTTTCCTTCATGACAGGGTTCAAGAAGTCCAAATGTGACTACAAAACCAGTCATAATGGTCTTTTTCTCAAAATTGAGATTTATACATCATCTGAAAGCATGGTTTGTTATGATAGGACAATATTTGGCTGAGATACAACTATTTGAAAATCTGGAATCTGAGGGTGAAAAAAAATCACCATATTGAGAAAATCATCTTTAAAGATGTTCAAATTAAGTTCTTAGCAATGCATATTACTAATCAAAAATTATGTTTTAATATATTTACAGTAGGAAATGTACAAAATATCTTCATGGAACGTGATCTTTACTTAATATCCTAATGATTTTTGGCATAAAAGAAAAATTTATAATTTTGACCCATACAATGGCTATTGCTGCAAATATATCCGTGCTGCTTATGACTGGTTTTGTGCTCCAAACATCAGCAGGCTAGTATAAGTGTTAGGGAAACTGCTTTGAAACTAGCTTGCCAAACTACAGTCTGCTTGTAAAGTGTGAGCTAAACCGTTGACCATAATACCTCCCTGTTCTCTAGCAGTCCTCTGTAGAGGCTAAACTGACTAAAGCAATGGGTGTGTTTCAGTTGTTTTGCTTTGATTTCTGCTTTGTAGAATATAAAGGAGAGTTTGGAGCGGTTGGGTGAGCAGGTTGAAGTGATTAATGAGCGCCAGCCGGATGTGATTCTGGAAGCTTCCAGACAGGAGATGGCTCAGATATCCGATGCCCTGACACAGCTGAACTCAGAGTGGGACAGAGTCAACCGCATGCACAGCCAGAGGAAAGGGTGAGCCTCCAATGACTCTGCGTTTTCCCATAATTCCCTGTCTAGACGAGCAGTCCTTCGCCGTGTCCTCTTTATGGTCTGTTGTCACAAAGTGAACCTGAAAAAAATGTTTGCATTTCATTTGTTGGACATGATAGTAGTTATTGCATGAAGCCAATGATGAATACAGTATGAGTGATTATAATATTGCATTTCTAGTTATGAAGGAGGTCATAATTATTAATCTCTTTAACTCTAGTGCTCTTCCAGCTAGATGTGTGTAAGCGGTGATTGCAGTGAGTTAGGAAGAGTTAGCATTCAAGCATACATTTCCTCATTTTCTCTTATCGAAGGTGGATTTTCTAATGTTATTTTGCCCATTCGTAACATGCTAATGGAGGAGTCCAGGGAAGGATGTGCTCATGCTTTTAGGATTGGGGGCAGCAAATGCAATCATTTAAAAACCGCCTAATCTGAATTTAGTCGGAGGGAGGGAGGATATGCCCTCTCAGTATCTATGGAGGCGAGGAATATGTGCTGATGATTGGTCCATAGAGAAATGTGTCCAGTCCCTGGATATTATACATGCATCATGATGAGAGAGAAACCAATGCCAGTGTGTCACAACTCAAACCTTCATTAATTCTGGAGAAGAGTGCTTCTGATTTAAAGAAACACGCTCGAATAGACCGTTTCAAGCTAAATTAAAATGATGAATAATACCATCAGTGCTAACTAGTTAGAAAAGTTGCCTTTGTAGTATGATGATTACATTACAAATTGTCATTTATTATGATCAATTATCACTTTTTTTTTTACTGTTGTAGAATAAGTTTGAGATGCAATCACACAAAACCTGTAAAGAATATGCTATATTTTACACAAAATTATAGGATGAAGCCCATTAAGTTTTTTTTAAAGAACATTGTTACTTAAAATGAAGATGAAAAAAAAACTAAGCAAAAATGTGTAGTTTTGGCAGCTGAGGAAAAAAAGCAACAACAGCTCATTACAAAATTGGTACATACATACACGCATGCATAAATAAATAGTAATAAAATAATAATAACTGAAAATGTAAAATATTAAGTCAAAATATTAATAAAACCATAATGTATACATAATAAAAAAAACAAAAAAATTGAGAATTGCAAAAAAGTCTACAGTAACTTAAAATCTGGAAAAAGTGCATGATTGTCATGAATATAATGTCATCATGCTAAAACAGGCGTAAATAGACTTATTTTTCTTCATGCAAAATATAATGCATCATATTTTTCCTCAGATTTTGGGTTGAAATGTGACCTAGACGTGTTCTTGAGATTGACTGCAGAGCTCAAAGTTAATGATGGAAGAGGCAGGTTGTTCTGTCAGAAGTCAGTCACACAGGAGGTTGAAGTGAAATCCACTCTCTTAAACAGAAATGTGACCCAGTTACTCTGCCATTTTCATACACACCCGCTGACATGAGGAAAAGACCAACATTAATTTCCCAAAAAATTATCCTGCTACAGGCCCGGTGCCAGGATGTTATAACTGGGGGGGGCATTTCAATCCCATGGGGGGGGGGCACTACTTATATGCGCAATGACAAAACAGAAACGCACATGTCCATGTCGCGCTTCAGCTTATACTCCCCACACAAAAAGTTAATAGTTTTTTAAAGTACATTTAACTGTTTTATATAGGTTTTTTTAAAACTGCATGGATTAAAAATAACTTTTTATAAAATTGCATTTTTTAGACAAAAAAAGCTCCAAGTTTTTATTATATTAAAATCTTTACATTCATAATAGATGAATCCTTGTAAAATGCTGGTTCTGTGTAAATATTTGAAGCTAAAGTTTACTTCTAATACAGAACCTAAATTTTTTAGTTGTTCTCCCTTGATAATTATAACAAATCCTTTAAGAAAATCGGTGTTCAGAGGTCAAACTCATGAGAAATAATTACGTAGGCTCTTGATAAGACACGCACTGTTGCGCAAACTAATATGCGCATGTTGAAAATTTATATCACGATAACAATATATATCACGTTTTCAAAATTAAAATCTTTAATACCATATCATTTTCATAATCATTGTCGCAAATACAATAAAGAGAGAGAGAGAGAAAAAAAACAGAAAATAAACAGTCAGATGAAATAAGGATAAGAAACACAGTAGGACAAAAACTACAATTAAATACATACATTGTGTTAATTAATTAGTCTTCACTGTGTTAACTATCTATGTTTAATTACATATCTATGTATAGATTCTATACATAGATATAATTAACACGTCATTATAATTTGTGTGATTTATTTATAGTATACAATTATAAATATTATAATTTTTTATTTTTCTCAGTTTTTTAAAAAGTGATTTAGACGATGCAGGTGACTTAAAACTTCTAGCATGTACGTGCATGCATCTTTACAGATTACCGCATAATATAATATGAGCTCCTGATCTAAATAATTAAAGTTGGTTAAGAAAACTGGGGGGGGTTGCACAAATGGTTTGCCCCGACAACCAACCCCCCACCCCCATCGCCGGGCCTGCCTGGCTAGCTGTGGTACCAGTTTAAGCATGCTGATCACCAATAAACACCAATAAACCAGTGAGGAAGGCTGTTAGTTTAGCTGGTTTAATATGAAAGGTTAAGTAGCATGAGCAGACCAGTTTTTAGTCAAGTTAATCAGCCTATTATGTTATGTATTCAGATTTTAAAGTAGTCTTTCATTTTTTTTTTTCATTTTAACATTACTTTAAATTTACTTTATTTATCTAAAATTGCAAAAATAAAGTTTTAAGAATATTAGTACTTCAACTTAATATAATAATAATAATAATTTTTAATATTGGTATTTTATTTCAGTTTTATTTCAAGGAATTAAATATTTCTTAGTTAACAATAGCAACACTGACACACTGGTGCTTTCAGCGCTCATGGTTCAAATCAACAGACTTTAACTTCTACATGCTTTATTGCACAGTAATCTGTCAGATAGGGCCACGGTCTCTGTGAGTGAATCATTAAGATCTTTTGATGAATGTAACGTCAGCTCGAGCATGTTTGTGTTCATCCTCTCAGAGAAATGAATTGACGACGCTGATACTGAGTGCTTGCGGGCGCTCTCTCTCTCTCTCTTGATTTACTGGCGAGTGGTATCAATGCATCTCTGGTGCAAACACACCACACATGCTTGAGAACGAGATGAATGATTTGAAACTCACAGTGCTGTTGTTTAATTGAGGAAATGCTTGTAATGTGAGGAAATCATCACTTAGGTGTGTGTGTGTGTGTGTGTGTGTGTGCGCAGGTGTTTTGATCGAGCTGTGGAGGAGTGGAGGCAGTTTCACTGTGATATGAACGATCTCTCGCAGTGGCTGAGCGACACTGAACAGATCCTGGCTGACGGGATCGGACCAGACGGAGAGCTGGACCTGGACCGCGCTCGTGCACAGCAACAGGTCAGACGCAGGGTCAAAGGTCACAGATCCAATCTGTTATGACCTGCTTCATAATAATTGAGTAGCTAAAGATCTGCTAGGTTGTAGTTTTAAATTCCAATGATGTGTGAACTGAGAAACTGTTGAGAGTGAACAAAGTTCAGATAAACTTTATTTTATTTTTTACGAAATATAAATCAAATTATAATCTTTTGGGTCCTTATTTAAAAAAATATATATTTATAAAAAAATAAATCAACCAGGACAATAAATTGATAAAAAAGTTACTGTAAAGATGTCTATTTATCAAAAAATCATAAAAATCAGCACCACTGTTTCCAACATTGATAAATCAGCATATTAGAGTGATTTCTGAAGATCATGTGACACTGAAATATATTGTGTCAGGGTTTGGGTAGAAGGGTGAAGCGAGGACTCAGTGGTGCAGGAGAATGGGCTTTTTATTAGTAATATAATAAACAAAACAAACAAACTAAAACTACACTGTAGGGGAAAACAGGACAGCTGGCAACCAGGCTTTGCTTGGCAGGGCAAGGCAAGACAGGGCAGGATACCACCAGGGTAACATCAATGGCGACCTGGCACAAGACTGCAAACACAAGGAGACTATAAAGGGAGCAAATGAGGAGGGTAACGAGGGAAGACAGGTGGGGCAAATTAACCAATAATCAGGTAACAAGATGGGTGGGGTCAAGACAATTGACATGAGAGCACATGGCACACAGAAAACTAGGACAAAGCCATGTGCTCACACAAAACAAAATACAAGCACATGGCCGGAAAAACAAATCACCAGCCATGTGCAAAACAGGACACGAACACGCAGCTAATGAGAAAACTGTTCACACAAGACATGACAACATGAAAGCATGCAGCCAATGAAATACACAAGCTGCGTGCCACACAGCACAAGACATAACATGAATGCACGCAGCCGATAAAAACACTAACCATGTGCAGCATCACAACACACGTGGACAGAAGAGCGCGCTGCCGAGCGAACTCGAGACTGCACACACACACAACGAGACAGAACACGGAGCGCGAGTGTCCAAACCACAAACTTTTGAACAATAGTGAGTGCATGTTTAGGTTATAAACATATTAAATATATTACATTTCTTCAATTAATTTTTATGAATCCTTGGTAAGCTTCTCATGGAAACATTTCCAGGTCACGCTTTATATTAGGTGGCCTTAACTATTGTGTACTTGCATCACAAAATAAGTACAATGTGTTTATTGTGTTCATATTGTATTGTAAAACACGTCTGCTGCTGTTGAGGTGGACACGGGTGCGGTTCGGGACAGGTTTGGTGGTATGGGTCGGTTTAAGGATGGGTCAACAGTGTAATTGTAAATGTAATTACATTAAATTAATTACAGATGTAACTACATATAGGTATTTTTCTTAAATATAAGTAAAATGTGAAACCATGTATGTACACAATAAGTGCATTGTAATAAATTATGGATTTAAATGTAAGTATATAGTAGTTAAGGCCACCTAATATAAAGTGGGACCCATTTCCATTATAGTAAAATCTGTCAGTAGATCTGCAAATCATGACAGACGTTTCATTTGACAGATTTAAATCAGCCAGGGTCATTTCTACAATTCAATTATGCACATTCGCTGCTTTGCAAATTATTTTAGCACTTACAGGTGCACGTTCATGGGTTCAGTTCCCATACAATATATAGCTGGAACACATTTCAGTCATTAAATAAAAGCATCTTCCACATGCATTAATAGCAATGTAAATGTCAACAAAATGTGAACGGAAAAGTCATGATTATAGAGGGGAGTAATCATTAACCATTAATGTTAATGGAGATCAGTGTTCGTTCTGGGAGATGCTAATTGATAATTGTGTGATAATCATATGATAATTAAGTCAACAAGCACTTCTAACTCGCAATTAAATGTATAAAAGAAAGATGATTTCTAGCATGCAACCAAAATAAACCACAATGTTTGTATGACTGATGTGTGTCACAGTCGCCTCTTCCCTGCAATTAACACAGAAAACTCAAACGAGGACATTCATCGTTAGACTCGTGCCTGCTGAAGTGTGTTTCACAGTCTGCCAGAGCTTTGGAGTGCGTGTGCGCATGCGTGTTTCTGGGTCTTAAAGTACTGAAAGTGCGAGTTGAACATGAAATTGTCCTCAAATGCAAATTAAAGTCAGATTCAATTCTTGGCCCTCATTTGCATATGAAGAGAAGTGGCAACTTCCTGTTTCTCACAAGTCAAGCGTCCATTAACCCAGTGTGTTTGTGTGGGTGTGTTTGTTTTTGTGTTTTTGTGTTTGTGTGAGCGTGTTTGTGTGAGCGTGTTTGTGTGAGCATGTTTGTGTGTGTTTGTGTGCATGTGTGTGTGTGTGCGTGTGTGTATGCAGAGATGGGCACAAATACATCAAAATGTATTTAAAATAAAAATAAAAAATACAGTGTGGGAAAATGTATTTAAATACAAATACAGTATTTTGTATTTTGAAAATGCACAAAATACATGTGAAATTGGCCATCCAGTGAAGTAACACTATTAAGTTACACCAAGAACGATAATTATAAAGATAACTATATTAGTGTATTCTCAGTATAAAATGCAGTTGTGTCATCTGTCACTAAAGGCTCAAGCTCTTTAAAGCAGAAATTATTCCGATTGGCTGTCAGTGTTTTTATCATTCATCATTTTTTGTGCTGTTATGGTTATAGTTGTGGTGTGCTGTCAGCTATTCACTTAGATTTAGGATGTCTTTAAATGCAGACCTTGAGTCAAAAATTTTATCACAAAACTCCAATGACTTTTACATATGGGTACCGTCATTTCATACACTTCAAAACTGTTGCAACAGAGGTGGAAATACAATGTTTAAGTACATGAATTACGATTCCATCTTTGTTGCCACAGTTTGGAAGTGCCTTTTTCTCTTCTAAAGAAGGGGTGCCAGTACTTTTGTCCATATAATGAATGCACAAGTCATTGGTGTTTGGTGATGAGTTTTTGGCTCAAGGTCTGCATTTAAAGTCACACCAGAGGTGTTCAGCTGGGATTAGGACTTGTCTTTCTGCAGACCAGTCAAGTTCTTCCACACTGACTGAATCATCATTTCTCTTTGATCCTTGTCTTATACACAGAGACACTGTCATGTTAGAATAGAAAAGGGTTCTGTCCAAACTGTTGCTATAAATTAGAAGCACACAATTCCCTAGAATATCATTATATGCTTAAACATTAAGATTTGTACTCATGGACATTACTAAAGTAGTCAAACCTTTCATTAGAAGGGGGTGCCAATACTTTTGGCAATATAGTGTATATATTCGCAAGCAGTAATGATTAAAGTTTAATGAACACATTTGACTAACTAGTTGATAAAACCAAAATCTGACCAACAAGACTGACTAGTGCTAATGCTATGTTCCCCTTGCTAGTGCTCTTTTTTTACCTGCTGGAACTGGTATGCTTTCCACCCCCCCACAAAAGCTAGATCACCTTGTTTTAATGTTAAAGTCATGCACATAGTGCAATAACCATGTCAAGCATTTTGTATGGTTTATACACCGTTAACAGCATGTATTTAACTGAAAATCCAGAATAATCAACAAGCTAACTATAAAGATAGCTCTGTGAATGATGATATTGTTTTATTCAAAATTAAATATCTTAAATATCTACGATTTTGGCTTTAATAAGATTTTCCCAGAAAACCTGGCGTCCTCCACGATTCCTATTCTTTCCAACAGCAAAGCACTTGAATGTGACATGCTTGTAATTAGGACTTCTGAAATTGGAAATAGGAAATGTTGATAGCACACGAAGGCAGTATTATTCCTTGTTTCCTTACAGCAATCCAGAAAATGTCATTTTCTAGATTAAGTCATACAGCTGCAGCTCACATGCATGAAAGTGGCATGTCTGAACTAGTTATTACAGGAAATCAGCAGCAGTCTAATAAACAGGTTGATTGGCAATTTATGAATTAATTAATTTTTGAATTAATGAAAATACAAAAATACTAAGATTAAATGTATTTAAATACAAAATAGTACATTGTATTTTAAATGTATTTGAAATCCTGCCCATCCCTGTGTGTTTGTGTGTAGGATCTGGAGGAGGGTCTGGCCTCTCATCAGTCTGTGCTGGCGGTTCTGAGCCGGTCTGGAGAGCACATCATCGCTCAGGTGTCGTCACCTGACGCCGCTCTGCTGCAGGTGAAGCTGGATGCTCTGAGACGCCGCTGGACGCACGTCGAGAGAGAAGTGTGCGAGCGCCAGTGCAGGTGAGCCGGACCGCAGGACAAACTCACAGATCAGTGTATGTGTGTGTGTGCTAAACGCTGTTTGTGCAGGTTGATGGGTGAGGATCTGGCCGTGATGGATGTGGTTCAGAGGACCGCTGGTCTGGCTCAGTGGCTGGAGCACACAGAGGTTGCCGTGGCGACGCTGCCCGTTTCAGCCACCGACATGAGCCTCAGAGAGCTCAAGGTTCGACACAGACACACACAGACAGACACACACACACAGACAGACACACACACACAGACACAGACAGACACACACACAGACACACACACTCACACACACACACACACACTCACACTCACACTCACACACACACACACACACACACACACACTTATTTAAAATATTTTTTTGTGTGTTTTAGTCTCCATTCTTCAGTGTCACATGATCCTTCAGAAATGTAATATGCTGATTTGATGCTCAAGAAACATTTTATGTTTATAACAGATTAGTATCTTATTACATCTTAATATTGTCCATGTTTTTGAAGTTCAAAGGAACAACATTTATTTGAAATTAAAAACTTTTGAAAAATGTAATGTGTCCTTGTTGAATAAAAGTTTTTGTTTCCGGAAGAAAGAAAGCCCGCAGTCTTTTGAATGGTAGTGTAAACATACTCTAAATGCAACTATTAGCACTAAAACACCCCTAAATTAAAAGCTCAAAAAAGTTAGTTTAAAAAGGTTTTAATTTAAAAAAGTATTAATTATAAACCATTTTAATTAATTACTCCCCAAAACAGCAGCTAGTGCCTCAGAATGTATGTTTAAATCTCTCTCTCTCTCTCTCTCTCTCTCTCTCTCTCTCTCTCTCTCTCTCGCTCTCTCTCTCTCACTCTGCTCTCTCTCTCTCTCTCTCTCTCTCTCTCGCTCTCGCTCATCTCTCGCTCTCTCTCTCTCTCTCTCTCTCTCTCTCTCTCTCTCTCTCTCTCTCTCTGTCTCTCTCTCTCTCTGTCTCTCTCAGGCCTGGACGGAGGAGATGGATGGTCAGAATGAGACGCTGTCGTGGCTGAATAAAACCGGCTCTCAGATCTTGTCAAACTCCAGTCTGAGTCTTCTGGACAGAGACACTCATATGAATAAAATCAGGCAGATAAACATCAGCTGGAGTAAAGTACGAAATCAACTCCATAGCACACAATCACCACAAATTCTCTCTCTATCTTTCTACCCTTTTTGTTTTAATGTCGCCCACATGTTTTCACATCTACACGGCTGTCTCTCTGGTACATTTTAATGAGACACTCTATTGAGTGTCTCATTGATGACACTGCTTTGTAGGCCAACCTGGAAGTAGCATCAGCCTGTTCCTATGACAAAAAAACTTGTCAGCAAACAAGTCGAGTATAAGCTTAAAAAAACGCGGGTGTATTTAATGTCATAAAATAAAGCATGAAAATATCTTGAGCTTGAGCCAAAAGCAGAAGTGCTAAAACTCATTTCTGGGTTTTGACCTACATAAATACATTAACCCTGTTGCATTTCAACAATTAAATAGTTTCACCCAGTTTTCACTGGAAATATATAGTAAATCTAGACCTGACACAAGCAGTTTTCGGCTAATGCTTATAATGTTGGAGTGGCCATATACAGTATCTCACAGAAGTGAGTACACCCCTCACATTTTTGTAAATATTTTATTATATCTTTTCATGTGACAACACTGAAGAAATGACACTTTGCTACAATGTAAAGTAGTGTGTAAATTTGCTGTCCCCTAAAAATAACTCCACACACAGCCATTAATGTCTAAACCGCTGGCCACAAAAGTGAGTACACCCCTGAGTGAAAATGTCCAAATTGGGCCCAAAGTGTCAATATTTTGTGTGGCCACCATTATTTTTCAGCACAGCCTTAACCCTCTCGGACACGTGTCATTAACCCTCTACGTGTCATTTCTTCAGTGTTGTCACATGAAAACATATTATAAAATATTTACAAAAATGTGAGGGGTGTACTCACTTCTGTGAGATACTGATTAATCTGGCTGGCTCATACAGTGCTCTGTCACTACTGCTTCATGTGAGTGGCCTGTCATCATGTATGTGTGTTTGAAGGTGAGTCGTGAGCTGCTGGATAAGCTGCGTGAGGTGGAGGGTCGTCTGCAGACACACACACCGCTACAGGACGAGAGGAGGCTGGCGTCGTACGGCCAGTTCCAGGAGCGCATGAACAGACTGGGAGACTGGGTTTACATCAGTAGCCAGTCTCTGAGCAACATCACACCCACGGAGAGACAGGTCAGATGCTCACAGTCCTGGACTCACCCGCTGCATTCAAACCTTCATGTCGTTCCTAACCTGAATGACTGACTGATGGTAACACTTCATAATAACCGCACACTATGTATCATTAGATAAGCATTAGTAAATAGTCAATTCATCCTTTATAAAGCATTGTCCCAAAAATAATAGGTAGTAGTACAAAGTTTATAAATACAACTGTAAATCCCTTGTTCTTGATTTATAAGCATATTACAAATTAGATTTAAAGGGGTAACATTTCACTTTAAAAAAAATCTGAAAAATGTACGGCAAAAAAACGGCAGCTGTGGTTTGCTAGAATTCTACCGTAAAAAATATGGTAACAACACTTTAGGTTTTACGGTTTTAACTTAAATTTACAGTTAAATACCTTAATTTAAATAACTGATATAATATTAATATACCAACCTATCGAAGTACTGCAATCTGTTTTGTACCTTTGAAATACACTGATAACCACCAAATGCAGGTGGTGAAGAGAAAGTCACATGATGAACCAAAGCCCATCACTAGCAGCTTTTAAATATTAACATATATAGAAGGTGCACGGTGTCATTCACACAAGCACTAAACACCATAATGGTGAGACTCGTTAAGCTGAAATATGCAATTTAACTAAATATATTAATATATTATTAAATATATTTTTGCTTCTAAATCAAGAAAGCATTTATAGCTGTATTTATAAACTGTGTACTAATGTCTATTAAAGTTGGGACAATGCTTTATAAAGGATGAATTGACTATTCACTAATGCTTAACTAATGATACATAGCATGCCGTTATTATAAAGTGTTACCCTTTAGTTAACGTATTCTGACTACTTTTTAGAGTAGAATATTTCAGAATACTTTTAGATGTCTTTCTATCTAACTTGTTTTAAATGTACGAAGAGATCAATTTTTTTTTCGATGTCAGCATCATGAAATGCATTAAACTAGGCTCAGTGTAAGAACTGCAGTGGGTTTGAGAGTTAATAAAAAGCTTAGCATTATTTAAATCCTAAAAATAGAAATATATAATTTGTTTACCTGCATGCCAATGAGAACATTAAGCGACATCGAACTCTAAATGTGTTGGTAAATTATTGAAATATTCAGAGCTATTTCAAAAAAGATATATTTCATGTCAAAGTGGTTTTGGCTGACAAAAAAAAAAACTTTTTTCATTGTGTGAATATGTAATCATAATCCATAAAAAGTAACAGTAATCTGATAATGCGAATTATACAATGTAATATACTCTAATTACGAGTACTTGATTTTTGTAATCCAGATGACATGTACTCATGTAAGATGTTTAGTCTGTGTTTTGGTCTAGTTCATGCCAGTGAGAGCAGCACATCTAACAACGATTAGCACATTTGAACTCTGAGATCTGACGGATCTGTGTTGTGTAGGATCTGGAAATGTCCATGCGAGAGCAGAAGCGAGAGCTGGAGGAGCTGTTGTCCTACTCTATTGAGCTCCAGAGGAAACAGCTGCTATTATCACAGGAGAAGGTCTGTGTCCCCCGGTGCTGCACTTCAGTTTACCTGCTTTCTGTCATTAATAGTGCGACGCCAAAGCATCTTTACATCAATGGAAATTTAGGAATTTACCTTAAATGAACTGAGCTTGGTAAAGCCCTGTTCATGCCAGTGTCATTTTAACATAGAAGATGACATTTTATATAGTTAATATTTTGGATTAGACTTTATTTTTATATTTGACGGTTGCACTTTAATTTATATTTAATAAACTTGTTTTTAATTAGATTTTCTATGTAGTTTTTATTCATTTTGGTTTCAATTATTAATTATTTAGTTAGTGATATTAATTAGTTTTATTTTATTTATTTTAGACTTTCATTAATTTATTTATTTATTTTTCCCCATTAACATTTATTTCAACTACAAGTGTTTATTGATGGTTTTAGTTTAACAGGCTTACACCAACACAAATATTTTTCGTATGCAATTTGTCTTCATACAATGCATAATAAAAGTTGAGAAGTCGAACACAATTGTATTTGTGATGGTGTTCATCACACAACACCAAATGCAGGTTGGCTTCTGTTATCCACCGTCGCTTAGCAACATACTCATAAGTGCCACCAAATCATTTTCTTAAAGCAGCGGTTTTAAGCATGTGATCAAAAAACACAAATGTTACTGTTTTGCCAGCTTTCTTCACAGTGCGACGGAAAAGAGATTAGAACAATCTGTAAAAAATAATAATCTGTTGCATTAGCAATGCAAATGTTTGACACACCAATATTTGCATCAGATATTCATCTTGGTCTGAACAGACCTTAACTGTGCACATGCATTTTAAGTATGAGGTAGATTGTCTCAATACACACTGAAAAGCATGTACTTTCCCATCAACACTGATCTATTTTAATTTACCGGAAGTGTACAAATTGTTACATGGCAAAGTACGGTTGAGTAGAGAGCTGGAGGAGATTTAAGATGGTGCATGTGTGTTTGTAGAGTAAAATCGAGCAGCTGGCTGCAGATTGGAAAGCTCTGGACGCCAGACTGAAGGAGACGCCACAGCAGCCTCTTTCTCCATGGACACAAGTCTCTCAGCAGCAGTTCACAGGTGAGCGCAGCACGGACAGGTGAAGCGGACCCTCTCGCTGCTCCTCCAGAGGGTTTACACGTGTGTGTGTGTGTGTGTGGTGTCTCAGCGAGCGTGCCGTCTGCAGTTCACACGCTCAGTCTGATGAGCGAGGAGCGCCGTCCCAGTCCGGAGCTGGTGGGTCCCAGCGACCTCCATCAGACGGCCACAGAGCTGGCGGACTGGCTGCTCCTCATCCACCAGATGCTCAAATCCAACATTGTCACGGTGGGAGACAAAGAGGAGATCCACACCACCATCGGCCGCCTGCAGGTCAGCCCGCAGAGTTACACCTGAGATGCTTGGCTCAATAGGGTGGCAAATAACTAGTGGCTTTTTCCTTTAATTGAAATAAAAACTGTGATTTATGGCTGTACGCAGAATTAGGGATGTAACGATTCACTCAACTCATGATTCAATTCACGATTTTCACGATTCGATTAATGTTTTATTTTAATGATATTTAAGACAAATTATAAATTAAATGTGTCCTTTTATTGTTGCTCCAACAAAATGGAACACATTTCTTTGTGAAATTGAAATATAAAACTATAATAATATACTAACATAGCACTTTATTGCATATCATTGCTCTTTTGTTGGCTTTGATTGCTTCTATTCTCCTCATTTGTAAGTCACTTTGGATAAAAGCCTCTGCTAAATAAAATGTAAATAACAAAACTAATTTGAAATTTTTAAACAAGCTGCAAATCAACTAAGTAACACAAATAAAATAAATATCTTCATATAAACAAAATAAGGCTTTGTCTGTGCTCTTTCCATTTAAAATTAGAGGCAACCGCTGCGTTTTAATCATGATCCAAACAAAGATGCTGCATACATGCAACATGAGCAGCTTTTATCTAAATAAGATTGTATATTTCGAAATTTGAAGCAAAAACAGTATGGTCTGACTTCATATTATATATAAAGATCTGCATGAAATGAGACGCAGCTTCACTCTCTGCCAGCAGGTCTACCGCTGTAAACAAAGCAGCGCTGCACTTATGAACAGCAATGGGCGAATTCCAAACAGAAGTGATCCCTATGCCCTACTCCCTTCGAAGGGCAGAACACTTAGAAGTGAGTTCTTTGAAGGGTGTAGGGCATTTCTGTCTCGTATAAGCGTTTGGAACTGCCTTGACGAAGGGAATGACTGACCATTTGTTATCTTGATAACGCTGCGCGTGCGTACAGCATTCAGCGCTTCATCAGTTGTTGCAAATAAATATTTCTTATTAGTTTATTCAAATATTGTATAATTGTCTTATTTACTATTATACTTTTTCAAACTAAACTTGCTTACATTTCCGTCTTACAAATAGTTTTCATCAGAGATCACCGAGATTTACCAAGAAATTAAATTATAAAATACATGATTTATTATCTTTAAATAAATAATAACAAATAAAACAATTAATCACTATTCCATCAGCCTAAGAACAACTTTGGAGCTTAATACTCACAAACTTCTCCAACACACGATTTATAAAACACTCGCTGTATGCAGAAATGATGTTAGTCGAAATCAACACCAGCTTTGCTTTAAAATGCATCGCAAGCGGTTTTGATCTCCTAACTGAAGTTTTGCTTCTCCGAACACAGAATATGTAGAGAGGTGGTACACATGATCACAAATGGAAATCTCGCCCCCTGGTTGACTTCCGTCTCCCAGATTGCTTTCGCGATTTGCATCCCTCATCTAAGTTGTTTTTGTTAAAAAAAAAACCCTTCGCTAACGGACTTCTGGAAGGGCCCTTCTCGAAGGGACTAAGTTGCTCACTATCGTTTGAAATGTCCCTACAAATGGCGTCCCCTTCCCGAGGTGCCCTTCAAGGGCGCAAAAAAATCCATTTGGAATTCGCCCATTGATACAGTGTTTCCTTGGTTACCGCTGTAAACAAAGCAGCGCTGCACTTATGAACTTTAGTATGCATTATACAGAGGCAAGATCAAAATAAAAAATACATTTAAACGTTTCTAAAGACCGTACGTTCCCCTGCATTCATATAAACTCCTACCCCTAATGTTTAGCATCTCAACCGATTTGAATCATCACATATATGAATCGATTTTCAACCGGCTCGAGGTTAACCGTTACATCCCTACACAGAGTTATTATTCAGAGCACTGCCTGAGCCGTTACAGACCGCGTCTGGGCTCATTGTGTTGTGATTGTAGGTGACTAAAGGAGATCTCGAGCAGAGACATCCACAGCTGGAAGACATCATCACTCTGGCGCAAAACATCAAGAACAAAACCTCCAACCTCGACGTGCGCACCTCCATCTCTGAGAAACGTGAGCGGATGTTCATCAGCATCTCTTTATCTCAGCCTTGGTCTGAATCTTGCTTCCTTCGTCTTAGACTTAATCTAAGTCTAATGAACAAGTCTCCTTTATTTAATGTATTAAATATATTCAGTCTAGTTAGAGTTTTTAAAGTTGATGTTTTTTGGTCAGGAAGTACCGAAGGCTTTGACAAGCTGGCTATTGCTATATAAAAATCAATAAAGGAAAATAAGTTTGGTTTTGATGAATAACACCTCAGACGGTTTTACACACTGTAAATTAATGGAGAAGCGTGTGGACGGCATCTGTTGTGTGAGATAGTGAGACTCGTTCCTCTCTTTCTGCTGTGTGTCAGTGGAGAAGGTGCGCAGCCAATGGGACGGCACACAGCACGGCGTGGAGGCGCGGCTTCTGCAGTTGGAATGCATGATTGGTCACAGCGACCAATGGGAGGAGCAGAGGCACAAGGTGAAGGCTCTGATTGGTCAAAACGAGATGCATCTGCACAACCTGCTGCAGCTGAACCAAGAGCCGCTCACCAAACAGATCGGTGACAACAAGGTGAGATCTTGACCTTTGACCTGTGTAACCTTTCACTCAGTAAGAAGTACAATTGTTATGTTTTAGTGTGTAAAGATGTGCTGCTCTTCCAGTAAAAAACAAGTTTCATACGTGTCAAGACTTGGACTCAGTTCCAGACAAATGCACTTTCCAACAAAGAAATAATGATTTTGATTTATGATAATCCATCAGGCTTTTTTTTTGCACTTTGTCATTTAATTAATTTAGAAAATGACCCTATTAAGATCATCAGAATCTTAGCTCTGCAAGTTTCGTGTAGATATTTGAACAGTCGTTCACTAAAGTGGGTATTACACTGAAAAGGAAACACTCGTGGTATGTTTTGTCAGGACACAATTAAATTGCTTTATTTAATTAAAAGTCCGGAGTGGCCTTGTAAGGCACATGTTCCAATTAAGCCCACTATGATATTTCCAATGAAAAAGCAATCACCTTTTTGTAATTTTTTTATTAAATAAACACTTCGGATATGATTACATTTTGATTAATCATCCAACCTAATTAAAGAACTGCCAATCAAACTGGGCAAATGGATTACAGCTTAAAGGAATAGTTCTCCCCAAAATGAAATTTAGCTGAAAATGTGCTCATCCTCAGGTCATTTAAGATGTAGATGAGTTTGTTTCTTCATCAGTTTCTCACCAGTGGATGCTCTGCAGTGAATGGGTGCCATCAGAATGTCAATGCCGTCAGTTATTTTTTTAGGATTACTGATAAACTATTGCCGTTTGATTTGTTGTCTATTTTAATTTTAGATAAATTATGTATGAATTTATTATGTCTTTATAGGTATTTTCTTTAGTTTTAGTTTTAATAAATTGAGTTATTTTAGTAACGTTACTTCAACATACTGCATGGAAATGAAATACCATATATATATATATATGGGTGTTTGGCTTAGTGTCATGTTAGAATCATTTTTATACTCATACCTTTTGTTGTTTTAATATTTTGAATTGTTTTTAGCTTTTTTTGTTTAAATGTTAAGTTTTGAAATGTTGTTGTATGCATTTGTCATTTTATTTAATTTCTCCATTTTCTTAAATGTGTGTGTATATATAGTATTTATAGAGTTGTAACTTATAGTTTTAGTTACTTTTTCTTATTTGTAAGTCGCTTTGGATAAAAGTGTCTGCTAAATGACTAAAAAGTAAAAAAGTAAGTAAAGAATGAGAGTCCAAACACTGATAAAACATCACAATAAGTAATCCACACCACTCCAGTCCATCAGTTAATGTCTTGTGAAGCGAAAAGCTACATGTTTGTAAGAAACAAATCCATCATTAAGACGTTTTTAACTTCAAACCGTTGCTTCTGGCTAAACTATGAGTAATAATACATAATACATGATAACGCTTCCTCCAGTGTTCCTCCAACTCCATATTTCTCTGTCAATGCAGCAAGCTTCTCTTATCTTTAGGCCGTATCATCCCCATTCGTTTATGTTCTCCTCATGCTTAGTTTCTCCCCCAAATGAACACAATATAACTAGCTAAAGTTCAGTGCTTGTGGTTTTACGAGGTTTGGTGTGTTTTTAGCTTCGTCAGAAACCAAACTAGAGTTGTTGCTAATAAGCTCACTTGACAAAAGAGTCATTTTTCTGGTTCATAATTACAGACAGAGCCTTACATCTTTTTGTGGCTGAAGAGGCTTGTGAAATCTTTTCATTAACTGTGGTTATCAACCGCTCGCTACAGATATGAATGAATTCCAGCATTCAAATGCAGATGATTGCTTTTAAGTACTAAGCAAGTGAATCATATGAGGTCTGCATTTGATTTTTTTTGAAAGCATTGAGCTCATAATGATAAATTCCTGTCAGTATTCAAGTTTCTTTGATACTTCTGATGTGACTTTAGCAGCACATGATGGCAAAGCACTGGAAAGTAATTGTGTTTGTCAGTAAAATGTCAATAACAGGGTTTCTGCAGATCTTAAAAAGCTCTTAAATAAGAGCAGAACATCTTAACAGTTGTGGCATTAGATGTCGCATGCATTGCTAAATTCCTGTATATTATATCCTGTATATACAATGTGTATATTCCTCAGTAAATAATATCAGGGCTCGCAACATTTCAAAACCCCTGGTAGCACCTCAAACAGGTACTCTTCAGATTTTGGCAGCCAGAAAATTAATTTAACTAGTCAAAAAAAAAATATGTATATAGAAAATCACAGAGGAGTCTAAATGTCAATCAAAAATATTTTGTTGACAAATATCAACAAATATGAAGGAAGGAATTTTATTTCACTATTTACAAGGTACAGTATCTGCAGAATAAAAAATAAGGCAATTTATGACCCATTTTAAGAGCTGCACAAGTAAAATGAACAGGGTTGGACAATGTCTATAGTAACATACAGTATTAAGCCATAAAATGACACGATTTACAATTCAGATACAGGTTTTCACAAAAAACAAATCTTCTACAACAGCGTTTCAGCCTTTAGACCATTTTTATGAAAAGGGATAAATCAAGCATATAAATTACTATATTAAATTAAAACAAATAACATTACTATCTAATTGTTTAGATTTTTAGAAGGCACGTTAACTTGTTTGCTGCTTAAAAACATGGGTGGATATTTGCGTCGATCTGACCATAAACAGCAATTCATAAATTCCTTCTCTGCCACGAGGTGGCGCTTTAGGAGCGGTTTAATAAAGCAGGTTTCCCCGTTAGCGACTGAACACAAAGCAGCACCGTCCGCGCTCATAAACGCTGCTTTATCAGATGAAATAAAAACGCCATCGACACGTTTCTGAGGACAGACGGTTCCCTTCAGATACATTGACAATAAGACATCTGCGTCAGCGCTCATATTTATTAAATTACATCATTGCCTTTCGAAGTTTAATTCCAGCTGTATCGCAATTCTTGTCTTTCCGTCTACAACTCATACCTGCAAACTAGTCGCTTTTCGGCGAAATTCGCCGTTTTGACTCAAAATATGACATTTATGTGAATCGTCTAGATCCGAAGAGGGTTTTTTTGGGGGGGTTTGCAAGCTCATAGACAGGAGTGTCCGACCAAAGTCCCTTTCTCAGCAATGCGCAGACCGATCGCTGTATGACATCAAAGCTGAATTGATACTGAATGAATCCACGTTAATCAACGAATCAAGTGAGTCTATGATTCAGTAACCCGTTCATAAAGACAGTAATTTGACTCGTTTTTGAACGAATCAGCAGTTTGAATGAATGACTATCAGTCAACTGTCATCTACTGGTGGTTTGGTTTCATATTTAAAAGTATTGCATTTTTCCCAACATTTTTAACTTGTATGTTTGAAATGTTGTGGTATAAGCATTTCTGGCACCTCAGCTTCATCAAACTGTGTGTAAATACATCTCATGCCACTTCAGATGCAGCTTCTGTGTTTCCTCCGCAGTTTGTTGATAGTATGCGCACTCTAATGTGAACATTAAAATAAATTACTCCACTGATCACAAAGAGAAGTATGAACACTGATGACAAGAGAGTTGCACTCTCCAAAAAGTTTGTGGAATAAATGTGCTTTTTTTTTTTTTTTACTTGAAGCATATGTTGTCTTTTTCCTTTATTTTGTTGTCAGAGTGCACCTGAATGCTTCATTTACATGCTAAATTCTCAACCAAAAAAATTGTTTCCTTTGGGGGTGTCCCCGGACCCCCCTACAATATTTATATTCCGAACTGTCACCTTTTTGACCTCTTGTGAGTTTTGCAGGTAAGACAACTGTAAGAACTCTTGAAATTATAATTACGTTTCTTATACCATTTTAACGCATTTAAAACTTTTGATGGCCTTAACTTTGATAAAACTAAATTGAAGAGTTTATAAGGACCTGTGAGAGCCCTGTATATTAAGATATCGGGCAAGGACAGTGATGCATTTTGGTAGCCCGACTAGAAAACACAATAGCCCCGGGACGTCGGGATAGCGATATCTAAACATCCTTAAATCAACATTTACCCTTAGATACAAAATGAAGTGAGTTTATGCTTAAACCAAGAGTAATAGTGTTTTGTCAGTAGGACATGAAACACGTTCCTTTCGATGATTGATTTGTCCAAGCTTGTTTGCAGATACTTGTTCTTTGTAAACCATAAACTCACTTTGTTCATCAATTATCCTTACAACTAGACTTTTTATTTGGTAATTCTGTTTTTAAGTAAACGTATCTTGGTTTACGAGTCTTTAGACGTGCGGTGTGGTCAGAAGGTACATGAAAAGTATTATGTGTTAAATGAATTGATGAAGTAATGGTGGTGGAAGTTGTGTGTCAAACTTTCTGTACTTGGTCTTAAAGTCTTGACCCCTGTAACAGATATCTGCATCTCATATTTTCTATCTGTTTCCCCCCAAAATAAAAGATCACTTCCCTGTATTTGAACTTTTTGGAGAGCAACTACATTTGAAACAAATATGGATTTGCTTTCTTCAGGTTTAAATCACTAGACCTGCAAAATACTGAAAATCAATAAAGAAAATAATAAATCTCACCATTGATTAGTTGGATATGTGCGCGGGTTTTCAGATCCTGTGAGCACTTTATGAGCTCATAAGCTTTGAGTTTGACGTGGGCAGATTGGTGCATGCTTTGAAAGATGTTTCTCCCCAGTGCATAACTTACACCCCTGACATATTCTTATCTGGTGGCGTAAAATTAAAAACAATATAAAACAGCCAGTTGCTCTTAAACCTAAGCTGAACATTTGCTTCAACAAATGTGCAAAACAATTAATACAGTCGGCAGTTTAATCATCAAATCTAGCTACATTTGTTTGAAATCCTTACCGTATATAAAAGGGGCTTCTCGTCAATTTCTCATTAATTAATTATAGAAATCATAGTCAAATTAATAATTGAATTAAATCATCAGTGAGATTTGATATTTGTCTTGTCGACTGTTATTAAGAGTATTTCTGTGGAGTTGTGTACAGTTTAGTATCGTAATTATGCTTTCACATTGTCATGTCAATACATACTATAATAATAATAATCATAATCATAATGATGTTGAGATAGCACTT
>CM049794.1:21946222-22053722 GCA_027422405.1 Ptychobarbus kaznakovi
CAGCTTAAATGCATGTAATTCCTTTCTAATTACATTACAATTACAGAATATTACACATACGCTGCTTAAAATAAAGTGTTACCGATTGTTTCTAGCGTGGTTGATTTCAGCGCGGTGTGTGTACTGGTTTGTGGTCTTCAGGGCTTCGGACCGTCAGGCTGTGTTGGATTCAGAGCTGAAGTCTCTCCAGGCGTGTCTCCGTGAGCTCGAGTCCTTCCTCAAGTGGCTCCATGAGGCGGAGACTACAGTCAACGTGTTATCTGACGCCGCCCAGAGGGAGGAGCTCTCGCAGGACTCCGCCCACATCAAAGAGCTGAAGGGGCAGCTTGGGGTAAGAACACGCACATACTTTTATTCCATCATATCCGTTTGGGACTAGAGCCAACTTTGCAGCTTATTTTGGCATCCCGGAAGTTATGTAAAACCAACCAATCAGATTTGAGCTTGTGATTTTCAGCTAGCACTTGCCTGTTTTGATTTCCACTACTAAAATTCATGAGATGATTAGTGTGTGGACTGCGAGTGGTCAGAGGTTTTGACTAATCTGGAACATTCGGGAACTGTGAATGATATTCAATTATCTCTCCGTCAGTCCTCATTAGTTCCCTCGTCAGCCAGATCGCAGCATACGTGTAATCAAGGTGTAGATCACTTCAGCTGAGAAAGAGCGCGTCTTTCTTTTGTCTCTCCTCCGAGTCTGTGCTTGTCCTGTGAGATTCATACATTTCAGTTTGATCTCTTTATCTGCTGTCCGCTCTAATCACGCTCTCACTGCCTTCTACGATTCAGCAGCCTACACACTACAGATGCACTAAACACACTAAAACAGACTGTCTAAAGTGTGAAGTCGCACCGTTTCATTGAATAATCTTTTATTGTCATGTTGCTTGGCAACAAATGGCATGTTTGCGCCCGTGAAGGGCACGGCGAGGATGTTTGTAGGGTCAGTTGAAACCAAAGTGAGCAGCTGAATTCTTTCGTGAAGGCCGTTAGTGAAGTGTACTGAACAACAGCCGAGTGCAGAGTCCTCAATTCATTCACCTGAAGATTTTAGGGCTTTACAGGGTCAAAACTGCTCACACTTTTGCATATTTTTGTTTAGTTATTTGTTTATTATCATTATTACATGAATTCTGCTAAGTGCTGTGAGTTTGAGTCACATATAATGTGCATTTGATACATATCATGCAATTTGTAATGACAACGGTTTATAAATCTGTTTGTAAATCAACAAAAAATAACCATTTAAAGAGATGTTGTCCTGTGGTTTCCTGCCAAAATAAAAGCATTTGGAAGCAAAGTAAAAAACAGCCATAAATAATAGTAATTGTACTGATATTATTTATTATGATAATAATAATGAATATTATGAAATACTTTACAGTTCAATAGTATACAAGTATATATTCAGTAGTAGTGATATTTTGAATTGTATAAATGAACGAATGAATGCATGAATGCATGAATGAATGCATGAATGAATGAATGCAATGAATGAATGAATGCATGAATGAATGCATGAATGAATGAATGAATGAATGCATGAATGAATGAATGAATGCATGAATGAATGAATGAATGCATGAATGAATGAATGCATGAATGAATGAATGCATGAATGAATGAATGCAAGAATGAATGCATGAATGAATGAATGCATGAATGAATGAATGAATGAATGAATGAATGCAACAATGAATTGAATGCATGAATAAATGAATGAATGAATGTAATTAGGGCTGTTTCCCCAGTTTGTTCACATACACTAAAAGTAAAGCCAAGGTTGTGGGTTTGACTCCAAAGTCACAGATTTTGATATTTTGAGTTTGAATGTAAGTGGCTTTAGGTTAAAGCTTCTGCTAAATGCATAAATGTTTAAATCACTTTATTTGACATGCTCATTTGTGCTTTTCTTCTGTTTTCAATTCAGCTTCTTTCTTTCTCCATCAGTCTTCCATTTAGTCAGTGACAGTTTATTTTATTGTTGTCATAATCCTTGCTTTGTAGTCACCCATCATATATGATTTAGTCTTGTTTCTCAAGGGCATGTTCAGATGATTTGTTTCCTTACAAGCATGTAAAAGACGCAGCTGATGACTGGAGAATGACATGTTATGAAAGTGTTTAATCTTGGCTGATGTCTGTTTGTTTGACGTCAATGACAGTGACATGAGAAATAGACTTACTGAATTCTGAAGACTTTATCATTTCAGTGAGAACTGCTTTCCTATTATTTCCATGACAATAGTGTTGAAGTGCTGGCTGACGCAAAACAGCTGTGTGTAAGAGAGTATGTTATCACGCATTCCATTTCTTTTCTTTTATTGTATATTTATGATTTAGTTTTTTTTTTTGCACAAATAATAAATAAAAAAATCTTGGAAAAAATAGCATTTGCTCATCTAGTGCCCAAAAAATGTACATGAGCTCATGGTTGGCGTTTTGTTGCTTACTGTTGTTTGTTCCCCGTCCATCTTTGTCACTGATTGTAGTGTTTCTAACCTCTTGGATGTGAAATGTTGTATTGTGATGATGTATTTCTGAGTGATTTGATTATCTGGAATTGATTAGATGGTGAAGAGTGGTTATAATGGAGGCAGGTGGTTGGTAGAAGGGGCTGAAAATAGATTTGTGATATTGACCTAAAATTAAATTAGAATTGACTTTACTTACTTAAAGGGATAGTTCACCCCCCAAAAATGTCAATTCTGTAATTTACTCATTCTTTTTTTTTGTCCCAATCCTGTATGACTTTATTTCTGCTGTGGAGCATGGAAATAAGATATTTTGAAGACTGTGCTTGTTGTTCTTTTCCAAACAATTACAGTGTATGAAGACTGATGCATTCAAGCTTACAAAGGACACAAACGCACCATATATAATAGTGGTCCATTGACACAAGGTTTTATGCAACGTTTAATATTTACCTCCAACATTTAATATGTATAACTAGATCATTGGCTCATTGAGGACCTAAGAACTGAAACAGATTCATGGTTTTGTTAACTTTATTAGCTGAATCCTTAAATGGATCCCAACTCTAAATAAATAAATACAATTAAATAAATTCAAATAAATAAAATAGTCAGGAAATATGGTAAAAAAAGAGTGAAAAAGTCTACTGTGGTTGTCAGAAGTTCATTGTAAAAGTGCGTTGACTTTTTTTACGGGGTATTTGGGGGTGACAAATTTGTGCCTACATTTTACAACTCTTTACCATATCTTTAATTTAAGTGATATAATGTTAATATATATATATATATATATATATATATAATATATCTGGTTATCAGTAAATAAATAAATAGTCTGGTTATCGGTCAAAGCTATTGCATGGTTTCATAAGTTGAACGTTTTTTTTATCTCTGTATAATGAAAATATGATGGTGCTTTTGTGTCCTTTGGGCATAAGCTTGAAATTAAACTTGTAATTGCATGGAAAAGAGTTACCAGCACATTCTTCAAAATCTCTCATTTTGTGTTCCAAGGAAGAAAGTCAGTCATACAGGTCTGGAATGAAATAGTCACAAATCTTCATTTCTGGGTGAACTATTCCTTTAAGGACATAAATGGGTTAAGTATTGATTTTGTGTTAGCTTTGTAAACGTTTGTCGTCAAGGGTCATCAGAAGCGCAGAATGAGATAATAATAGCACGTTCACCCCGCGATCATTACGGTTCTCCTCATGTCTCCCTCATTTCTCTGTCTCACTGCTCTATTTCTCTGTCTCTCAGGAGATGTGCTCTCTTTCAGTAAAGTGTGTCACCCTCACTCATTCCCTTTATGAATTTATACACCCTCTCGTTCTCATTCTTTTGGCGCTGAAAGAGACACTCCGTCTCTCGAATGCTCTCCAGAGTTTCTCTCCGTCCGTTGTATCAACCCTTACCTCCCCCTCTCTCACAGCATCTTTCTCTTCCTCGTTCATTGTCTTTTTTGTCGTTCAGTGTTAATTCTCTCTCCATGACTCTTGTTTATCGCTGGAGAGGAGCGAGCACTGGTTGGCGTCTCAGTCCTGCGCGTGTGTGTGTGGGACATGTTTGTCAGGGCTCGTCACATTTCGCTCGGCTGGTGGTGGGGGATATGTGAGCGTGTGTGTGTGTGGCGGTGAGGATGCGTGCTCTCAGACGCTGGCAGTCGTGTGCTGGCAGAGTTAAGATGATGGCTGTAGTTCGGACGTCTCTGCAGAAAGTGGTGGTCTTCTTACACCGGCTCCAGAGAATGGCGATATCCTCACCGCGTTACCAGAAACTGTGCAAGGTCAGTGTCTTCTGCACCCGCTCGCTGAAGCGCTTTCATCCGATCTGTGTTAGTTTACGGTAGTTGGATTTAGTTTGGTTTATCACGAGTTCTGTTGAAGTTCTAGTTAAACAGTTTCTTGGATTTCTTCTCATGCTTTTTACTTATTTTTTTGTCGTAGTATATTTTTTCCCCAGTCAAATCCTTTCGTATTTTGACAAAGTCTTGTTTTAGTGCATTAAATATTGTGCAAGTTTGCAATTTATAATGTTTTGTTCTGTTCTTTATACCAAATGGCAATATTGATAACTCATACAAACCACATACAGAACCGGTATGAACATTTGAATGACATTGATTTAATTGTTCTTGATGAATTTGTATGTGATATCTTCGAATAGCGTGCAGCAGTTTGATGTGAGCAATGTAGTAACCAGAAAACCTATCCAGAACACATTAGAGCGGAAGGAACATTTAAAATAAATTAATTTGATGTCATGTATAAGAGATGTTGAAGGATTCCTGTTCGTAATATCGTGTATGAGTGATGCTATGTTTAGCCGCTGTCAGCGTGAACTGTCAGCAATCATCCTTAGAGTGTGTGTGTGTGTGTGTGTGTGTGTGTGTGTGTGTGTGTGTGTGTGTGTGTGTGTGTGTGTGTGTGTGTGTGTGTGTGATAGAGATTAGAGAAAGCAACAGCTGTTCTGATATTCAGTGTTTAGCTGAAATCCTCACAGGATTTACACACACAACACACGGCGCTGCTGAGAGATGGAGAGCTTTTTAAACAATAGCAAGTTCATCTTTGTGTGTGTGTGTGTGTGTTTATTATAGAGACAGCAGCACGTGGCAGTGTCGTGTGTGTGTGAAAGTGAGACTGGGTCTCTGTTATTGTAAGATTACATAGTTTGCGCCTCTCAAGTGGGTCATATTCAGGACTTGGTTTTGGTATTTCGTTATTTTTTTACGTGTTTCCCCAATCTAAAATGTTTTCAAGGTTTATTGCATTATACATCAATGCAGTTCAGTAATTTAGAATTGTCTCACCCTCTTTCTGATCTTTTAAATGCACTTTTAAACTAGCTGTTTTTGTTACTGCTTCATTAAAATGTCCATATGTAAATGAGCGCTATTGTGATTGGTTAATCATTATGTGCGGACATAGTTCACACAGTCGGAGCTGGTCCAGCTGCTAATTGCTGATTATGTGTTAACGTTAAAGTGTGCAGTTATATATTAATATAAATTCAGGGAAGCTTTAAAAGATTTTTGCGTGAAAATTAGCTGCTGATTAGATATGACACAATAAAAAAAATGCTGTACATGATAAGCAGAGTTTTGTCCAAAACATCCATTGCTGCAACAAGCCATGGGACATTTTCTGGATTGGTAGATATCTATTTCTGTAGATCTGCTTAAAAACCCTGCTCCATCAAACATGTTTCCGATTGATGTTCTGATGTTGTGCAAGATTTTCACATTCAACTGTGGAGAGCTAAATGGCTTATTACTGAAATCATCACAGCGTGTCTGTCGGGTTGGACATTTCAGTAAATGGTCTGGGTGTACTGGGAACAGAGTTTTGATTTGTGAATGGTACAATGTGTCACATCCAACCTAACATAGTAGAACAAACAAATCTTGTTTTTGTGATATAACCCCTTAAAAAAATCAACCAGACTCATCAACCAGTTTCAAGAGACTGAAGGATTAAAAAGAACATGAAGACGTGAGTTTGAAGGGAAAATAAGGAGTGGATTTAGATTAAGCTATGCATTATATGCAGAAAAGCAGTCATTTAACAGATGCTGTTATTCAAAGTGATATATGATACATTTATAACAGGAACAATCTCTCTGAATTCATGAGGTTAAGTGTTCTCGTTCAAGGGAAAATGAAGAAAGTTGGAAATCTTTTGGTATCTGATGATTTGTTTTGTTTCAGTCAGATTTCTCAGTGGCTCCTGTTTTTTTTCAATAACATAGGCACAAATCTAAGTTTGTTCACTAAAGTGTCAAATTCTGTACAAAGGTTTATCAAAAAAGTAAAATCATGCTTTCAGCCTATGTCTTAGTTCATGCAGAACATACTTGTTTTTCTTAAAGATGTTGTAAAATAAAGATTGCTGAGCCTTTTGTCCGTGGCTTTTAAACTAATGAACGTTTCCCCGTATTTGACGTTTTCACTTGATGTTATAACGCTGCAGATGTGCTGCCCGTGTTGTTTTTGCAGCGTTGCACACTGTCGTTTTGCATTGCGTGTGATTTTTCAATTAACTTATTAATAATTAACTCTAAATTCTAAAAATTACTCATCGGTTCACAAGTCCCATATGTGAAATCCATCTGACGAAACGTACACACTCCACGAGCTCCAATTCTACTCTGAGGAACATAAGGTACTCCTCACTCGATTAAGCAGCCCTAGGCCAGATGGAGGCGGTGCGGTGATCGTTTAAGCGTCCCTGGGCGGGACTGCTGGCTCTGCACCCTTGGGAAGCCATCAGTCATTCTGCGCTCCATTACTCTCTCCTGGGAGGCATCCATCTTTTGGAGACCATTCGAGCCTCCAAAGACTTGCTGTCCAGCACCACCTCCATATGTGTGAGTGTGATGAATTTGTCCGGTTCAGAATAAGCCTCAGTTCTGTGTATTCCACATCTGGCTCCAGATTATTAATTTATAATTTAATTCATGATTTTCTTCCAGTGTCTGAGTGGCATCCAGCTGCATGACTGCAGAAAGGTCCCATAATTGAGCAACCTCTCACATGATTCCTTCTCTTAAATAAACTTGGGATATTACTTATAACATATTTTTTGACGTTGAGGAACTAATTGTAACTCAATTACAAGTTTTCCTTCAATGTGTGATAGACGTTTACTCTAATATATTTGAAATGGAAGTCTAACCCAGTGGTTTCCAACCACGTATCTGGTGCCCCCCCCCCCCCCAATACTACACACTGTCTTTTTAATCAAACACACCTAATTCAGGTCAACTCGTTAGTAGAGACACCAGTACCTGATAAGTATTGGAACTGTTTATTTAGGTGAAGGGAATGTAAATAAGTTGGGCTACTTTTTAGGTTGATAAACCAGTGGTGTCCAAACCTGCTCCTGGAGGGCCACTGTCCTGCGGACCTAGATATAGCACACGTACGTCTGCAATATGTCTGTTAAAGATTTCTTGATCTGGAAAGCATCTGCTGTCTACAAACGTCTGACAGACGTCTTTCAGATGTCAGTTTTATATACAATCTAAATAATAAACATCTAATAGACGTCTATTTGACATCTAAAAGGAAACATCCTATAGACCTATTGCAGATGAGCAAACACCCTAAAAAATACGTCTTGCAGATGTAAATGCAAACATCAAATAGACGTCTCTGAGATGTACGTGTGCTATCAGGGGAGTTTAGCTCCAACCCTAATTTAACACACTTGAACCAGTTAATCAAGGTCTTCAGACTTACTAGTCAAGTGTGTTGAAGCAGGTTGGAGGTTAACTCTGCAGGACATTGGTCCCCCTGGAGCAGGATTGGACACCCTTGGGGATCTTCATTGTTAGTTATTAGTGCAAAATTTCACCTGCACACATAGAGCATGCATAATTAGGACTATTCATTCATCTGAGTAGTCTGCAGAAGTTGTGAGGGCTGGTGCGATGACAAATGCGTAAGCATATGCATGTTTTTACAAGAAAAGCCTCTTCCACACATGCAAAAATGTGCAGTCTTGGGGGCGGATCTAGGAACATGGTTGGGAACCATTGGAATAACAGGCAAACATTCAGAAATATGAGGCTTTTTTTAAAGTACTTGACTCAGTTTGTCTGTAAAATTGTCAAATTCGGGACTAGTTTTCTAAGGTGGGTGAATTGATGTAAATCATCATGTTGTGGTGGGAGTACTCTTTCTAGGTGGATTAACCAATATAAATTGGTGCAATGGTAGCTCACTCTGAGTTTTTCAATATATTGTCCCATCCTGAGATGACATGCATAAGAAAAGTCTCTTGCAAACAACTCAACAATCAAGTTTAAAAGACTGGAGTTGTATTGATGTTGTGCAACAGCAACACTCCCACCCCTCCAAGCAGGTACAGTTCTGATCACCTCTGTTTTCCAGAGGCATGCTAACCACTGGACCGGGCACAGAGTTCAGAGACTTACCGCAACCGTGTGTGCTGATTCAGAGGTTTTAAGATAATGGTGCATTAGCAGTCTGTGATGTTACACACAAGCCCACATACAGACTGGCAAACACACACCAGCCTCTTTCACACAAACTCATCTCTCCTTCTCTCCAGTGCGCACACACATTGTGAGTCACGGCTGCTCCTCCCCTCACTTAAAGCACATTTGCACTGATGTCCATTACCGAGAGCCTGAGTGGAAGTGCTATATTTGTGTGTGTGATTTTAGATTGGACCGTGTGCCAGAGTGAGATCAAAATTAATCTGCATTTATGAGTCAGATCATCAAAATGTGCCACATTTTAGGAAAGAGAAGTGTGAATTCGTTCATTAATCTATTTCGACATTGTATGATATATAGTATGTCCTTGGATATTGGCTGGTGTAAAGGCTCCTCTCATATCCAGTCCTCTTCTTCTATTTCTCCTTTTCTTTCTCCATGTCTCTTCTCGTCCCACCTCTCATGTCCTCTCAGATCCTTGTTCCTGTCATTTTCACTCTATTCCTACCTCCTCTTGTCTCTCCTCTAGTCTTGTACTCATCTTCATCTCTTGTCTCTTCTCTCCTTGTCTTCATCGTGTCCCTCCTCTAGTTTATTCTCTTCGTTTCTCCTCTCGTCTTTCCCTTTACCTCTGCTCCTTTGTCTCTCCTCGTCTCATCTCTACTCGTGTCTCTCCATATCTCTTGTAACCTCACATCACTGCTGCAGTCCCCGTCTCTCTTGTCCAGACAACTGTCTCGGTTTCTCCTCTCTTCTCCCCTCATATCCTCTACTCTCCTCCTTTCTCCCTGTCTCCTCTTCTTTCCCTCTTGTTTTGTCTCTCATCTTCCATGTCCTCTTCTCCCTAATGTCTCTCCTCTCTATGGTCTGCTGGACACACGTTGATGGAAATCCCTTGTTGTTTAATTTCTCTATCTTTGAGTGTAGTTCTGTCTGCTCCTGATCAATAAGGGCCTGTCACACACATCTTCATATACATACGTGCGGCCCACAGCTCCGCTGTTCGATATCTCTCATGAACAAAGGCTCAGATTTCCATTCGTCTCTTTCTTTCTGTGCAATCCCTCGCTCTGGGGTGGTAGTCGAGGCATGGCATAAAGGAATGATAGCTTTCCTCATCGCACTCATTTGTTTCAAAGCTTTCTCCATCTAGACAGCACCTCTTTTATCATCATGAAGGTCTGCTCATGGGTCATGTCTCATATTAGCTTTTTTTCATTTGTCTCCTCTCTTTTGTGTTTTTTTTCTGTTCTTGTCTTGTTTCATATCTTCTGTGCTTGCTTGTTATTTCTTCCTCATTGTCTGTTGTCTACTCTCCCCTCTTCGTCTTTTCTCATGTGTGATTAATTCAGCTTCAGTTCCACACATTTGTTTATCTTCCTTCTATGTATGCCTGCGTTCTATACAGACCGATTGCTTTTACACATTGCAAGACAAAGAGCTCTTCATGCAGTCATAATTACGGACTGATGCCATTTTAAGAGCAGAACATTCACACATGACTGAGTTTCTCCCTTTAGTGTATTGCTTGCAGCACCAGCGAGTCAGTTCTATGCGGTTTAATTCTATATCCATTTATCTCTGTCTCTTTATTTTATTTAGCCAGTGCATTTCAGGTCCTGCTGTAGCAATTTCATAACAAATAAAATGGAAAAAAAATCCCCAAAGAATCATTATTGCACAGAGAGTAAAGTGCCTGTGGATAAATATAGATAAATATAGTGATGTTCTCCTGGGCACAGAACCAGGACTAAAGTCACTAAAGACAGATAAATATCCTTCGCTGGACCTGCTAAATAATTCATGTACGACAGAGCAATGAGCAAAGTAGTATGTGTGAAACAAAAGCATTCACAGCACACACATGTGTACAAAGGTTCCTGGCAGGGACTGTTTGAGGTTTGAGTGTTGTATAGATCAGACCCATACACGTGTCGTTTCTATTGGGAATTAATGTCAGGACTGCTAAACAGATAGGACCAGAGATGGGATTGACCTCACTGTTCTGTCAGATTACTTCCTCATTCCTATTGATCAGATATTGATCGGATATCGACCAAGTCCTTACCGCACAAGGCTTTTGCAAACCTTTGCTCTCAATTAGCATATTGGTGCTGATGTCCTACACGCACTAATATACATCGGCCAAGTTGTTGTTGGTTTAGACTCTGAAGCATCATAAATCTCTGAGATTAAAAGCTTCGTTAAAAACCAAATTAAATCTGTGACTCTGTCACTGTATGTGAAAGAGAGAGACAGCAGAAGATATGTGGTCTAAATATACCTCTTCTGACCCGTAATTGTATGCATAATGTTTTAATTACATAACCATAATTCTTCTTTATTTCAGTGGGTTTTTAATGTATTAATGCATTTCCATAGTGGTTCCCTGCCTTTGCTCCAAGCTGCTGGGATAGGATCCAGTATCCCCGTGACCCTATGTAGGATGAGTGTTTGGAGAATGGATAGAGTTCCTGTAACCATCAAAATAGTCTGCTAACTCTACTTGTAGTTCTGCTTCTGTAGGGCCACTATCATGCAGCGTTTAGCTCCAAACACACATGAACCTACTAATTCATGATTGCTAGAAACTTCCAGACAAGTGTTTTGGGGCAGGCTGGGGCAATGTTGACCCTCCATGAGCAGATTTAGACACTCTTGCTCTACTTCTAATTCTGGCCTTGCACACACCTGTACTGATGACTGTCCCTTTTAGCTCTACTACTCTAGCTGTATCTCTGCTAACTCTACATCTCTGTCTCTGACGATTACTGTACTTTAAGGTGTGCCTCTACTGAATTTACCTCTATGTAGCTCTTCCTCTTCTGACCTTCCTACTGATGGTGTACTTCTGCCTCTGCTCTGCTTACTCTATCTGTACTTTTTACTTAATCTACCTTTGCTGACTTTTCTTCCTTTAGATCAGGAGTTTCCAGTCCTGTTCCTGGAGGGCTACTTTTACTTACCTGTCCGGAAGTGTGCAGACTCTTCCTCTGCTCACTCTATCTCTTCTGAGTCTTCATCTGTGCTGTCTGAACCTCTAGCTCAGCCTCTAGCTATACTTTCACTCTAACATCTAGTTTTTCCTTTGTCTCTGCTCTTTCTGTCTCTAACTAACTCTGTATATTTACTCTTAGATCTGATCTCTGCTCATTCAACTTCTAACTTTGTCTTTGCTTGCTCCCAGCTCACAGATGTCAAACTCTGCTCCAGTAGGGCCACCTTCGTGCATCGATCAAGATTCTCAGGTTTCCATGAGAATAAACTCTTTAGGACTGTGGTTTTCCATGAGCAGAGTTTGACACCACTGCTGTATCTCTGCCACCTCCTCTATCTCCAGTGTCTCTACTCATAACTTTGTTAAATCTGTCTAGCTCTACCTTTGCTGTATCTAATATTCACTCTACATATTCCATAATACATAACTCCTGCGGCATTTGTTTGTCAGCTTTACTTCTTTCTTCCACATCCTTTACTTCTACTTCCCCATTTTCCACCCAATAAATGTCCCACATTCTCTTGTAAAGTATTATTTTGGTTGGTTATGATATAGTATTTTTAATCTAAAGTATGGTATCATTGTGAATCGACTTCAGTAAAGAGTCCCGAGGGTCTGTACCGCAGGCGCTGTTGCATGTGTGTGTGGTGTGTATATATTTAGAAAGATGTCAAGGCCTGTTGAAAAGGAGTCTAATCAAGAGTTCTGAACGCACTCTAGTACTGTGTCACTCATTGGTGCATCATGGGAACTTGCTGTCATAAAATCCTTCTCATTTTGTCTTTTTTTGGGGTGAATACAAATGACTAGACTATATCCTCTCTCCATACACACACACACACACACACACGCCATACACAATGCACACACCATGCACACACTTTCATAAATCTCTGAATAGACTGAGGAAATAGCTCAAAGATGTATTTTGAATTGAATTTTCTCTTTCAAAAATATTCCCACACATACTGCTTTCTTGGAACTGGCTCCCAGAAGCAATGAAGGTTTTGTGTGACAGGTACTCTTTTTCCTCTCTGCCTGTCTCTATTTTTTGGCCGTCCCTGTCACTCTCTCTCCCCCATTCTTACAGTCATTAGGAAGACACTTTTATGCCCCGGAGTGTTGTTTGGTACATCATTTTCTCTCTCTCCGATTTTCTCAATCTCAACGGTTTTAAACTTACTGAAAAAAAAAAAACGTTTTAATGGCATTGGCAGTGTTTTGGAAGAGTGCAAACAGCCGCTGATAAAAATGTTGCTTCCTCTGAAATACATACACACGCTCTTTCTATCTAAACACGAAGAGCGTTTGCATTCAGATAATCCATCCTACTTATTCAGGGTCAGTTCGATAGTGTACTGCTCAAGGTGGAGTGGCAGACACAAGCAAGCTGATCTTTGATTAGATGTTGTTCGACTGCAGTCTCTTGCAAGACAAGAACACACACATAAACATGTATACTACCAGCTTAGTTTCTATTTTTGAACCAATACGTGCATAGGTGGCAATCATACTTGGAGATATGGCTCTGTAGATGCTCTTAATGTTATATTTGGGATGTTAAATAAATTTGCTCATCATTGACACCACATGCATCCTAAACAGCTGAGTCCAGTGACATTTTTGGTGATTGCTGGTTGGATTGCACTGCACAGCATGTTCACTTTCAAATCCAATATAGCCGAATGTAAACGGTGTTAGTTGTGAGCTTTCAAAATATTCAGTTTGTTGAAGTGGCCTGACATGTCAGCTTCTGTCTCTGCCAATGCAATGAGATTGGGGGTGGAGCCATCTGGATGATCCAGGAGTGTTTGGGAAGCCTGTTTGTGAACATAGCAGGTGTATTTTGTCACTACTAGTGGAGAAATTACACACTGCGGCTTTAAATGCATTGAGAATAGGGATGGTAAGATTTACCGATTCGCATCGATGCATCAGCATAAAAGTTAACAATGCGATGCATCGATTTAAAAGAGTGCATCTCATACAAGTTGGCATTTGTGAAGTTAAATTAATTTTCGGGCTACCAAAATCTGAAGAGCACCTGCCTGAAGGGCTACCGGGGATTTTGACATTTTGAGAGCCCTGCTGTCTGAACCAAAGAAAAAAAGCGAACTATCTGTACCATATTGAATTTCATAGCATCATATATTTTTTCCCATTGCATTGAATCAAATCAAAATCGTATCGCCCTGCATTGTAGGGATGCGCGGTATACCGGTACTGTAAAATTACCGGTATTTATTATATTTCAAACGGTACGATATCATAATTTTGTATAATTCGGTATTTCATACGCTGCTGTTCCGAAGTTCACCTGTAGGCGGCAGTGCTTCTCAAATTGCTGCGCATCCGGTAAATGTGACAACAGAACAAGTGAACAACACGATGAATCAAACAGATTAAACTATTAACGCGCCCGAAACAAACAAATGAAGAGAACAGTAGAAGTGAAATATGGCATTACTTTGCGTACAAAACAGATGATAAAGCTGAACGAACTGACCACAGGAGGCAAGACATCGAATCTGGCTAAGCATTTGTCGCTTGCTCATCCTGATCTTTTCAGAGAATTAGAGATCGACAGGTTAGTAAGTGCATCATAAATTCATAATTGTAAGTTTTATTCACGACTTTTTTGCGTGTTTTAAAGGCTTTCCGCTTAAATGTTTCATTCAACGGTGGTCTGACGCGCGCTTTTTCTGAGCCCGTACACCTGAAGCGCGTGCACGGAAAAGCCTGTCTAACAGCGCCTGATAACTGAACCAAGTTATCTTTTGAGCCAATAATGCCAAAACACAACAAGGTTTATGTATAGACTCATTTGGTTATGTCTGAAAGGAAAATAAACAGCCGAGACAAACGGATGCGTGTCTGTGTATTAGATACGCGCAGGTCTTAAAGGGACAGAACTAAACATGCTGCCGACTGTCATTAAAGGGATAGTTCACCCTAAAATTGTATTTCTGTCATTATATTTACTCACTCACATGTTGTCCCAAATCTGTATTCATTTCTTTCTTGTGCTGAACTCAAAACAAGGTATTTTGAAGAAGGTGGAAAACCAAACAGTTGCTGGTCCACTTTGACTTTGATAGAAAGAAAAAAATACTATGTAAGTCACTGAGAACCAGCAACTGTTTGGTTTTCCACGTTCTTTAAAATATAATTTATGTTCAGCAGAAGAAAGAAACTTATTCAGGTTTAAAACTAAACTCGAGTGAGTAAATGATGGTATAATATAAAACACTATGACAGAATCGACAGAATTATTATTATTTAATGCTAACACAAAACACAAAGAAAAAATAACTCGCTACTTTTGACAGAAAAAATAATACAGCTGCTTTAATAGGAATCAATCTATATAGTGTTTTATTTTATATTTGTTAATTCAATTTCTTGAATGTTTCTGCTAAATATGCCTATTGTACCTGAAAATAAAGCACTGTTTGATGTATCAGTATATTATGTGTATTTGTAATGTGTATATTTGTTCTAATTTTTAATAACAAAGATAAAATAATGACACAGATTTTTATCTTCGCCCACTTTGGTCTAAATATCCACCATACCTTTTTATATTTTGTAACCTTGAAAGGATTTGTCTTTGTAACAGGGAAATTATTTTGGCTGCTCTGCTCAGACACAATAGTAAAATCAACATGACAAAGAATCGTGAAATTGTGATATTTCTAAAAAAAATATTGATATGATATTTTTGCCATATCGCCCACCCCTGCTTTGACTGTTAGAATAACACTTTAAAGAAACATTTGTTATAATTCATTAACAGCATTGACATTATTATAGCACTTATAAATGTAGGTCAATAATTATTTATAAATTATAAATGCAAGCTACTAATATATGTTTAGTATGTTAACATTATGCATTAAACACATACCTAACATTAAACAAGATTATGGTATCGATACCGATTTAGTATCGATACCGAGGTACTACATTCTGGTATCGTACCGAAACCAAAATTATGGTATCGAGCCATCCCTACTGCATTGTAAAGGGTATTTATCGTATCGCATCATATAATGTATCTTTAATGTAACGTATATTGGCTATGCATCAAGATGTGTATCGCATTGGCTTCAGTTATACACATCCCTAATTGAGAAAGCTGTTTAATGTCCAATGAAATGCCTTTGCCACAACAATTTGGAAATATTAATTATACATATTGGCCGTGCATTCAAATTAGCTTGGTTATTGGTGACTCGTGTGTTAGTTGTAGACTAGTCCTCTGATTTAGTTTGGGGTTTATTTTCCATTCAGGTAGGATGGCAGTTCTGCTTCAACTGAGCTACGTCACAATCTGCTCTATTCTGATCTATGTGAATGTCCCTGCCTGATGATGCAACCGTTAGATTCACCGTTACATCATAATCAAAGCACCGCCATGCTAACCAGCAGCTGTTTCTGATCCCGTAAAGCAATCTTCTTATATTAAACTGGAATGTGTAATATGATGTGATGGTGGCCCTTGCATAACCGCAGCTCATTAAAATATCATAGTGCAGACATTCATGACGCTAATTAGCTCACTCACGGCAGAATATTCCACTGAGGTTAAAATATACTCATTAAAATGTGTTTGATCAGATCAGGTCAGATCAGATCAGGGCAAACAAAAATAGTTTAATAACTGGCCTCTTAGTTACTCCTAATGATGTGATGGAGGATGACGTTTGGAGAACTAGTACTATTTTAGTTGCAGGACTTGTATATTGTCCTCTTGTGTGTTTTTGATCCAAAGAAAGTATGCACTTTTTTGTGTACTTTTTCAAGAATCTGTTAAGATCAGATTAAAATAGTTTTAATAAAGTTTGTTTTTAATAATTCGATATATTGGGAAGATCTGCAGAGCCGTAGGTGCTACATACTACCAGATCTGTCTGATATCAAAAGTTGCAGACATTCAGAATGAGTCAGATTCAATAAATGAAGGGGCTTCTGAGTTTTGAATGTTACTTTGTTTTCATAATACAATGAAGCCTTGTATCAAAGGATCAAGGACCTTTAAATAACCGCTGTGGAGTGTGATGGAAAATATGATTTGTGTGTTTAAGTAATGCAAGTCTACCTTTTTTGTGGATACACAAGGTCTCTGCTGTGCAATCTCTTTGTGTTTACCCTCGCTGATTAAATAATTGACTTTGTCCTCAAATATAATTTTTCAGTTATACACGAAAGCCCTTCACCATTATAGTCATGTTAATGTTGCGCTCACCCTGAGGCTCTAAACACAGACATCAGCTTGACTTCTCCAGTTCACTCTACAATAGCACGCTTGATCTGCTGAAGATATTTCACTGGATGTTTTAATGTTTTCAAATCCTTTAGGCACAGCTCAGCTAAGCTAAGCAAACTGGATTATGATATGCATGCATTAGTCTCACTGACTAATAATCAGAGCCGATCCTCCCTATACGCAGAATACGCAAACTGCGTAGGGCCCCCGAAACACCAGAGGTCCCCTTGCTGTCAAAGATTATTTCATTTAAGTTTTGTTTTGAATTTGGCCAGCGGCTATGAAAACATGAATGATAATTTATTGTAATGCGGTGCTTTCGCCCTTTCGACGTAGAAATCTGTCAAATCATGTAACGTGAATGTCATAAAGTGTCTTGCTCGAGACGAAAACAACGAGTTGAAAGCATAGCGAGCCGCGGAAGAGACACTGTTTCTCGAGTGCTTTCCGCGTGCGCGATTCGAGACGGAGTGAAACACGGACAAATGTGTTTCATTCATAACCACTCGAACCCCCCCAACCCCCCAGCCCCACCCGGTCGATACAGTTTTGCGTAGGGCCACCAGAAATCTAGGATCGGAACTGCTAATAGCAAATCAGCAGTAATATTAAATGTACATAAAGACAATTCATTTGCAAAGTTTAGGTCATTTTAACATTGTCACATTGGCCTTAATTATGCCTGCTCCTTAAAATAACTCAAATTACTTGCAGAGTTTAGCAACCGTTTTTTTTTTTTTTGTCCTCTTTATCTATTTTTCACATGTTGGGTAAGCAGCATGCTAGTTTATTTTAAAGACTCAGACTCACAAGTGCACTCAGGGGTTGAGTTGCTTCATTAAATCACAGCGCGGTTGTCAGAGGGGCGGCTGAGAATTTCGCTGTAATTTGTCGTCACATTTGCCGACGCGGTGAGATGAGAGAATGAATGCAGAGTGACTGCGGAAACTTCCAGGAATGTGGTTTATTTCTGTCTGTGAGTTTTCCGAGGAGGAGCAGGAGATTCGGGGGAAGTGACACATCTCGTCCTCTAGTGAGGGAGGATCAAAGACCAATCAAAACAGACCAGATCAGGTGACAGGATAACTACACATTCAGATCTTTTCATATCACGTATTTCACCCCCCTCGGGTTTATATACGCTCTATGTAGTAAGTTTATACAATATCTGATGGTTAATATACTTTCAGTTTCGTTATTTCTTGCAACATCAAAGCCAGGAGAAGAAAATCACTGCCGTCATAGGGCTGTCATGTTGAGTGGTTTATAAGGTGTTTTGAGTGGTTTCTTGCTAGTCCCTTCTTCAATATCAGTCTATATATTCGAGATTAGCCGATATGGATTTTTTTAGATGGCTAATACCATTATCTTAGAAAACAATGTGGCTGATATAAAGCCGGTTTATTTAATAACATAACATGCATTGCTGCAATACAATTTTGATTTATTTGACATATTTACTCATTTAGAAGTAACGGTAGCCTTTATGTATAATGCATTCTAAAAGTATCTGTAATGCATTAATTATGCCTTGTAACGCACCTTATAATTGAATCATTGTAACCACAGTTAATACATTATAACACTTATCAATTCATTGTTACACTATGCCTTTTAAATTTGGTTCTAATTATTTATGACAAGATATCATATATTACAATGCATATTATGAATAATTATAATGCATACGAATAAAAGTCCCTTCCTTGAGAAAATAAAAGCTACTTCTGAAACTACTTGGCCAAACAGAAAAAGCTGATAATTTTAAAATGGCAAATATTGGCCTATATATTGGCCTTACTGTATATCAGTCAACCACTCTTATTGTTATTAAATATTTTGTTATTGTTCCTGTTCATTTTGTTATCCACCTTCCATCAAAACTGGCCAAAGGTCTGATGATTTAGAAAGGAACAGCTGCATTAAGGCCTAATTTTTGTCTAAAGCACAAACATTGTGGAACAAGTTGCAGGCCAAAGTTTAACATTTAGGGTTAGGGGTCTGTTCAAATCGTGCACAATAAGACTGACATTTATTTAGGAGATAACTGGCTCTCTGTCCATGAGAGGTGGAATTAAGTTCAAAAACAGCAGGTCTTGTCTTTCAGAAGTCATCTTCCCGTCATTCATGACCTTCTAATGTGTTCGGTTCATTTCTTTCAGCGTTAGTTCTTTTTATGGTGCTTATTTTTTAAGCTACCCATTCTGTCCGACCTTAAAGTATTTTCCTGTGCCTCATTCATCCGTGTGAGCTGTTTGTGTTTCTCTAAACGTGTCCATTTACCCAGAAGCCTTCACCTCTGAGAGGCGGAGAGATGGAGGCAGACAGGCAGTGTATCAGAGGCAGAGAGAGACCTTGTGGCGATGTGACAGCATCTGGTCTTCAGCCGTGATTTAAAGTGTGTGTTAGTGTGACCCGCTAGATCACATCTCTATCACACTCCACAAAAACCACATCACATGTAGCATGACATACGTGCACTGCTCCAGCGGCCGCGTTTCATTTATTGTGCTGTCATCGTGTCACCGTATGAGTGATTTTATACCATAATAGTGGTATATATCTTAATATCGAATATATGGTTTAATTCAAAAGTTGACATACACCTTGCAGAATCTGCAAAATGTTGATTATTTTACCAAGTAAGAGGGATGATACAAAATGCATGCTATTGTTTATTTAGTACTGACCTGAATAAGATATTTCACATAAAAGATGTTTACATGTAGTCCACAAGAGAAAATAATAGTTGAATGTATAAAAATGACCCTGTTTTCATCCCCTTAATTCTCAATACTGTGTTGTTACCTGAATGATCCACAGCTGTGATTTTGTTTAGTGATAGTTGTTCATGAGTCCCTTGTTTGTCCTGAACAGTTAAACTGTCTGCTGTTCTTCAGAAAAATCCTTCAGCTCACACAAATTATTTGGTTTTCCAGCATTTTTGTGTATTTGAACCCTTTCCAACATTGACTGTATGATTTTGAGATCCATCTTTTCACACCGAGGACAACTGAGGGACTCATATGCAACTATTACAGAAGATTCAAACACTCACTGATGCTCCAGAAGAAAAATCATGCATTAAGAGCCGGGGTGTGAAAACTTTTTAATTTCAAGATCAGGGTAAATTTAACTTAATTTGTCTTCTGGAAAACATGCAACAATCTTCTGTATCTTCTGAAGGGCAGTACTAAATAAAAAATATGATATTTAGGCAAAACAAGAAAAATATACACATCTTCTTTCTGTTCAAAAGTGTTCTTAATGTAAACAGGTTTGAGTCAGTAAATTGCTCTGCAAAGAAAGAGAAGTAATGCATGTTTTTTTCTTTTCATGTGTCTAATAGCATCAACAAGTGCTTTGAAAAACATTTATGACCTTTTGAAAAATCTACTCTTTATGTCTGTTGAATAATAATAAACATACATTGCAAATGAGTCCCTCAGTTGTCCTTGTGTGAAAATGGATCTCAAAATCATATAGTCATTGTTTTCAAATATACAAAAATGCTTGTGCAGAAAAACAAATAATTTGTGCGCATTGCAGTCTGAAATTTCCGCACGTGAGAAAATAAAGGACCTCACATTACACACGGCCTCCAAAACTTTCATCCGTCATAAAAAAAATCGGATCAGGTTCGATTTTCTGCGTTTTCGCATCCGTAGCATACATTTTTATAGGAAAGGATGAGAAATATAAAAAAACTGCAAAAACGCATATGAAAAAGTTGCAAAATTAATAATAATCACCAGTAAAATAGTGGTTTAATCCTAGATTGTTTTTTATTATTATTTTTAAATTTGATGCATATGAATCTGCAGAATGTTTAATGGATACATTGAATAAATGGCGTGACTCCTAGTATTTATTGCTGGACTGGCCACACCAGATGTAAAGATGTTTAATGTGTTCTCCTGAGTGCTCGTGTGGTGTTTGTTGTGAAGTGCATTAGCAGATGGGCGGTACTTCTGCAAAGTTGAGTGCTAGCGCCGACACAGACGCTTGCAAATGTTATTGAAGTTGAACTCTGTAGGCTTTCTTTGCGAGCGTGCGTCATTGATTTTTAATGCATTTAGATGTAAAAGCAGATCAGCTACATAAAGCACATTTAGTCCATTTGCTGTCTAATGGAGCAGTGAGAGTGAGAGAGAGAGAGAGAGAGTCTCCTCCCTCTAGATGCACTGTAACAGTATTTGAGGGACGATTGCTGACCGCGCTCAGCGAGACGTGATCACAAACCCATCACCTGACCTTGTGCTCAGCACATCTGATATCTCCGGTGTCATGACGACTGCTTCCCAGCAGCCCGCTGTCATGTGACAGTGTGTGTTTATGACAAAGCTGTTTGTTTCCATCTGCTCCTCTCTTTATCTAGCTGTGTTTCTAATGTGCTGATAATATGCCAAACTGCACTGCAAATCCCTCTGAACTCATGAATGCTCAGCACTTTCAGTAATGCGCCGGCCATTAGGAACGCTTCCCTCACGCTCGCGTCCAGATCCAGCGGCTGATGTTTGTTGGGTAATCTCGTTTGGGTTTTGTCTCTTGGCAGGTTCATAAAGGCACCGTGGATCCCAGCGTTCAGCCAAACCGCTAATTAGGTTCATTAAGTTCTCTCTTTCGTACATTAGCACCTCTCTACTCTCTCTCTCTCTCTCTCTCTCTCTCTCTCTCTCTCTCTCTCTCTCTCTCTCTCTCTCTCTCTCTCTCTCTCTCGCTCTCTCTCTCTCTCTTCTCTCTCTCTCTCTCTCTCTCTCTCTCTCTCTCTCTCTCTCTCTATCTCTCTCGCTCTCTCTCTCTCTCTCTCGCTCTTCTCTCGCTCTCTCTCTCTCTCTCTCTCTCTCTCTCTCTCTCTCTCTCTATCTCTTCTCTCCCTATCTCTCTCTCTCTCTCTCTCTTCTATCTCTCTCTCTCTCTCTCTCTTCTCTCTCTATCTTCTTCTCTCTAGTATGTCTATCCCATCTCTCTGATCTGCAACTGTCATAAACATACATAGACAACAACATCTTTGTTGCCATACAAGATTGTGCATTCATCCAAAACATATGAATAGTGAAAAAAAACAGCAAAAACATAATTATCTCTGTGCTTCAAAAAGAAAGTGCAATATGAGTGCAGTATTTGAAAGGAGTACAGACATTCACTCAACAAAACTGACACGACGAGCAGCTGCCAGTGTTTGACATTCCTAGCAACAATGCAGCTGACACGCGTGCACAATGCACACGCACACACAGTCGATGCAACAGAGAAACAACATATCAATAGCGCCACGCAGTACAGATTTCACACACAACAGGCACGCATACAGTAGGAGATTGTGAGACAGGCACAGCCACACAGTACACGCGAGCAGGTCAGATTCACACACACACACAGAGAGATGTGGAGTGTGTTCACTGATTGTTGATTGTGTTTCTGCTTGCCCAATCAGTCTCTCAGTGATCTTCAATCCCAAATTTAGCCACTTGAGTTTGACCGTCCTCTTCACCTCCAGTCCGTCTCTCTAAATCTCTCTCTCTCATTTTAGGAGTGATTGTCAGACAGCCCCTCCTGTAATCTTTGCCCCTTTGAGACCGAAAGAATCTTAAATGTTCTGGGTCGTCGTGGAAACCCTCTCTTATCGTCTGATTGGCTGTACAAATGTCCAGCGCACCACCCGTCTGCTCCCGTGTGTGCGTGCGTGCGTGTGTGTGTGTGTGAGCATGTTTTCTGTCATTTACAGTAGCTGCTGGTTGCTCTTCTCATTCCCTCAGCAGCTCGTTTCTCAGTGGAGAATAGCCATTAATTTAACAAATCTGCTTCCAGTTGCGATTCCAGTTCGTTAATGGTTCTTTTAAATTATGAAAATGCTTTGAAGATTTGGAAAACAATAAAGCAGACAAATCAGCAGTAGCAAATCACAAATTAATGTGCAGCTTTTGCAAAAACAAAACAAAAAAGAGGAAGACTCTTCTGCTCACCAAGGCTGGATTATCATAAATGATAAATATTACATTTTAAAATAACCATTTTCTGTTTGAATATATTTCAAAGCATCATTTATTCTTGTGATGGCAAAACTGAATTGTATGTGGTCAGTGCTGCTTACTTCTTAGGGAAAAAGTCTTCTTTTTTATTGTATTATTTTTTTTAATAGAAAGATTTTATTATATTTATTTATTATAGTTTTTATATATGTATATATACTTCATTTTAATTATACATTTATAAAAAAAAAAAATCATTATTTATTATTTTTTTGTGCTGTCACTTGATTCATTTAATGGTGATTTGCTGCTCAATAAACATTTTATGTTGAAATAGTTGTGCTGGAAATGCATTTATTTGATATAAAAAATATATAAATTTTCCAAAACACAAAACAATACAAAAAACTATACAAATTGTGCATGTAAATTTTATATATATAATTTACATGTACAATTTTTGTGCAGAAAGGCAATTATGGTATATTTAATGTGTACTGTATGTTGCATATTATTAGTGTTTTGTCCATATCATCAAAAGTCGTTCTTGAACATGTTTGTTTTTCATTATTTTATTTCATTTTGGAAAACAGTCCTTTGAATCATGTGATTTGATTCATGAGGCTGTTTGAACACATGATTATTAGTTTGTGGAAACATACGTGTGTGTGTGTGTGTGTGTGCGTGCATGTGTGTGTGCTAGCGTGCGTGCGTGCGTGCGTGTGTGTTTGTTTGGCATGAGCAGATTTCCCTGGAATGATTTGGAAAAGCCTCTTTCTTACGTCACCTGCTTTAGGTTTAAGACGAGGTTTCCTGTGTTTATGAAGATCAGGAGAGTCGTATCAGGACTCGTATTGAGTCGCAGTGTTTGTGATGACAAAATAATGGTAAAAAGTTTGGATTGAGAAGTTTCTTCTGCTCACCAAGACTGCATTGATTTGATCAAAAATGCAGCAAAATCAGTAATAATGTGAAATATTATTACAATTTTGAATAGCTGTTTTCTGTGTGAATATATAGTAAAATGTCATTTATTCCTGTGACGCAGCGCTGGATTTCCAGTCTCCAGACCACATGTGTAAGCAGACCAAACATTTACATTGCATCAGAAAATACAGCAAGTTTATTAAGTTCCCACCTGCTCCATCCACACCCACAACCCACATCTGTTTAGTGTGTTAGTGCCAGTCTGCGTCTGTCAGTGGATCACGATCTAGGAGTTGTCTTTCATTTGTGTCCATCAGATGAATATCTCTAACAGGAAATGACATCAGTCAGGTGACCTTCACAGCACTACAATGTCCGCTATTGTAGTTTGAAAATCAACATGATCCAAGGTTGTCTTAGCTTGTAATATTTATTATTTTATTGTTACATTCCACGATTCTTTAATGCATAGAAAGTTCAAAAGAACAGCATTTATTTGAAATGTCTTTACTGTCAGATTTGATGCGTCCTTGATAAAGTATTAATTTCTTTCAAAAAGTAATAATCAAACAAACAACTTAACAGTAGCGTACCTAGTGATTTAATGTTTTCATTTTACTTCGCTAACATTTTCTTTAATGTCAGCGTTTTTCTGTATTCCTGATTATGTCCTATGATTTCTGCAATTATTATTTATTGTAGTAAGTTCTGCTTTTGTTTTATAGTAAAAATAAGAGTTAACCTAAGCACTTGTAGCATTAAAGGTGTGTCCATGTCTCTCACACACCCGTGCGTGTTGGGTGTGTGTGTGTGTGTGTGTGTGTGTGTGAGCGGGAGGAAATCTCTCTGGTCTGATAAGAGCGTGCTGCTGTTACTGAGGAATGCAGCGCTGCGATGACGGGACGATAGAGAGACCGACAGAAATCAGCAGTCCTGCTGAATGAGAGAAACGTCAATCTGATCAGAAATACATGTGCATATTTCTCCGAATTACTCCTTTTTATGGATTTCATTTGTCATTCTTAGTGACTCTATAGCAGCAGCTCTAGCAGAATGTCCTCTGGTGGTACGCATATACACACAGAAAATATATTTTTTAAATATATCATCTTCATCAGATTTGGAGAAATGTGGCATCACATCATTTGCTCAGCAATGGATACTCTGCAGTGAATGGGTGCCGTCAGAATGAGAGTCCAAACACTGATAAAACATCACAATAATCCACAGCACTCCAGTCCATCAATTAATGTCTTGTGAAGCGAAAAACTGCGTGTTTGTAAAAAATCAATCCATCAAGACATTTTATCTTTGAACCGTTGCTTCAGTCCATAATCTGTAATAACACTTTCTCCAGTGATAAAGTCCATCTCTCTCACATCAAAATCCACCAACATATTTGTTTAGACTGTTTGGGCTTGTAAACAGTGCTTGATCTGTGCGGATTTCTCTCCTGATTCAGGCGAGATGACTTTTCACTGGAGGAAGCGATATTATTGATTATGGATTCATATTTTAGCCAGAAGCAATGGTTTAAAGTTTAAAGGTCTTGATGGATTTGTTTCTTACAAACCTGCCGCTTTAGTTGATGGACTAATTTGGATTACTTGTGGATTATTGTGATATATATGTTGACGTAGCAGTCATATCACCCTGCAGCCTAAGACCGGTTCCCACTGAAGCTAAGCAGGGTTGAGCTGGTCAGTACCTGGATGGGAGACCTCCTGGAAAAACTAGGTTTCTGCTGGAAGAGGTGTTAGTGAGACCAGCAGGGGGTGCTCACCCTGTGTTCTGTGTGGGTCCTAACGCCCCGGTGTAGTGACGGGGACACTATACTGTCAAAAAGCACCGTCTTTCGGATGAGATGTTAAACCGAGATCCTGACTCTCTGTGGTCATTGAAAATCCCAGGATGTCCTTTGAAAAAGAGTAGGGTGTAACCCCGGCATCCTGGCCAAATTCACCCATTGGCCTCTGACCATCATGGCCTCCTAATCATCCCCATACACTGATTGGCTTCATCACTCTGTCTCCTCTCCACTAGTAAGCTGGTGTGTGGTGGGCGTTCTGGTGCACTATGGCTGCCGTCGCATCATCCAGGTGGATGCTGCACACTGGTGGTGGATGAGGAGATATCCCTCTTACTATGTAAAGCGCTTTGAGTGCTTAGAAAAGCGCTTTATAAATGTAACGATTATTATTATTATTGTGATGTTTTATCAGCTGTTTTGGACTCTCATTCTGACGGCACCCATTCACTGCAGAGCATCCACTGATGAGCAAGTGATGCAATGCAACATTTCTCCAAATCTGATGAAGAAATACTTTTCATTTTTAGATGAACTACACATTTAAATGAGTTTTGGGTGTATGTGATCTGAAAAGGGTGGGGTTTTATTCTGTTTGCTGGAAGTAGACGTCTCAATGCTGAATGTGTAGCTGACTCGCTCTTGAGCACATCTATAATGCAGCCGTTCTGACAGCAGTTCAAGCGCTTCTCGACGGACGAGAGACGTTGTGAAATAGACTACACTGACCCAAATTCCACAATATATGTATTATTGATGCATCTGAATTGGACTGCAAAAAACGAACACATGCGGTTACTTTGTAATCTTTGCTATTATAAATGCAGTTATTTATGGTGTGTGTTTTAGATGCTGCTCGTGTAGGGTCCCTCCACAGATCTGTCCAGGGACTGATGAGGCCATGATTTAGATCGACTCCAGGAACATTGATATTAATTTGTATTATTACACCAACATGGCGTTATGCTGCTCACACAGGCCTTAAAGCTGCGCTCAGAGATGTCAGTGTTGATAAGAGGAACATGATTGTTAATGCTTATTTGGATCAAAGGTGGTATTGGCCTAAAATGTTTGAGAAGCACTGCTGTGGAATAATGATAGAACAAAACACTGAGAAATAATAGATGCTAAAATATGCAGAGGTGCATTCAACATTCAAATCATAATGCTGACTATATTTATAATGGTTTTGCAACTATAGCACACAAACAACATCCAACAAAAACAAAGGAGTGTGTTTGTTTATATGTGACCCTCTCGGTGAAAACCCAGCTAAAGTCATTTTTTTGGGATTTGCTTTTTTCTACAAAAAAATCATCCTTCATATGGTAAAGATCATTCTGTGAAAATGTAACCTTTATATATTTAATATTGACTGAGTATAGTCATGTCAAAGATTGAAATTATAGTGAAATTAATGGTAGAAATCAAACTTTGATGCTTGTTTTCTCATAATTGGATTTTTAGACTTTAGCCTGGATTTCACAGAGAGGGTCACACACACATATATATATATATATATATATATATATACACCAAAATGTACTTGAAGAATATATATTTTTATTTCAGTATGTGTGATGAATATTTGAATACAGATGAAACATGGTTTGTGGAAGTTTCATATTTTGGAGATATCTTTGAGTCACACGTGTGGAATAGGTGCATATATTTCTGATATATTTAGAGGGAAGGTCTTCTGATGTGAGAAGATGTTTTTGGTCTATATAAAAGAGCTTTGTTCAGACTAACTTCTTTAAAAATGAATACATGTTCAGTAGCTAAGAGTTAATACCAGTTCATGTAAAACCTTTTTAATACTTGTTTAGTGAATGCTGGAGCACGTCATTACCTTTAATAAGTAGCTCTAACAATAGTCTCGCTTTGATTATTTATTGATTATTATCTAAAAGTGTACTGCAGCTCTCTTTATTAAAAGCGTAAAGACCTCTGATTCTTCATGGCTGGTTTATTCGAGGACAGAGGCTCTGAAAGTGTTGTTTCTGTACATGCGTTTGATCACAAGCGCTCATCAGCAGCTCTAGACTCTTACAGATGGATAACTGATAGATTGTGTTGAGCACATGTAACATCTGGTGAAGTCATGTGTTTGGTTCATAGTTTAGTCACACACCGGTGAAAGATGTGGGAAAAGTCCAGTTTACTTGGCATTTCTGGAGGCTGCCGCAGGACCAGTGCTTGTTTTAGGTTTGTTTAAGTTATAGACTGGTTCTGTTAAATGAAATGTGCATCAGAGCCGTGGTCATGACACACAGCACACATTGTCTTCTGAGATCTGTGGATGAGAATCAACACATAATGTGATGGTTTATGTGCCACTATGTTAAAAACATGTAAAAAAAAAAAAAGGACAGACCAATCACAATTAAATATACAAATATTACAATGACGTCAGCACAAACTTTACTTTTTATAAATGTGTGTAAATTATAAAAATCTCTTGGTTGGTTTCATTCTGATCTCAATTTGATTCAATATTTATTCATTTGAATATATATATCAGATACAGTAGTTTTCAGTTATGCTGAAGGAATATCTCTTGACCAAAGCTGTGAACTATGGGTTATAAACTATGGGTGATATAGTCAGGTGGTACCTTTACTATAGTATTAAAGGTTAAAATTAGCAACCGAATCCAAGCTATTAGATTCAACCATTTAACTTGATCTGTCATGCCACATTAAACCGCATCAAAATTGTATTTATTTTTCAAATTTTGTGATAAAATGTCATAATTTGAAAGCCGAAGATTTGTTTCACATTAAAGTAAAGCACAAAATGCATTGTCATTATTGGATGGTAGGCAAGGTTCAAATAAATCAATTTGTTAAGTGGCTGTTAAGAAATCAATAGTGGTTCATCAAAATGAAAATCAATTCAAATAGATTAATCATGGTCCGACAGACAGATCGATAGAAAGTCAATTTTCAAACCAGTGAATTTCTGTTAGAACTTCAATAAATATATTATTTTATATTATATTATTGTACACTCCCACCTATGTTTCCTATCTCGTGATATCCTTAAAGGGATGTTTTGTCAGATTTAGCTAACATTTAGGGACATTTGTCCACCAGCTACACACACACACACACACAACACACACACACACATCATTATCAGTGAGGTGCAGATGTGGACTGGACTCAGATGTTTGTTAGAAGAGCCTGCACAGAAATCTGCTCCATCACAGCTCACACGATCAAAGTGTGTGTGTGTGTGTGTGTGTGTGTGTGTGTGTGTGTGTGTGTGTGTGTGTGTGTGTGTGTGTGTGTGTGTGTGTGTGTGTGTGTGTGTGTGGTGTGTGTGTGTGTGTGTGTGTGTGTGTGTGTGTGTGTGTGTGTGTGTGTGTGTGTGTGTGTGTGTGTGTGTGTGTGTGTGTGTGTGTGATGTAGTGTAAATGTGCATGTTGACATGCCTTCCTAATAATGTCAAAGCGTTCATGAACAGTAGCCATGTTGAAACACGGTTTGAGTTTCCGTGAGTCAAGCCGCACTTCTCGGCTCAAACTTTGCGTTATCATTTCTCCCAGCGACTCTCTTCCCATAATTCCCAGAGCGGTGACATGTTTCCGTTCGCCCATCACCCTCTGATTTCCCCCCTCGCCCTCTTTCCGCTTTCAACCAGTTTAGTATAATTCTCCAGCCAGTGCTTTGATGCATTCCCACCGAGCTTCGGTGTTTCTGGCTGTGTTTATTTCAACTGTAGCCTGATTCTCAGTTGTTGTAATCATCTGCATTACTTTTGTTTGCGTAAACAAACATTCTCATGTAATAACTCATGAACTATTATGTGTTACACATATTCATATCCTGATTTGATTGTAATCCAGCAGGGTTTGTTTACACTCGCACACATGCGACTTTGCACACATCAAATGTGCCGCGTTGGATATTCATTATGTAAATGCGCTAATGAAGTAAAGGCACTTCAAAGGGATTCGCTTATGAATATTCAGAATTGTCTTGTGTCTTTGCTCCTGGCTGCGCGCGAGTATGTTCGGACCACATGGCCCCTGACACGCTGACTTTATGTATTTAGACAAGCCAAGAAATGCCCATATGTACGTTATGAATTTCAAAGGAAGCATAACACACACACACACACACACACACACACACACACACACACACACACACACTCTCTGAACGAGGCTGTTTAACTCCCGAGCGCTGCAGAGAAAGGCATAGGTGGTGGTATCTAAAGGAAAAGTGAGATATTGGTGACAAATACAAAAGCAAAAATGTGAAAGATAGAAATATGAGAGAGCGGTTGCACATTTGGTGGAGTATCATAGACTTGTTTCAGTCACAACCCAGACATCTTAGAGAAGAGCACTTCACTGATAGCACACGGCCATCGTAGAGACGTCTATTCATCTGATGCACTTAACAGTGTTTGCTGCAATATCTACAACTTGTCTCTATATTTGCAAAAATATGTTACGGTATCTGTAGCATCGCTATATGTATCTCTAAAATATGTGTTCTGAAATCTGCACCAATGTCCATGCTTCAGAGCACAATATATGCTGCAATATCTGCAGTTTGTCTATACATACTGTTGCTATAGTTCTACGATAAAATTGACAATCCACAATATATTTTAGTCAAAGAAAACTTGACATTTTAGGCAATAAGATTATTATGAATTAACCGTACAGCAGTATTTATTTTGGCAGCCATTTTTTATTTAGTCTTAGTCTTACTCAAATGTATATTTTAGTTATCATATTTAGTCAATCTTTTCCTGTTTTTGTTCAGTCAAGTTTAATTCAATGAAATGTTATGAGCATTTTAGTCAGATTTTAGTCAATCTAAGTCACATTTCCGTCTTGCTGTATAATGGTTAAACTGATTAAAAAATGTTTGCTCACAATTATTATCATAATGATTGTTATCACTTGAGAAATGTACTTTTGCATTTCAGGTATTGCACTTTCATTTAGCACAAATCAGTAGAATGTGGACTCATGCATGGTTTATTTACCTCATCTAATGAATGTACTGATTATTAAAGGCTTTTTATTATATAAATTAATAGCAAAGACTTATGCAGTCTCCCTGTTTACATTATGAAAACTGCTAAAACAAACGAAAAATATTATAACAGTGAAATTCCTAGTAATTCCACTCCTTCCAGATTGTAATAGTCTGTGTTTGTCTATTAAAACAACAGCGGTACACTTTCAGCGATCACAGTACAGTCGAGATCTCCTGACAGAACACACACCGGCTGAGAAACACTTTCATTGAGATGCTAAACTCCAGCTGCTTCGTCACTGTTTTCAGATCATCATCGGCACGCTTCAGCAATAAAGAGCGAGCGCGTGCGCATGGTTGCCAGATTGCTCAAAATAAGCAAAACACCGGGCAGAAAATGCATCCTTGTAACAGCGAAGCTCTGATTCGGGGATTTGAACTCTTGATATCTGCAACCGCACTCATGATAATGCATGTTAATGCATAATGCAATAACATTGTCACCTTTTTTTGAAGAAAATAGACATTTACATTTTTGAATACATTTTAGTCTCGTCTTTTTTTGGCGATATAGTCATAGCTTTCGTTATTTGACCTTATGGTCGTCTCGTCTTAATCATGGGAATTTTTTTGTCATAGTTTTCGTTAAAGAAATTAACACTTAGTTGCAGTATTGGATGCTCTAATCGCTATATACACAGAATAACTGTCTGTTGTCACAAAGGTCAATATTGTCAATGATGTCATACAAGTCGCTGTAAGCCACAATGTGCAGTTTGTTGCTATAATGTTTGATGTCAGCAAATTCAGCATGTCCTTTCAATAGTTTATTTGTACACAAGCATGACTCTGCAAACAGAACATGATTCTCTAGATCACATGTTGTGTTGTAAGCACATACTCTCTCTCTCTCTCGCTCATGTGAGAGCTTCATGTATTCACAGACGCTGAAGTTGTTGCAGTACATCATAAAACGTTGTCTTTCCCGCCTTCACGTTCTTGACGAACGTTGTTCTTTTTCACTTTCGGCTCTGAGCTCGCTCTCTTTCATGGTGGGGCCCTACAGGAAGTGGGTGTGTGTGTTAGTTTGGAGTGGGATGGAGGGAAAGAGGAGGGGAAACGGAGGATGCTGAATAAAATAATAAACAGCTGCCACTGGAGGGAAAGACAGGAGAGAGAGAGAGCGGGAAAAGTCAGCTCTGGGAGCCAGCAGTCAGAGTAGACCACAGAAGAGGAAAGCTGGCCAGTCAGAGAGTTTCAGGAAAACTTCTGGAGAACTTCAAGCTGCCTGTGGAGATCTTTACACCCAGAAAGAAAACCTCATCTCAGACCTCCATCTGGATGGATGTCCTTCAAGTGCTGATGTGAAGATCAAAGTGCACTTGTGAAACTTTGGGTTCGAGCAGAGATGAAGACCTTCACATCTCACTTGCTTCTGGCCTCTCCACATGTCTAGATTTGGAGATGTTCTCCTCAAGATCAGATCTCGCAGAGCGAGAGTGAATCAGACAGCCGTGCTGCTCTCCTGCCCTGCCCGTCAGAGCGATCCACAAAGAAGCTCTTGACACGGGTAATTGAGTGCAAACGCTTGCCCGAGGGTCACAGGAACCTGGAGGAACAAGACACTTTCTGTGTGTGTCTGGACTAGAGAGAGAGAGCCGTGTGTGTGCTTTGTGAGAACAAGCGGCTAAGTCATCTCCAGATCACTGAACCAACATTTGGATATTCTAACTCTATCTTCAATCTGCCTCCATTATCCAGGCCTACAGAAGATCCTAAACACCGAGCAAGACCCATCCGACGCTGGAGCATGCGTCTCTCAGCACAAAGCGGCAGAGCTTCGGCACAGGGTCCGCTCCACGCCGCCAGACGTGTGTGTGTGCTCTCCACAGATGTTCCTGCATATGATAAGCTGTGTTATGCGTGTGTGGACCCCCAGACGAGACTGATCCGTTGCCAGATTTCTCTCCGTCGTTGGCGTTTGGGAATGTAGCGTGGTAGAGGGAGACGGAGATCATGATGATTGGTCTGAAGTTCAGCTTGCAGGAGTTGCTGCAGAGGTTTGAGGAGGTATTTGTTTGATTGTGGAGGAAAGGATCGCGACTGAGTCCGACGGTTACACAAGTGCCAAAAGCCAGATTGTTGGAGACCACATCTGTGACACCGTTGTAGATGTAATACAATGTATTGTTTAAAGTGTAACTACACAACTAATTACTGAGTGCTATTAATTAATAACATGCAATTAGCAGGGTTATTATCAGTAACATAACCATAAAAGCATTGTATTACTTGAAATAAAACAAACATTAATTGAAGTAAAATATCAAAAACTTATAAAAAAATTTCAGCTAGTTATCAAGGCAGCACTTCGAATTTTCAGTCATAATTGTAAAACTAAATAAACTAAAACTTAATAAAAACTATCTAGACACATGAAACAAATTAAAATAAATATTAGAAACAACAAGATTACTGCAATTTTAAGCAACTCTAAAATGAAAACAAAAAAGAAAATACATAAATTGATACTTGAATTACACCAGTACTTTTAGGTGTAGGGTTAGTTGCTTATAATTATGTAATTTACTGTTATTAATATAATAAGTGTATGTAACATGTAACAAGGACACTGTAAAATTAAGCGTTACCAAAATTAAGAACACTAAGAAAAAAAATATGAATATTAAATGATGTAAAATGTGTATTTTATATATATATATATATATATATACAGAAATATTATGCATTCATATACAATATAGATCATCTACATCTAAATTGTAGAAATGATAGTTTGATCCTCACTAATGTAAAATACTCAAACGCTTAAACTCGAACATCTACTCTAAAGAAACGTTTACAATCGGAGGTTTATCTAGGATGCTGTGCGTTTGAGTTCCCCTTCAGAACACCATGAGGCGACACATGGAGACGTCTACCTTCTCTTTAAACCACTAACACTTAAGCATGAGAAGCTAAATAACATGTTTGTGATTGGGACAGTTCACCACACGCAGTGGACAGTTTCATCCGGTACATATTGCTGTGGGTGACACAATGATCTGTTTATCACAAAATCATTCTTTAATCAAACCGTTATAACATTTCCTGATCTGTAAAGAAAGCCCCATAAAGGCTGATCTGTGAACTGTCCCAATGTTGTCCTCGATCAAGACACTTAAGCTCAGGTCCCTGGAGGGGACGGTACAGCAGCAAGTGTACTGATAGTCACTTTTGCTATCTGTGCAATAACTACTTCCAGGAAAGAGAGGCTTTCAAAGCGCACTCAGTGTGAAGAGCATCTCCCACCTGTGTGTGTGTGTGTGTGTGTGTGTGTGTGTGTGTGTGTGTGTGTGTGTGTGTGTGTGTGTGTGTGTGTGTGTGTGTGTGTGTGTGTGTGTGTGTGTGTGTGTGTGTGTGTGTGTGTGTGTGTGTGTGTGTGTGTGTGTGTGTGTGTGTGTGTGTGTGTGTGTGTGTGTGTGTGTGTGTGTGTGTGTGTGTGTGTGTGTGTGTGTGTGTGTGTGTGTGTGTGTGTGTGTGTGTGTCAATGAGGATGCTTCCGCCAACAAACAAGGAAAGGTCAAACATGAAAATGTCAGTTTTTTTTTCTTTTAACCTCTCTCTCTCTCTCTCTCGCTTGGGTTTGTGGGTAAGTCTGGTTAAATTAGAGCACGCTGAACGACAGCCCTGGGAGTCTTTATGATCGAGAAGCAATTATTTAACTTTATAAACGAGAAAAGCTTTTTTAATGCCTCGTTTAATAGGTCAGACTGCCAGATGAGGGAGTTTTAGTGTGTGTGTGGGGCTCGTGCTTGAATGGATCACAGTTAAATATTTAATCAAGAACTATAACGGATGAACAGCAGAAATGAGATTTCTCGAGCACTGAAGCTTCATTCGGCTGCTTCGTGTGTTCGTGTGTCATGTGAATTAGGCAGTTGCTCTCTTGATTCAAATAGCAGCTATAAATGACAATAACCTTCCAGAATGGCAAGCTCTCATCTGATTGGCTGACTGTGTTTATTCTTGGCATCGGTTGTAGCTGTTCACCTGGGAAAAATAGCCCTATTTACCTCATACCAGGCAACATCTTTTGAGGAAGATGCATTCACTGCATTTCCCAAAGTTAGTGAGGTTCATGAAGTTTTGTTTAAAGTCATTTGTTTTGTTGGAGTCTTTTTTTTTCTCTTTCAGCTTTGTTGTTTCAGACATTCTCTTTTGTTTTTAATTTTTTTTCATTGACAGTTTTATTGTTTCGGACTTTGTGTTTTAGTTTTTTTCTTTGTTCACTGACAGATTTGTTGTTTGAGACCATTCTGTATCTAGTAATACAGATATCCAATAGATCTGTTTGAGTCTATTTATATGTGAGTCAGACAGTGTCTTACAGTGTAAGTAGACTTTCTCATTCAATTCTATCAGGACCTTCAACATGACACTACTTTATTTCATCTCTATGCGTCCGGATGTGTGTTTCAGCAGCGTACAGTTAGCGCTGTTGTGTGTGTTCATTGGTATTCTGGTGTATGTTGTTTAAAAGAGTGACCGAGAGAGAGTTTGTCAAGTATCAGAGTGCACTTTGCAAATGAACTGGAAAAGACCTGAACCTCCCCCTACTGTCCTTTACATGTCTCAATATGTCAAATTCAAATTGCACAAAACATTGCACAAAAAGCATATCAGTTTGTGCTGTTGGGGGGGGGGGGCAGCACTGCAACTGCTGCTCCAAGCGATGTTGGTGTATGATACATATCCAGAGTAACATTAGATGGGAAATCCTGCAGTGTGCTGTGGTGTTGTGCAGTTCACTAGTAAAATATTACAGTTTGGTTTTAAACATGATGCAAGTGCTGGTCAATTGTGTTTTTGTCACAGGTGTATGAAATAAGTTGTGGTGCTGTGTTATATAAGGAATGAAATCCGAGGTCTATAATCTACTGAAACTAAATAAACCAAAAATAGACCAAAATAAACTTAGTAACAAAAAATATAAAAAGTTAAGTATTAGTTCATAACTAATAATTATATTGGATGATGTGAAAGACTGCATTATGTGCTCATTGTCTTTGTGTGCTTTCACATGTAGAGTGATTAATCTTCAGTTCTGTGTGTGTGTGTGTGTGTGTGTGTGTGTGTGTGTGTGTGGTGAGGTTCAGGATCAAACTGACAGCTTTAATTGTGTGTTTTCCTCTCAGCGGAGGTGTGGAAACGACTCTGTCTATCTTTGATTTATTTATCTTTTCCTTTGCCGAATCCACATAATGAAGGTGGTAACAGTGTAATTAAAGCAGTCTCTGTCTCTCTCTGTGTGTAGGACATCCAGGCGGAGATCGAGGCTCATAATGATGTCTTCAAGAGTGTGGATGGGAATAAGATGAAGATGGTGAAGGCTCTGGGGAGCTCAGAGGAAGCAGTTTTCCTCCAACAGAGACTGGATGATATGAACCAGCGCTGGAACGACCTGAAGGCCAAATCAGCCAATATACGGTCAGTCACACACACACACAGTTCAAGTGCTCACACCTTAATGTTGAAGTCACTTAAAAACCATCAAACACGAGTCACTTAGTAAGGGCAGATAGAGCTGTGGTTCACTTCGTGTGTGCGTGCGTGCGTGCGTGTGCGTGTGTGTGTGTGTGTGGACTAGGGATGGGTACCGAAACCCGGTATTTAATCGGTCTCGGGGCTAAATTATGAAAGACCGGAGTATCGATAAGCTCTGACGTTAACGGTTCTGCTATCGGTATTGGAGAAATTAAGAAAACACACATGCATCTATTATTGCTATATATACACATTATCAAATTCTATTATCAAATGCAAATTCTATCTCACCAGAGTTGCCAGCTGTTTTTATGAGCAATAATATTCAAACATTTGTCTATGATGCATTTTTGCTATTCGCAATTTAGAAGCGAGATCGCGCTCACGTGGAGAAGTTTCAGCACGCGCAACATGAAAGCCCTTTTTAATCATGATAGAAGAGTGAACTAACCATTAAAACATATGCTTACACTTTAGGCCTGTGGCTGTTATATTAAACTAAGTTTATTATTATTTTATTTTATTTTATTTTGGCTTCTAAGGATTACAGCCGTGTTTTTTCTAGCACAACTTCCTTCCCTTCACAGCGGTGCGCATTCGTTCCTCTCTGACCAAAACTTAACACCAGAATCAGATCAATCGTTTGTCGATTGTTGTAAAATGCCGTCTTTACAGTTGCTAAATGGCTGGACATGTTTGATAATAAAACGTTGAAAGTACAATCCACACCACACGAGTATAGGGAATACCCATCCCTAGTGTGGACCAACAGGAGACTGTGTGTGTGAGAGAGAAAAAACGTTTAATTGTGTTCTAATCTAATTAGGCACTAATTAGTGAACACCTGTAATTACAATGCAAGTCTTGCTGATGCATCCATTAACACACACACACCAGGGCTTGACACTTCTTTTTTCCCTAGGATGGCATGAATTTTTAAGTAGAAAAAATAAGCACACAAAAAAAAAATATATATATATATATAACTTTAGGGGTGCAATTGAAATATATCAAATAACATGTTTTCCCTTAATAAAAGGATACAAGGAGATATTTACAAGCAAAGTGATTTAATTTTTTCGAATACAAAAATGCACAACATATTTGTTGCTTCAAGCTGTATTTAATAATACTGCAATTATTTATAGGCCTACTTTAAACAGTATAAACTATATTGGCATAGTCTGTTTATTACAATTATACATATATCTGTATAATTATAAATACACCAGGACTCTTATTTTGAAATGTCTATGCTTTACTGCTTGTTCAACACCAGGGAGATCAAATATGCACTCTTACTGCCATCTACAACATATTGCAATATAAATGCCACAAAGTAAACATTGTCATAGTTCATCAACAACAGATCATGATCAATCTATTGATTTAAAAGTGATCTGCTTTGAAACCGCGAGCTTGGAGAATACACAGCACCGTGTTCTTACTTTGAAACTTGTAGCGCTCATTTATTTTTATTTTTGAAATAAGACTCTAATTAAATTTTATAATCCTTATTGTATTTTTTGAAGGATCCACTTGGTCTTTTTTTATTCGTGCACATGCTTCTAAACACATTTGTGACCCTGGACCACAAAACCAGACATAAGGGTTCGATGTTATACATCATCTGAAAGATGAATAAATAAGCTTTCCATTGATGTATGGTTTTTGTTAGGATAGGACAATATTTGTCTGAGATACAAGTACACTCTTAAAAATAAAGGTGCTTCAAAAGATTCTTCAAGCGATGCCATAAAAGAACCATAAAGTGGTTCCACATAGAACCATTCAGTCAAAGGTTCTTTAAAGAACATCTCTTTCTTATCTTTTTATGATCTGAAGAAGCTTTTGTGAAACAGAAAGGTTCTTAATGGAACCATTTAGACAAAAATGTTCTTCTATGGCATCATGAAGCACCTTTATTTCTAAGAGTGTATTTGAAAAACTAATCTGAGGGTGTAAAAAAAATGTAATATTGAGAAAATCATCTTTAAAGTTGTCCAAATTAAGTTCTTAGCAATGCATATTACTAATCAAAAATAAGTTTTTATATATTTACAGTAGGCAATTTACTAAATATCTTCACGGAACATAATATTTACTTAATATCCTAATGATTTTTGGCATAAAAGAAAAATTTATAATTTTTACCCATACAGTGTATTTCTGGCTATTGCTACAAATATCCTCCAGCGACTTAAACTGCTTTAGTGCTCCAGGGTCACATATTAGAGTTCTGCCACAAGCCACATCTATCTCTAATAGCAAATGTGAGTATAATGCTCGCACTGTCAACCCCTGTGCGCACACACACACACACACACACACACACACACACACACACACACACACACAAAGCAAGCCTCATCTGTTGCACTCATTCTGTTCAGAGAAAGACTGTTTGAAGTTTTCCTGTGTTTGTGGGAAGTCCTGATCTTCACCAGTACTCAGAAGTGTGTGCACGTGTGTGCAGGGCTCATCTGGAGGCCAGTACTGAGCGCTCGAACCGGCTTCTGTCGCTCCTGGAGGAGCTGGGCTGCTGGATCAGTGTGAAGGATGAGGAGCTGAACAGACAGATGCCCATCGGAGGAGACGTGCCCACAGTGCAGCAGCAGCAGACCCACTGCACGGTGAGAGCCGGTCTCATCCTCGCGTCTCAACTGCTCATATCATTCTGTACCCTTCTCCTCTGTCACCTTATCTCTTTCTTCTCAGCTCGTCTCATCTCTCTTTTTTCAAGTCATCTTACTGCATTAATGCAAGCGATTACATTTAATTTAACGCAGTTAACACAAGGGCAGGGCTATGGTTAGCCACACAACAGCACTTAAACACTACTCTTCTCATCTTGTCTCGTCTGTCTCTTCTGAATTGGTTTTCTTTCTCGTCTCATCTCATGTTCTCCTATCTTTCTCTTCTCATTGTTTCTTGTCCTCTCTCATCTTTGGTCTCTTCTTAGCTTGTCTCTTTCATTTACTCTCATCTCATTTTCTTTTTTTCAACATGTCTGTTCGCTCGTCTCATCTCACCTCATTTTGTTTCACGTTTTCCTCTTAGATCTTTCTCTTCTTCTCTCTCATCTCATGCTGTGCCGTTCTCTTCTCATTGTCTCCTCTCGCATCTTTCATCCCATCCGGTCTCATTTTTGTCCCACTTTGTGTCTCTTTGTTTTCCTATTGTGTCGTCTTTTCTCTGTTTGACTGGTCTCGTCTTGTCTTTTCTTTCCTCTCTCTTATATCGTTCAGTTCTCATTTGTCTTTTCTTCTTTTTTTCTCTTAATCATCTTATTTTGAATGCCCTCCACAATAGTCTTTTTTTCTTATTATTTTGATCTAGTCTAGTTAGTTTTTCATCTCATCTCATGTCCTCTGTTGTAAACTCTGTATCATATTGTCTCTCTCTCGTCTCTCACTCGTCTCTTCTCGTTTTAATCTCTTCTCGTTCTCGTCTCTCACTCGTCTCTTCTCATTCTTTTCTCTCTCTCGTCTCTCTCTCTCGTCTCTTCTCGTTCCCGTCTCTCTCTCATCTCTTCTCGTCTCTCTCTCTCTCTCGTCTCTCTCGTTCTCGTCTCTCTTCTCGTACTTCTCTCTCTCTCTCTCGTCTCTTCTCGTTCCCTTCTCTCTCTCTCTCGTCTCTTCTCGTTCCCATCTCTCTCTCTCTCTCTTCTCGTCTCTCTCTCTCTCTCTCTCTCGTCTCTCTCTCTCTCTCGTCTCTTCTCGTTCCCGTCTCTCTCTCGTCTCTTCTCGTTCTCGTCTCTCTCTCTCTCGTCTCTTCTCGTTCTCTCTCTCTCTCGTCTCTTCTCGTTCCCGTCTCTCTCTCTCTCTCTCTCTCTCTCTCTTCTCTCTCTCTCTCGTCTCTTCTCGTTCTCGTCTCTCTCTCGTTCTCTCTCTCTCTCGTCTCTTCTCGTTCTCTCTCTCTCTCTCTCTCTCTCTCGTCTCTTCTCGTTCTCGTCTCTCTCTCTCTCTCTCTCGTCTCTTCTCGTTCTCGTCTCTCTCTCATCTCTGTCTCTCTCTCGTTCCCGTCTCTCTCTCTCTCTCTCTCTTCTCGTTCCCGTCTCTCTCTCTCTCTCGTCTCTTCTCGTTCTTTTCTCTCTCTCGTCTCTTCTATCTCTCTCTCTCGTCTCTTCTCGTTCCCGTCTCTCTCTCTCTCGTCATTCTCGTCTCTCACTTGCCTCTTCTTTCTCATGTCCTCTCGTCTCATCTCGTCTCTCTTTATTGTCCTGTCTCTTCTCTTCTTCTCAACAGCTGTGTCGTCTAGTCTTTCATCTTCTCTGGTCTCATCCTCTGTCTCATTTTGTCTTTCTTATTTGTGTCTCCTTATTATATGTCTCTCCTCTCCATCCTATAATCTTCAACACCCCCCCCCCACACACACACACACACCCCCACACCCCCCTCCCTCTCGTCAGGTTCTCTTGCTGGAAATATTGCAGTGTTTATGCTCCTCAGCTGAACGGTTATATTGTGATATGTCACTGACCTAACACATGACCGAATGTGTCATTAACCATCTGTGTAATAATGACAGTAATCAAGATAATAACAGGCCTGAGCTGCACAATCAGAGCGTTTGCACTCTCACCTTTACCCAAAACATTTTAATCAGTGTTTGACTGACCCGGGGTCACATATAATGACTTCACATTCGCAGATCCAGAGAGCAGTTTAAGGAGGTTTCTGTTATAAGATTTCGATCTGTTTAGGCATGTGTTCTGCTGTATGATGCAGGAATACCTACAGTGCTCTGAACACACCACACTAAACCACCGCAGGGAATTATGGGAAGGTGGCAGGAAGGTTGAAACTGTAACGAGTCTGTGACAGTTTGGTTATGCTCGCTCTCTCTTTCTCTCTTTCTCTAGACAGTTTGACTAATGATTCTCTGGAGCGAAGAGAAAGATTGCCCCCCATTTTGACTCTCTCGCTCTCTCTCTCTCTCTGCTCTCTCTCGCTCTCTCTCTCTCTCTCTCTCTCTCTCTCTCTCTCTCGCTTCTCTCTCTCGCTCTCTCTCTCTCTCGCTTTCTCTCTCTCGCTTTCTCTCTATCTCTCTCGCTCTCTTGCTCTCTCTCTCTCTCTCTCTCTCTCTCTCTCTCTCTCTCTCTCTCTCTCTCTCTCTCTCTCTCTCTCTCTCTCTCTCTCTCTCTCTCTCTCTCTCTCTCTATCTCTCTCTCCGCCTCATCTTTTTCTTGGGCTCTTATAATAGATTGTCTTTGAGCCGGCTGCCCCGGTAAGAGCTTTAGCCGCGTGGGTACAAAACGCCAGGCCTTTTGAACACGTCACGGCTGATTAGTGTGCCGTGCCAACCGGGCGACCAGGATGGAGCGCCCCAGAACACGAGATGGAAGTGAAAATGAATAATTTGTGTGAGGTCTGATAGACTCAGAAGAGCCGAACACATTGTCTGTCTGAAAGCTTGCACTGATAAAGACACTGAGCCAGTTAAAGAGACGCAGAATGACCTTTATTCCAGGATTAATTGAATGTAATGAGCCCATTAAATGAAATGGAAACGGTGCTTTTTCCATTTTGAAAAGGTGATTTTTAAAGTACAGTTTTGTTTGACTTTTAATATTCGAGTGGTAACTGCATTGTGCCATCTCCAGCTAAATTAATATATTTTATTTCATATATTAATAAGCATGATATGCTGGGATATAATATATTGTTTTTAAAGTACCAGGGTTGACAGTTTTTACAGTTTAATTTGACATTAAATGCATTAAACTACAAGGAGCTTAATAGAAAAATAATTTGAAGCTGGTACTTCCACAAGTTTTAAAGTATCAGTTGTTTATGAAATAAAATCATGGCAACAGGGTTGACACAAGCTGTGTTTCCATCCAAAGATGTGAATTTAACTTATGTGCAAAACTGGAATATGGCATAAAACATTTGAGAATAAAGCACCGTTTCCATCCAACGAGTCAAAGAGAACAAAATCATCACTTCCTGATAAACTGGCACTAAATATCTCTAAGAAAACTCGGAGAAGACACTGAATATAATACGTTTCATATAATGAATGACTTGCTCCTCAGAGCGAGCAGATGAAACACAATTAATGCTGTTATTGCGTCGTGTAAGACGTCCAGACATGCTTTGACGACAGACTTTGCTCAAGCATTTCAGTACAACCAAAACAATATTTCAGATGCTGTGCAGTGAGATCGGTCCGTCGAGTTATCCCGTCCCATCGTGCACAGTCACGTGACTTTTTTGATGCGCAAGGTGGAATTTATTCGCCTAATGTGTTTTAATACTAAACAAATTGATCTTTCTTTAAATAAACTCAATTATAAAAAAAATAATTTAATAGGGATAAATATCTACCTCCGCTTCTGCTCTCAACTATAGTGAACCCTTTTACATTACTAAAAGGTTAATTAACAACTGAGCCCAATCTGAAATTCAATTACTATTTATTTTATCTATAATAATCAACATTCAAATAAAATAATGTAAATTGTAAATTATACAATTTCTATTTGTTGTTGAAACACTATATAATAATTTACAAAGTCATAACTTGTTTCATAAAATATTAATTTAAACATATACATTAAATAATTAAAACATGGTAAAGTAAATATAATGAAGTATAGTCTAGCATTTCACAAAATACTCTTCATTAGACTTCATTTCTCTAGCTAATAACGAACTGTGGACACTGATGACTTGCCGGAGGTTAATGAAATGCTATACGGGACATGTTTGTGACTAATTGAGTGATGACGTGAGGAGTGAGGTGTTCTTTAATGTATATTGTGCGTTAAAACTAGTAATAAATGGGACGGGGTGATCACACTCACATGCCAAAACGCCTGAATTTCCTTGAAAACCTTGAACGATTTGTTCAGTAGACATGCGTACGGTTCCGTTCGATACGACACAGTGGTGTCACGGTTCGGTATGTTTTCGATACGGGGGCCAATTGGTTACGTCTCAATGTTGGAAATGTTTCTGTTTTAAACCATGAAGGCAAGCCATGATATCACACAAGCACTCATGCAAACTTTGTGCAAGAGTCATGCGATGAACGTCTTAATCTCAGTCAATTCACTACAAGCAGAATGTGAACGTAAAAACTGAATGACGGAGTAATGATGAAGCTTTCAGCATCTGACGACGAGAGATGAATCTACTCCAGCATGTGCTGATAACTGTATATAGCTAACTGTTCATTTATTCCCTAAATATTTATCTTGTACATAGTGGGAAAAAATTAGAAGAAACGTATTTAGTGTTAAACCGGTTGTTTTTGAAAGTCGTTGCTTGAAATAAAAGCTTTTTATTTCATTGATTTTTATTGAAGACTGCAGTGTTAATATTTTAATTATAGGACTATAATTCATTATAGTTAGCCGTAGCCTATAAATAACATTTTAATTGAGGAGTAAATAGCCTAATCTTATCCTAATCTTATGTTATGTGGTAATTATTGCGGGGCAAATTAATTGTAATTTTAATTTAATATTAAAAGTAACTTCATAGTAATAATAATATGCCTAATAAAATAATGTATGCCTATATTAATTGGAAATGCCAAATCCTCTTAATATTGCCAATAATTTATGTTTTTGACAATATCTCTGGCTATCATCGATACAAGACCATCTGTTTCGATGCACCGCAGCACGGGGAGGTTACCGCGGGGCAGACAGCACGATGCCTGTTACGTTGTTTGGGCTGCGTTGTTGAGTTCAGTGGCTCTGAGAAAATTATATTTCACACACTTTAAGCTCTTTTATTTTCCAAACGTAATAGGATTAGTCCAACGATGAATCGCTCGGTTTGTAATGCGTTCCGAACCGAAAGCCTCGCACCGAACGGTTCAATACAAATACGTGTATCGTTAAACCCTTAATATATATATATATATATATATATATAAGGGACCAATTCTCACTAATAACTACTGCATATTATGCACATTACTAGCATATTGGCTGTTTATTAGTACTTATAAAGCATATATTAATGCATTGTCTGCATGATCATGTTTCAGATCCCTTTATCCCACCTCGCACCTAAACTTAACAACTACTTTACTAACGATTAATAAGCAACAAATTAGGAGTTTGAGGCAAAAGAGACAATACTGAGAATTGGTTCCTCCCCACACACACACACACACGCACGCACACACACTCGCACACTCACACGCTCGCACACACACACACACACACACTCACTCACTCGCACACACACACACTCGCACACACTCGCACACACACACACACTCACACACACGCACACTCACACACACACACACACATACACGCACACACGCACACACACACGCTCGCACACACACACACACACACACACACACACACACACACTCACACGCGCACACACACACACACACGCACGGACACTCACACTCAAACACACGCACACACACACACACACACACACACTCACACAGACACACACATAAAGGGCACAGATTTTGTAAAATTAAATATATATAAAAATGTGTCTGTTTCTTAACACTCTCAGCTGGTATTTTCTCTCTATTTCATGGATATTGATTGTGTCTCTGTGTGTGGCGGATGTCTATTAACATATTCATGTTTGTCACTTTATCCTCACAGCATTCGTTTGATTATTGGCCATAAAGTAGAAAGTAGACAGTAGCTCTGAATGTTTCTCGTCCTTATGTCTCAGTAATAGTGTTTATTAATCACACATCTAATTATCCAATAGAAAAGCCTCCTTTATTGCTGCTATAATTAAAACGATCAATCACCGTTTTAGAAAGTCCTGCGAGCTGTGTTATTCTCAGTTTTAATGATAAAAGCTGAAATGTGTTCGACCTGTAAAGCTTTTGACCGTTACAAGGACAAGTAATATCAGACACTATTTTGATCAACCTTTTTAATAGGAAAAATCAAACAAAGATACAAATTGTCATCATTTACCCATGTATAATTTAACACTTGTATGTTTTTCAATGGAACATAAAATAAATTTAGCCAGACGTCTGTACCGCTCTTTTCCATTCAGTGACCAGAAAGGACAGAACGGCACTACAAAAGTATCATAAAGTAGTCCATAAGTCCTCTGAAGCAATATAACAGTTTAATGTGAAGAACAGACTCAAATTTATGTACGCATGGTTTCCATTTTTGACCCTGGAGCACAAAAGCAGTCTTAAGTCGCTGGTATATATTTGTAGCAATAGACAAAAATACATTGTAAGGGTCAAAATTATCTATTTTTTTATGCCAAAAATCATTAAGATATTAAGTAGAGATCATGTTCCATTAAGATATTTTGTAAATTTATTACCGTAAATATATAAAAATTAATTTTTGATTAGTAATATGCATTGCTAAGAACTTAATTTGGACAACTTTAAAGATGATTTTCTCAATATTGTGATTTTTTTTGCACCCTCAGATTCCAGATATTAAATTAGTTGTATTTAAGCCGAATATTGTCCTATCATAAACCATACATCAATGGAGAACTTGTGTATTCAGCTTTCAGAAGATGTATTAATCTCAACTTCGAAAAATGGACTGGTTTTGTGGTTCAGGGTCACATATAAGCACTATCATGCTGCATTTGTCACATCACTGTAAGGTTTTTTAGTCCAGGCACCCAGAAAAGGAAATAATGACCTTAAAAAAGTTGGAAACCGTCTTTGCACTGATTGCTGTTACTTTGCCGGCTGAGCTCTGTTCAATCATGGCGACGTCTGTGTGATTTATTCTGATCGTTTGGGTCTTGAATCCTCCACGTGTTAAATAAGAGACAGATTAAAGCTGCCCGAGGCTTTACACATTTCTCTGACCTGAGACAGGAAAAATGACCTCACTATAACTAATAAGATCGTTTTATGCTGCAATAAAGCGATGAAAGACACTTGAGTCTGGTCACCTGACGTGTTTATGTGTCTGATGCTGACAGCGCTGTGTCTTTGTTCGTCTCAATCGAGACATTAGTTATGAATCGGTGTCAGTTTGCTGCTCCGGTATTGATTTCAATGTACATGCTTTTAAATGGATTGCAAGCTAGTTGTCTGGTATTTTTGGTCCAGGGCAGAAACTGCGTCATTGCCTTTGTCTTTCAAGATTTGATTTGTGCTAAAGCCTTTTGCCCTCTCTCTGCTTCTCCTAATTGAAGGCATACAAGCAGATGGAGTTCTAGCTGATAAAAGCGTGTGCTGGCCGAACAGATTGAAATGTGGCTTGACTTGTAGAAGCAGTTTGTCTGTGTTACAGGACAGTAAGCAGCTGATCTCTGACAGATGACAAGAGTCTGAGCAGCAAGTGTCAATGTATCTGCATTGAGCCTGTGCCATCAGGAACTTAAGGACATGTGCTGGTGAAATTTAAGGGATTGATTTTAGCCAATATCACCCTGTAGCCCAAGACCGGTCGCCCACTGAAGCTAAGCAGGGTTGAGCTGGTCAGTACCTGGATGGGAGACCTCCTGGGAAAACTATGTTTCTGCTGGAAGAGGTGTTAGTGAGACCAGCAGGGGGTGCTCACCCTGCAGTCTGTGTGGGTCCTAACACCCCAGTATAGTGATGGGGACACTATACTGTCAACAAGCACCATCCTTCGGACGAGACGTTAAGCCGAGGTCCTGACTCTCTGTGGTCATTAAAAATCCCAGGATGTTCTTCGAAAAAGAGTATGAGTGTAACCCCGGTGTCCTGGCCGAACTTCCCCATTGGCCTCTGACCATCATGGTGTATAATCATCCCCAAACACTGATTGACTTCATCACTCTGTCTCCTCTCCACCAGTAAGCTGGTGTGTGGTGGGCGTTCTGGTGCACTATGGCTGCCGTCACATTATCATCCGGTTGGATGTTGCACACTGCTGGTGGATGAGGAGATACCCCTTCTATGTAAATCGCTTTGAGTGCCTAGAAAAGCGCTATATAAATGTAATGAATTGTTATTATTATTAATTAGCCTTTTAAAGAAATTAGAAATAATTTAGTCATTGGTCATAAAGGATTGTCGTCTTTATCCGTTCTCCCAAAGATTGTTCCCGGTTGAATGCAATTTCAGCTATTTGCCACATTTTCTGTGAAAATGAATTTAGCTACAATTCACATTGTTAACACCTTAAGGACCAATTCTCATTATTAACTAGTTGCTAATTAGCATGCATATTACTAGCATATTGGCTGTTTATAAGTGCCTTAATACTGCATGACTAGATCCTTTAACCCTACCCCATATCTAAACTTAAAATCAACCCTAGTATTAATAAGCAGCAAATTAGGAGTTTGAGGCAAAAGTTGTAGTTATTACTTAGTTAATGGGGAGAATTGGACCGTAAAATTAAGTGTGACCCACGTAGTTTTTCCAAGAGTAGTTGCATCACCTAAACATTACACATGTTAATATGAGAATAATGTGATAAAATGGCTAATCTAATCTAAAACTGCAGCTGATCTTGTCTGTACAGATTCTGTGGATTCAAAATCATTTATAATGTTGCAAAATATTTCGGTTTAAAAAAAATGCAGTTGTTTTGGACACATTAGTCAGGCAATCCTGAAAAAAAGCATGACAACTGTTTTCAATGTTGATGATAATAATAAATGTTTGTTGAGCCGCACTTCAGCATATTAGACTGATTTCTGAAGATCATGTGACACTGAAGACTGGAGTAACGATGCTGAAAATACAGCTTTGATCACAGGAATAAAATACATGTTATTATAAATTAACATTAAAAAGGAATTTTAAAGCATTTATGGTATAATTGGAGAAATTGTAACATCAATTTTTTTTTGTAATGTACTTTTTAAAATAATATTCCATGGCATCACTACAAAAACAATCAGACGAAGTGTGCCTTTATGACAGGACAGTTATTTGACATGAAGTGAAGTGGTAGTGTATATCTATACAGTATGTGTCATATATATGTTAAGTCCATGTGAAGCCAGACACTTTCATACGTGCAAGGACCTTTGCCTGAATAGAAACATGATTTCCCATCATTCTCTGTGGCAGCGCAAGAGCAATAATATATAGAAAATAAATAGAAAACTTGGGGTTTTATTTGTATTGCTGTAGCATTAAAAGCTTCCTGTCTTTGTGCAAAACAACAACATATGAAATGGGACAACAAAATCACTTAAACCCATATCACGGAGTAAAACTTCTAGTATGAAATCATATGAACTTCTCGCAAGGACTTGAAGACAGCAAAAAAAGAAATGTAATTCCAATAACAAACTTTTTTCTACAAATGATTCAATATAAATGCTTAAAAAATGCTCGCTTTACTGATTTGCACTCTTCCAGACATCTGCTCCTTAGACATCCACGTTACATGTATGTGCTTTACTGTAAAGTTTGTATTCCTCAAAGCAAGCGACTAAATTCCTTTCTGTGTTAAATGACGGCATGCCACACATGCTGGACTGTACTGAACCTGGACCAATCTGACTCATAAACACAATGTCCATTTAGTTCAATTCAAAAGTGAAGGTGACGTCCTTCTGAACTGAAGAAAGCAGCACCATAATTATTGTTGCTATAGCAATAAGTGGCACTTTGGCACCACTCCAGCCTCTTGACCTGAGTTTCAGTCTGTCGAGGGCAAGATGCTGCAACAACTGACAAGACTATACAGTCTCTCAGCCTCTCTCCACATCCATCCTTCCCAAAAACAAGCCTTGGGGAGGTTTTGGCAGGAGCTGAGCCATTAGAGCGCTTATTTGGGAGTCTTTTAAAGGTGTTCAGAATGTGTCGAGTAGTTTGCCATTTAATGGCTTTGAATAGTCTTTCACTCCAGGCACAGAGGTTATTCATTATGTGCCATTTAGGACTGTGAATGCACGCCTTTGTGTTTGGCTGTTTGTGTCTGTCAGAAGTGTTTTAAGAGCTCAGGAAGAGCACTGATGATAGCCGCTTTTTGGCTTTAAAAGTGGAAACAGTCATCATCTTTGTGAAAGAGAGAGATGGAAGAGCTTTTCGATTTTTGCCGCTGATGTTGAAAGTTGTTTATTAAAGCATGTTTTAGCTGCAAGTGGATAGTTTGCTCAAAAATGAAAATGATTGATTCACCCTCATGTCAAAACACAAATGAAAGTATTTTTAGTTAAACATAAAATTAGTTTTCTCTTCCTCCAATGAAAGTCCACACAGGCTTTCAAACTTCAAAAAGTTTGTAAATACATTGTAAAAGTAATTCATATGAATTGAGCTGTTTAATACAAGCCTACTGAAGGCATTTAATCACTATATTGGGGCTTTTGGCATATTCTTGCATATTTATTTATTGATGTCATTATATTTAATTATAAATAAGAATATTTAACCGGAAGAGGACTTTTGTTTTGTTATTGGAAGAGCCAAGATGGAGGCATGGCCATGTTATGGTGGGTTGTTTTGGAAAGGCTGAACAATTTCATACACATTTTTTGCATTTGGTTATGTTTTTATGTTTGGAATTTGGAATAAAATATGGTGGATTTTTCTATTCTTGATTAAAAGAGTTATCTTGTGTTATTTTTGAATGAGTTTAAAGTGCTTAAACTCACAGCAATGGCACATGGATAAACCATCACTATTTTAGATTTCATTTAAATTAGCCTTTTATCTTTTGATCAATGCACCTACATAGCGTACATCAAATATGGGAACTGACATCCTTCATGTTCAAGATCAAATCTCACTGTTTTTTGCACGTCAAGACCTTCTGTTTGCCATATTTGATGTGCTCAATATAAGCACATCGGTCAGTGTTTAAATGTCATTAATATTTATGTGAGTCTCTCTCATTCATATTGATTACTTTTATATTTTACTTTTATCTTTGGACTTTTTGAAGCGTCAAAGTTTTGGTGTAATGGGCTTTCAATGGACAAACACAGTTAATTTGTGTTTCAAAGATGAATGAAAGTCTTACGGGAATGACATGAAGGCAAATAAATCACAGAATATCTATTTTTGGGTGAACTATCCCTTTAATGAAGCTGTATAATTAAAGTGTTTAAGGTTATACAGTTTAAACCATTGTAACATCTATCATTGGGGAGGTCGAAAGAAGAGCGAGAAACATGGAGAAATGCAAAAAAAAAGCAAAGCATGATTTGTACCAAACTACACAAGATGAAAAATAACTTATTAAAGGGATAGTTCACTCAAAAATGAGAATCTCAGCCTCAGGTCAATGGGGTTGAACAACTGCTAGAAAGAAACTCATACAGGTTTCACTTGAGTAAATGATGACCGCATTTTCATTTTTGGGTGAACCAACCCCTTCAGGAGTGATTCAAAGTGAAATCTGTTTACAGTTTTTGAGGCAAGTCACAACTTGATACATTAATATGGAATACGGATATGTGTATATTGTATATTTAATGCTGCAGCACCACTGCCATTGCTAAAAGATACCAAAAATGTAGGTGATTTTCACTAGTTTACTTCTGTATCTGTGCTCAATGACGTTCTTCTTTGACCTCATGTGTCTCTTTCTTCATCTTACTCTAATCTTTATGATTTTTTAATATTGGTCGTTATCATCTCCGTAATGCTGTTTAATGGAGCGCTCCTCTAATGTGCGGCTGGTGCTCGCTAGGTTTACAGTAGCAGGATGTAATTAAAAGGCGTATCGCTTCCTTCGGCTTGGTTTAACGACTGTTTCAGAGGTGTGGATGGGTGCCGTGACCCTGCTCTCCAGTCGAGCCTGAGGGACCCAGCCCTCTATCAGAGGAACGGTAATCCAGTTTTCCTCTCCGCTGAGACTTGGCTGTTCATTTAATTGTGTGTGGCTGTACAGAAGTCCTGCGCTGCCTGAAGGCAGGAATTCGTTTTGTCTGAGTTTGAGGACGACTATTAGTTTGGATAATTTGCGTCCGACCCTGCGGAAATGCCTCGTTTGACCTCCGAGATCGTGTTTGCAATTGACCTATCGGTAAGCCCCGCCCCCCTTAGTTACTGTTGCTCCCTCGGACAAACAAACGGAGTGGCTCACTGTCTTACAATGGAAATATTCCATGGAGGGATTTATAAAATCTAAAAAAATAAATACGGTGGATAACTCGAAGCGAGGGTTTACAGATCACAATGCAAGCGGGAGCAGTCTCATATTACGATCGCGGATGAAAACATGCAGGATCAACACTGTTCATGTATTGCAGGGTATGATTAAATTCATGTACATTTAACCGGTTTAATATGGAGAGGCACTGAAATGTAGACCTTCGTTCATGTGTTTTTGACCCACACTGTACACTGTCCGCTATTTAGGTTTGTACGTTAGCATGGACTCACTAACTTTAACGTTAGCTAGTTTTAGTCAGAGATACCTTGCTAAAGCACAAGATAACATTAATGTTCTGCTTGAACAGATGAAAACTGTAACTTAATGAGTGTATGACAACCAGAAAATGAACGTTTTTGTATTCATTTTTATTGGGGTTGAATACTTAGGACATTTTGCTCTGTTTTATTTGTATTCAGGAAATGTAATAAAATAAAATATATTGCCCATCCTCTCAGGATACCTGGAATCAGTGTTACAAGTACCCCAGGCACATCGCTTTTCCATGTTTGAAACATAAACCCCATAAAACTGATGCAAGCTTCGGATCCTCCAATGTTTCTCTATGGTGCTGAAACCTAAAGATGTCCGAGTTCCTCCCCTTTGCAACTGATACTCGATTGCCATTGGCTAGTCTGTGTTCGAGGGGAGGGGCCTATCGATAGGTCAATTGCTCTTTAGTGTCGGTCTTATATGTGCACCCTATCAGTCTTTCACTGCCCTCGTTCTCACCTTTTCTTGATCTCTTTGTTTTTCATTTTGCTCTCCTGCTCACACACAAACATACACACTCTCGGATGGAGCGCTGGCTGACATAAGTTAGATAATGATGGACTGTGATGGACCTAATGGAGAAAAAAAGCCTGATTAAAATAATTAAATTCATGAAAAAAAACTAAAGTAGTCAGGCAAAAAATATTTCTTACCAAAAAAATCTATCTTTCCATCCATCTATCCATGTATCTGATTCTCTGTCTAGTTCATTCTTCCATCTATGTATCTTTTTATTTCTCTGTTAATTGGTCGACTGTTTTCTTAATGACAGTTGTGTTCCGCGCCCATTTCTTCTGGTTTCTGCTGATTTCTATAATTAAGCTCTGTTTATGACTGATTGACAGGTTGTGATGCTATGTTGATGGATGTGTTTTCAGGTTCTGAGGGCGGAGCTTAAGGAGCGTGAGCATTTAGTTCTCGGCACATTGGATCAGGCACATATGTTTCTGGCCGACCAGCCGATCGAAGGACCCGAAGAGCCACGCAAGAACCTGCAACCCAAAACCGGTGAGAGACCATCATTTCTTCATCCTGCTATCCTCTCATGCATTTAATGAAAATAAAAGTTGACAGAAAAGGGATAAAGTGCATAAGTCTTTCTGGGGAAAGTTACTTTTAAAAGTAAGGCACCACAATATTGTGTTACTCCCTAAAAAGCAACGAGTTACTTTAGTTACTTTTTTCCCGAAAGTACTGCGTTATTTGACTTTCTCCTTACTTTTTAAGTCTGCGCTGGGTTTGTGGTTTGTTTTTAATATAAAATTATTTTTTGGCAAATGTGTAAAAGCCTTTTCACACCAAAAGTACAATGAATAAGCGTCAGGCTGAAGGAAATGTAAACTGTGCTGCCATTCTGGATTGCATGAAGAATAGGACGCAGGAGGAGAGAGTTCAACACTCTTCGGCAATTAAAAAAAATGAAATACAAATATTATGTTTATCTAAAGTCATTTTTGTTATTATTATGGTTGAATTGGATCATTAAAGGTCAGCAGGAAAATAATGGTTAATAAAATTTGATTAAATACATAAAGGATGTTGGTGCTATTTAACAGGTTTGCGTCATATTCTGAGTTTACATCTCACTGTTTTTATTAATTTTGAGGAATACTGAATCTGTTTTTGTGCAGATGAGCTGAGTAAATGCATGTTCATATTTAGTCTAGACCTACAGTAACATCATGAACTTACTCCTGTCTTCTCTCAACATGAGGACAGGAGAGCTGGCAGTCAGAAAATGAGAACAAAAATGTGACCCTGGAGCACAAAAGCAGTCTTAAGTCGCTGGTATATATTTGTAGCAATAGACAAAAATACATTGTATGGGTCAAAATTATCGAATTTTATTTTATGCTAAAAATCATTAGGATATTAAGTAAAGATCATGCTCCATGAAGATATGTTGTACATTTCCTACCGTAAATATGTTAAAACTTCATTTTTGATTAGTAATATGCATTGCTAAGAACTTCATTTGGACAACTTTAAAGGCAGATTTTCAAATAGTTGTATCTCGCCCAAATATTTTCATCAATGGAAAGCTTCTTTATTTATCTTTCAGATAATGTATACATCTCAATTTAAAAAAAATGACCCTTATGACTGATTTTTTTGGTCCAGGGTCACAAATGAGAGCAAAGCAACTGGAGTTAGTTACTTATTTGAAATATGTTTTCTTGTAAATGAAAAAATAAAATTTATTTTCTAGTTGCTTGAAAAAGTAATCTGATTACATAACTCATGTTACTTGCTTTACCTCTAACACTGGTGGTGTAGTCATGTGCTTTGTGAACCAAGGAGAGAGTACATTTTACAATAAACATCCGGCACATAAAAACACCTCTGCAGAAGAAATACTTCAGAAACTTAGACCAGTATGAGTGCATCACACACACACACACACACACACACACACACACACACACACACACACACACACACACACACACACACACACACACACACACACACAGAGAGACCAGAGGAGTTTATTTTGATACTCTCTAAGGGATGCTCTTTGATGTAAGTGACTCTCTGATAAGTCGGACACCTCCTGTCAACACGCTTTTAACTGCAGTATCTGATGTCTGGAAAGTTCCTCAGCTCTCTGGACACTTCCACTGGGACCCGCTTGAAAAGCTAATTTAGGACAAACGTCAGATACCACTTATCAGATAGAAAGAGAGCTGTGTGTACGAATGCGCATGCATTTCAGGAGGAGCGTGCGAATGCCCAGTGAAACCGGGTTAATTGGCAGACAAGAGACTGCAGGCTACTTCCACTTTTCAACGTCCTGAAGCTCAATGTTTTCTGTCTTTCAGAAAACTTCAAAGTCATGTAGAGCAGACCGTGTTTGTTTAGGCAAGCAGAACTATTTCTGCCACACGTACTGAAGCTTAGTGATTTAAACAAACCCTTAACTCTGCGTATTAAACTTTGCTGCGTAACTCGTCCTGAACTGTTTCAGCTACAGACATGAAGGACATCTCAGAGTATGGGGCTGCTTGAGGAGAATACCCTGTATTAGTCATTTAAAGTTGACTTTCTTAACTTTGTAGAATATTTTTTTTGACCATTTTCTGTAGTTGCATGCATGCAAACAATTGAAGCAATCTTCAAAATATCTTCTTAATACAGAAACTGCTTACATATAATCCAGTGTGTAAAATGTCCTGATATGCAGAGGAGAATGCACTCTTTTTGGTGTCTGACAGCATTATCAAATTAGGCGATATATTCAAACAGGCTGGGCTACGAAAAAAAGTGTAGTTTTAGAAGATATAAGATAGAACTGCAAGATGCAAACTAACTTTTTTATCAGAATTGCCAAGATATAAACTCTAAATTGAGAAAAAAAATGTATATATATATATATATATTATATATTTATTATGGGATTGAGGATTTTCATAGTCGAATCAGAAATTTCTAATCTTGCCAATATTCGACTGATAGTCGAATCATATGTTTGGAGGCGGGGCAAAATACATTACCAAGAGTCAAGTCAGACATTCAACAGTAATTATTACTGACTTTAACACACCGGGAAAATGTGTAACTTGATTGATATATATAAATATTATTTTTTTTTCTCCAAACTGGACTTTATATCAGTTTGTATCTCACAGTTCTGAGAAAAGAAGTCAGAATTGCGAGTAAAAACATAAGTTCATATTTCATAGCAAGTTCATAGCTCTTAATTCTGACTTTATAACCTAAAATTGTGAGTTTGTCCCAACGCTGAGAAAAATGTCAGAATTGCAAAAAAGTTGGAATTGTGAGATTAAAAAGGCAATTATCTCAAATGTTTTATTCAGTGGCAGAAATGGGATTCAATAAATTGTTGATGTATTTAGTTTTATTATTATTATTAATATTCTTATTATATAGTAACAATATGATAGTATTAATTTCTTAAGAATATACATAAATATATATTTTATGTTCATGTTGATTATATTAATCTTTATGTATATTTGTATTCAATTTTATTGTGTGTATATATAGATATGTATATACATACGTATGTATGTGTGTATGTATATGGTTTTATTTAATGTTTATATAATTTTTTATGTATGTGTGTGTGTATATATATATCTTTTCTGTGAAATTTTGAAGGTGCAGATTCAATGTGACTGGGTTTGTAAGCTTATTTAATTTTCTTACCACAAATGTACACTTTCACATGTACTCCTATTGAAGTCAGCAGTGTTCAGAAGGGCAGTGTTTTCTGATATTTCTCCACACGTCTCACTCTGAACATGCCTCCATTCAGTCCTTGAGCGATCTCTGCACTTCCATTTTCTCTTATCCCTGCGATCAAAGCGCAGAGCTCAGCTATCTGAACCGAACTATCTCACGCGCTCACAAACACACCGCGGGAGCAGCTTACCCAGATAAAATCATACACGACTAATGTTCACGCAAATGCATGTTTTCCAAATTGAACTGAATGTTTTAAAAAGTAAAGCAATCTGTTCCAGCGCTCGTCATCAAATGGGCATAAACAAGCCGCTGCCACACCGTCACTTTCATTTCCATTCAACCCCTGGATCTTAATTGAATTTCAAACCTTTCCAGAAATGCTTGAACGCATTTGAATTTTTAAATTGATTCTCGCTCGGCTGAAACAGAAATATAAAGATGAAAGATCGAGGTGAGCGTTTGCCGAATGGAGAAATCAGTCCTGCCGTTTGTGACGGTTACATTAGCTAAAGTGTCTTCTCACGTCCTCAAAAAGCCTGGAAGCCGAATGAAACAGCAGATGTTTATACTGTAGCCCTGCCTGTAGACATGCCCTGGGCTCTTTCTAAATTGCCCAAACATCTGCCTCCTGTCGTCTGTAAACCTCTCTCTGTTTAGCTCATTAGTAAACACTTTCTTAAATGACCGTGCACTGAGCATATCTTCTGAACATGGTCATTTGCAAAGTGGAAAAGTCAAGTTGTGGTCATATTGATAAATGTGAGATGCCGTTTATATTAGTCTATTCTGAAACCGCTAACACTTTAGCATAGGGGCCAATTCTCACTATTAACTAGTTGCTTATCAGCATGCCTATTATTAACATAACAACTGTTTATTAGTGCTTAGAAAGCACATGACCCATATTATCAATCCCTAATATCTAAACTTAACAACTACTGCAATTAATAAGCAGCAAAGTAGGAGTTTTTTGAGGCAAAAGTCATAGTCAATGGTTTGTTAAAATCGAGCATTGGACCTCAAAATAAAGGGTAACCTTAAAACCTAGTAAACTTCCCATTGGTAACATTTTAGTGGTCGTACAGTAGGCGTATCCCAAACACAGGATGTTCCAGACAGTTTGTGGTAATATTATGCTGTCTTATATCTGATATTTGTCTGGATTGAGATGCGTTAAAATCTATCAAAATTACAGCCAGTCAGACGTTTGTGTAGACAGACTCTCTTTGCAAGCGCACTGCTGTCTCGCTCTCACACAAAATGGATGAGTACACATCAGATTTAATACAAATGAAACATTATCAAAAGCGCCTGTTACAATCTTTGTCACGGACCACACTTGTTCAGTTTAAATGTTCGTGTTTCCTTAAATCTGGAGTAAATCATTCATTATAGCTTTCATTATGGCTGTTAAAATCACACACAATGATGCTTGAAAATCTGTGGTGTAAAGTAAAGGTGGGCGATATACCAGTAGACACAATTAACCGGTAGAGATTTTGTGATGTTGCTGTGGCACACACGTGAAGACATAGAGAAGAATATAGAGCACGGGAGCATTGAACAGAGTTATCTTTGCTGCTTTATAGGCCTTGAATGGTCAAAATCCCCGTCTTTGCAAGTATCCTCGTAAACACAGTAATTTAGGTCTTAAGTGAAAGCAAACAGCTGAGAAAGAAAACCCGTGTAACAGTATATTGGATCCGGACAGCAGTCACTTTAATATCATTCATGTTAATCACACGAGAGGAAATCTCACTGCTCTTGACCAAATCACTTCTGTAACTTTGATAATAAGAAATAGATATTTAGTTTCCAAAGTGAAGAAAATGCTGTTTTTATTCATTTGATTACTTTATACAATGTGTGTAGCATTTCTTATTTATTTGTTCTGCTGTAGTTTTTTTTGTCCTATTGATTGTAATTAGTTTATCGTTCTTATTTAATCGCTGACTGTAAATAACTATATGTGACCCTGGACCACAAAACCAGTCATAAGGGTCAATTTTTCGAAGTTGAGATTTATACATCATCTGAAATCTGAATAAATAATCTTTCTATTGATGTATGGTTTATGATAGGACAATATTTGGCTGAGATACAACTATTTAAAAATCTGGAATCTGAGGGTGCAAAAAAATCACAATATTGAGAAAATCATCTTTAAAGTTGTTAAAATGAATTCTTAGCAATGCATATTACTAATCAAAAATTAAGTTTTGATATATTTACAGTAGGACATTTACAAAATATCTTAATGGAACATGATCTCTACTTAATATCCTAATGATTTTTGACATAAATAAAAATCAATAATTGTAATGTATTTTTGGCTATTGCTACAAATATGCCCCAGCGACGTATGACTGCTTTTGAGCTCCAGGGTCACATTTAATGATATATATTGTTACCGTGAAATAAAATGACTCGTATAAGATTTTGGTCATATCGTCCACCCCTATAGTGTAAAGTTTTAGAGTAAATGTAATTAGTTACTGTACTTTATTTTTTTATTTTTGTGGCTACTTTGAAGTTTACTGTATTAAAGATATTTTTACTCTCTACTTGACAGCATTTTTATTAAGTTTGTAGTAACATTACCATGTCTGCAGTTTATTTTTGCTGTTTGAAATTTCCATTGATTATTATATCTTGGTACTTACCCAAACTTTTCAATACGGATACTTGACGTGAATGCGAGTGCATTCGCAGGTGCTTCATATATGAGACGATTTTGGACATGATTGTTTTGGTTGTGCATTTGCCTGTAATGTTTTTACTCTCCTCACAATTACCATTTTGTGACTGGTGCATCTGTGTTTGCGTGTGCGTGTGCGTGTGCGTGCGTGCGTGCGTGCAATGGGTTTAGCCAAACTAAGGGAGAAAACATGGTATGTTATGAAATAAGGGCTCTGAGCCAGGTGTGATTAAAGCCCATCATTTGTATGTTTTTGTTCAGACACAACATTACAGAACTAGAAACCACTCCAGAATTAGTCTCTTGTTGCTGGCTGAATTTACTTTTTTATTACAAAAGTTTCTTAAGTAACTTAATCGAGGTCAACTGAGATGTAATTTAAATAGAGTTTGCGCCTTGCTGTTTTTCATAGAGCCGACCCCGGAGGAGAAGGCGCAGCGGGTGGCTAAGGCGATTCGTAAGCAGACTGCAGAGGTGGGCGAGCGCTGGGAGAGGCTGATGGGACACGCGGGAACCTGGCAAGAACAGGTGGACAGAGTGCTGGATAAACTCCAGGATCTCCAGAGCTCCATGGACCAACTGGATCTGCGTCTAGCCCAGGCCGAGGAGCTCAAAGCAGGATGGCAACCGGTGGGAGAACTTCTCATAGATTCCCTACAGGATCACATCGATAAAACAACGGTACGCTACTGTTCATGCCAGTATGAAAGTTCAGTCTATTCATCATGGATTATGAAATCTAAAAAATGATAATTCTGTCATCATTCACTCGTGATTTCATTTCAAACCTGTATGACTTACTTTCTTCTGTGGAGCATAAAAGAAGATATTCATCATGATGCTTTTCACTACTAGAAATGGGGGTTGTGAAGCTCCAAAAAGGTGCATAAATGAAAAAAAAATGCTTTTTTTGCAGTATGACAGGTCCTGGTGGTTTTTACTTCTGTTGTATGAACAAGAGCTGTATGAACATTTAGTTTAACATCTTGATCGTAATGAAAGAAACTTAATCCTTTGGGTTTTGAAGAACGCAAGGGAGGGTAAATAGTGACACAATTTCCATTTTTGTGCGAACTATTCCTTTAAGTATTATTCTAGTTAATCATTTTCCTGCCTGAAGTTTTTTTTATAGTTTTATGCCGCGATGATGCTGTTACACCTCTCACACATGCTACGAGTCATTGCCAAATGCTCCGGCTGATGATTTATTTAAATGTGTGTTTGGGCGATATGCAGAGATAAAGATGGTAATGTGATTTATTCCTGTGTGTGTGTTTCAGGCGTTCCGTGATGAGATCGCGCCTCTGAAGCCGGATGTCCGGGCTGTGAATGATTTGGCAGGTCAGCTGACCCCTCTGGACGTCCAGCTGTCCTCCACCACCAACCGCCAGTTAGACAACCTCAACATGCGCTGGAAACTACTGCAGGTCCTTTGCCTTTTTCCATATTACTTTTATTTTTCATTTCCCTTTTGCTTTCCTTCTTCCTCTTCCTGTTGTATTCATGCAGGTGCTCTGCATATTCATTTCCTTTTTAATTTCCTTTTTTATTTTCCCATTTCCTTTGCTTTCCTTTCCTCTTTAATTTTCCTTTCCCTTTCCTGTTTGTTTCATGCAGGTCATCTGCATACCCCTCTCCTTTTCATTTTCCTTTCCTAATTCTTCCTCTTCTTGTTCACTTTGTTCACATTCCGATCCAAATCTTTCCTTTCCGATCCAATCTGATCCAATTTTTTCCTTTCCGATCCAATCCGATCCAATATTTTCCTTTCCTTTCCTTTGCAACCCAATCCGATCCAATGTTTTCCTTTCCGATCCAATTTTTTCCTTTCCTTTCTGATCCAATCCGATCCAATATTTTCCTTTCCTTTCCTTTGCAACCCAATCCAATCCAATGTTTTCCTTTCCGATCCAATTTTTTCCTTTCCTTTCTGATCCAATCCAATCCAATGTTTTCCTTTCCGATCCAATTTTTTCCTTTCCTTTCTGATCCAATCCAATCCAATGTTTTCCTTTCTGATCCAATTTTTTCCTTTCCTTTCTGATCCAATCCGATCCAATTTTTTCCTTTCCTTTCTGATCCAATCCGATCCAATCCTTTCTGATCCAATCCGATCCAATTTTTTCCTTTCCTTTCTGATCCAATCCGATCCAATTTTTTCCTTTCCTTTCCTTTGCAACCCGATCCGATCCAATGTTTTCCTTTCCGATCCAATATTTTCCTTTCCTTGCTGATCCAATCCGATCCAATATTATCCTTTCCTTGCTGATCCAATCCGATCCAATATTTTCCTTTCCAATCCGATCCTATTTTTTCCTTTCCTTTCAATCCGATCAAATTATTATTATTTTTTCTTTCCTTTAACTTTCCTTTCCTTCTCTTTTGCATTCTCTTTTCTAATGAACGATTTTACCAAATTCTAATAAATCCAGTCTCTTCTCGTGTGTTATTAGTGTGTGTGTGTGTCAGGATCTATGCTGTCCTCAGAAGTGTTGTGTGTGTGTTTATGTGTGAGCTTTGATGAGACTGTATCTGTTTTCCTCAGGATCTGTTTAGCATGCACTGACGGTGCAGAAAGACCAAGTCTGAGTGTGTCTGTTCATTACTGTCTTTCATACGCTGAGATTTGTGCCCTGCTGTGACTGTGTGGATGCATTTTTTCAGCTTGTTTGTCATATTCCATTTAGCAGCCAACCTAACTTTCTCTCTCGCCGTCTCCGTCTGTCTCCAGGCGGCTCTAGAGGACAGGTTGAAGCTCTTACATGAAGCACACAGGGATTTTGGACCCTCCTCTCAACACTTCTTATCCAGTGAGTCAAAACACATGAATAAATGCACACTATCATGTCAGCTTTATTTCACTGGGATTCAGTGCTGCCTGCAAAGTGAGTGCTACTTGCTAAGGCAAACTTTACTCCTGAAAAGACCAGCTATATGAGTTCTCAATGGTTAGTGTTGGTTTGAAGCTGGTCTAGTTGGTGGACAAACACAGTGCATGAGCAACTAGTGAAATTGGTTAACCAATGAAGTCTCGCTGGTTAAACTAGTTAAGATCCGGATGGGAACACCGGCACGACAGCATCTAAAACAACACACTCTGGTGACCCGTTTAGCTGTTTTCAGATGTGTATACTAGTGTATAAGGTTAGCCATTTGATCAAACCCATAACCAAGGGTATGATAGATTATCCTGCACAATTTGACATAATTGATGCTTCAATCTTCTCCGAACTTGTTGACGAAAGGTCTTATGTTACTTTACTAAGAGATTTTCATCTTGAAGATATGAAAACCAGTGAAAAATCACTTGAATTTCTTTCTTCTCATTATTTGGGGAGAAGAGTAGCAACTTGTTTCAGTCTCCACTTTAAATATTTAATGTTCATATACTATTCACGGATGTAAATAGTATCAGTGCTGTATTCACAGATATTTGCCAACTCATTCTCATTGAGGGGACAAAAATAATTCAAATTAATTTATTTAAATTAATTGGCACAAGTTTACACTCACACACATGAAAAATGAAGCAGCCAGTGTCAGATACGGTGGAAAATCAGACCTCAGCACACACATATACAACTTTAACAGTGGCAAAGCTTTTGTGTTTAATAATTCAGTTTCAATGGGCTGTCAAGAGCCGTCATTAACACACACACACACACACACTCGTTTTATTTGATCAGTTTTAATGTTTCCTTTATCAGCAACGAAAATGTGCCAATTATATTAAATAAGATGTAACAATAACAGTACATAAAACAATATTCTCTCTCACCTTACACTACTTTCTGAAATGCTGGCAGTAAATGGGGTTAAGGTGTTTGTTTCTTTAACCTTGTGTTACATGCCTCCTTTCCCATCTATGTCTGTGCTGTAAGTTACTCTACAGTGTTATGCTAAGATCCATACAGTTCAGTGTTTTGTGTAATGCTGACATGCGTAAAGCTCTTTACTTAAGACCGTCACTCAGAATTTAGAGGTTTCTTAGAGCCTTTGAAGTTGTACCATCCTGAATCCCATGGCATTCGCTGTGAAAGTACAGTCAATTCTGCTGAGAGAGCAGTTCTGCGATATATAGCATCCGGTGTGAACCTCAGGAACAATACTTTAGTGTCTGGAGAAATTAAAAGAGCCAGTCCGCTGATATGAGAGAGATGTTCTTAATTAATGCTTCATTTACCAACATCAGAGCCCTGATCTCCGCTCTTATCAATCTTTTATTATGTGTCCGCAGCTTCGGTGCAGTTGCCCTGGCAGAGAGCAGTGTCCCCGAATAAAGTGCCCTACTACATCAAGTAAGTGCTCTCTCAGACATAGCCGCACATCTGTTTCCACCTGGACTGATCTCTTTAAGGGTGCTTTCACGTCAGCTTTGACACCAGCGTTCGGATGTTGTGAAACACACTAACAAACGTTTCACAGTTTGGCTGAAATGATGGATTGAGCTGATGCACGGCTCATAGGGACGCACCATTGCCAATTACTTTTAGCATTAACACATTTAAGCCTACATTTCGGGGAGCACATTGTTATTGTACTTTTTTATTTTATTTGTATACATACACTACCGTTCAAAAGTTTGCGTTGGTAAGATTGAAAAAAAAAAAAGTGTAAAGTCTCTGAGGTTGAATATTATTTAATAATAATAAAACAAAAACTGTAAAAATTTGAAATATTATTATGATTTAAATAAAAACTAATTTCTGTTTGAATATATTTAAAATTGTATTTATTTCTGTGATCAAAGCTGAATTTTCAGCATCATTACTCCAGTCTTCAGTGTCACATGATCTTCAGAAATTAGTCTAATATACTGATTTGCTGCTCAGGAAACATTTCTGATTATTATCAATGTTGAAAACAGTTGTGCCGCTTCATATTTTTGTGAAAACAACAATAAAATAGTATATGTTTCAGTAGGGATGGGTATCGATTCAGATGTCCCGATTTGATTCGCTTCTGATTCGATTCTTGATTTGATTCTCATTTTTTTATTGCATTCAGTTAATATAGTTTTAAAACAAATGCTATTGATATTTCAAAAAAATGAACAGTAAACATCAGTTTACAAATAGTGAATTAATAAAAAGAAATTAAGAACAGACCTGTATATTAAACCTATTCTTTTTTGTATAGGGTTTTTTTTAACAAAAATAGGGCCTTATCAAATATTTTTCTGGTAATAAAATGAATTAATGATTAATTTAATTGATCCTAATCAAAGGAAAATTAAACACTTTTATTTTTTGGCAAACAAATGTGATTATTCCTTTAAAAATAAAGTTGTAATATAATAGTAATATATTTCTGTCACAGTTTCTTCACGTTAAACCGAACTCTTATTTTGACGGGTTGCTGTGAAGAACTTGCTGCTGTGTATGTGATATGACGATAGTTTTCTCAAATTAAACAGTAAACTGACTCTCAGAGCCGCTGGAGATGATATTCGTGTGTTCATATCATCATATATTGAGACGGCAGAGACTGAAACACCTCAAGCATCGTCTGCGCTTTAGTATGTGTGTAGTAAACAAAACAGTGGCTCTCGCCATCCGCCATGCATTCGTTGCAGAAATCATGGCGCCTTATGCATGATATCAAATGCTTCCGCTGATTTATAGTATTACTATAGCATGTCACCTGAGCATTGCCAATCACGTATATTGCTTTTCTCTTGTCAACAGTATCTCCGCCATGATAAGCACTGAATGAATGACAGGCTTTCTGTTGTAACATCGCGAAGGTAAATAAGAGGGTGACATCTAGTGCAGAAGACGAATGATAAGATTCAAATCAATCAGATCTTGTTTTAAATGTGTGCTGAAAAAAATACCGGAAAAGATCGATTCACAGCTTTTGAGAATTGATATCAAATTAACGTAATTAAAAAAAAAAATTTTTTTTTTGGCCTTCTTGGCCTGATCTAGGACCCAAGGGTCTCAATGGAGATCAGGTTCTGTATTCCCTGCCCAAAACACAATAGAACATGTAATGGTTTAATTAATGGGAATTGCATTGGTTTTAATGGAAGCTATAATGGTGTCTACTGTATGTGATGGATTCTATTGCTGGGATGTTAAATACTATTGGAAAAATGCCCAAAACATAATACAAAAATTAATTTTGAAATGGTTTTACTGGAAAAAGCTAATGGTTTATAATGGTATTTTAATGGAAACCATTGGGATTTCTGTGATGGTTTCTATTGGGCTTCTATTGTTTTTTTTAGCAGGACTTGTAACTCACATTTGTCATGTAAAAACTGTCAAATCCAAGACACCACGGCAAGCAGGATTTATTCAGTAAATTAAAGTGTGATCTCACAACGTCTCTGCAGACTATAGGCAATTCCCTCAGATACAGCTCCTCTGCCCGAATACATTGTCCCTACAGCTAAGTGCCCATCGAGCCCCGAGAGAGAAAGACAGTTGCTTACAGCAGCATCCTGACAATGAGCCGGCTTGGACATCAGCCAGACATGCAGGAGGATGAAGGACATCCTAGAGAAAAATAATAGAGACCTAAAGAGAAAAAAAAAATAGAATAGACTATGAAAATTCACCATGGCATCTGTGGTGTCCATTGAAATGCATGGTTAACTTTACTACAGTTATTAGTCACTAAACTGTGATGTTGAATTGTTCCAGATCAGCAGTGCGTTACGTGATGTTTTAACCCTGGAGTTTTGTAGTTGAGAGAAGGAGATGAAAGGGGCTGTAAAAGCAGAAACAGACTAAATCAGCCGTGTGTGTTCAGTGACGAATGCCCGGTAGCTGAACTTCTCTTCTCTGACAGTCCCCATATGGCCGTGCATATATGAATACAGCAGAGATGCTTTCTTTCCCGAGGGACGTTTGCAGAAACCCTTGTGTGAGGCTGCTCGAAGCTCTCTGTGCTCTTACATCTAGAGCTGATCTCCAGAACAAACGTTTGGTCCTCTCGGCTCATTGATCTTCCTGTTCTGAGGCAGCTGCAATTAGCAAAGCTTATTGGTCTTCCTAATTAAAAGTCGCTGGCTCTCGGCGCCCTGGTAATTTTGAGGGAAAGCCCTCAGCCGTGTGAAGTCACCCAAGAGTTTTTGCACTTGTGTGATCTTAAAAAAAAAAACTTTTAGTGGATCAAAAAGTGAAAGATGAACCAGTTCTCTTTGCATTCACTCAAAGCATCTTTGCATCTCTTTTGTTCATTTTTAGTAATGTCCACGTCTCACTCTTTTTTGTTTGTTTGTTTGTTTAATGAACAGTAGAACATTAATCAGCTTAGTGCATGGAACCATACCTAACAAATACATTAATTAAATTATTGATTAATTATTTTAATTGTGTTATATTAGCATTGATATTATATTAAGATAATAATTTAAATAGCTCATGTATTTATATATATTCACTCTTTTATGCACCGTCTATAAAACGTGTTTGTATGATTATGATGATGGTGATGATCACATCTATTTATGTTGCATAATGAATGACACAGTGCGTGCTAGTTCTTGCGTCAGTTCATCTGGAGAGAGAGTGAGAGAAAGCTGAGAAGAGATCAAAGCTAGCGTGAGTGTGTGTTGTGGTGTGTGTGTGTGTGTGTGTGTGTGTGTGTGTAAGAGAGATGAGAGAGCAGCATCTAATCCTGTAAGCAGCTCAGCGCTCTCAGTGAAACACCGCTCACATCCTGTACTGTAAACCTCTGTCTGCTGCTCGGGATGCAGAATGTAACCAGGCTGTTCTTTATTTAATAATATACATTTCATTTTTATTTCAGTTTTTTAAACATTTACTCCACCTTTCTAAAGTCTGGGGTTAGTTTCTTTTTCTTTAAAAAATAAATGAATAGTAGTTTTCTTTCTATTTTGCAAGAACACGTTTAATTCTTCAAAAATGACTGATAATGCTTCAGAAGATTTCCATTTCAAATCAATTTGGTTCTGCTGCACTTTCCTAATAAAAAAATCCTGAAGTTTTATGGCTTTCACACACTGAAGTGACACACACACACAAATATCAACATTCACAATAATCAGAAATATTTCTTGATCAGCACAGCAGTATATAAGAATGATTTCTGAAGATCATGTGACACTGAAGACTGGAGTAATGATGCTGAAAATTCAGCTTTGATCACAGAAATATATTCACATAGAACAGTTATCTTAAATTATATTAATATTTCATAGTATTACTGATTTACTGTATCTTGTTCAAATAAATGCAGCCTTGGTTTGCATAAGAAACTTTTTTCAAAAACATTAAAAAAAAATCTTACCAGCCCCAGACTTTAAATGCTGTGTAAATAGTCATTTCATTACAGCACTTGCAATGAAACAGCTAGTGGAAAGTAGATACACAGCCTTAAAAATGTACTGGGGATGTACCACGGTATTTTGATGTTTACCATGTAAATATACGAATAATCATTCACTGCATCAGCAAGATATGCCAGGGTTCTTCTATAATACTTTGAATACTATAGAATCACCAATTCACAAATCCCAGAATGCATTGCCTCAAATTAATAGAGCATTTACTGAAAAAAAGAATCATCTACTTAAAATACATTTTAATTCAATAATTCGTTTTATAAAATTATATATATATATGTACAGCTGACTGTAGTTTTGTAGACAGTGATTCGCTGTCCTGCTATAGATGTTTATTTTGCGATAACCAGTTCAATTATGGCCCAGAGCACAGACCTCCAAACAGCCCGGATCACCGTAGTCCTTGCTGATCCCGCTGAAAATCAATTTATGTGACAGAATGGTCCTCCGCCATCACCTGGCTCCTTACATGCGTCAGTAAAGCTGAGCTCTGAACGCCCATCAGGGTCGGTTTAAGGCTGCACGTGTCCCCGCCGCTCCATCTGTTGGGTCTGGCTGAAACCGCTTGAGCCATCCGGCGATAGCAGCGGAGCAGAGAGGACCTCTATCAACATGTGAATGAGTCATAAATGAGATGATGAGATTCACTCAACACCTGCTGACAGCCTCTGTCCCAGCATCCCTCAGGATCTGCCATGTCTGTCTCTGCTAAATAGAAACTCAGAGACATAGACGTGTTTGCTTGAAAATCTGCTGTCTGCCTCCAGATTATAACCACTCCAGACATTATTCAGCATGTGATTTCCAGTGGTTAATTCTTAAAGAAATAGTTCATGCAAATTGTCCTTCCATCACAGATGTGACTTTCTTGACATTCTGTAACTTTTAGATTTCGGAAATAAAATTAGCTCTGTAGGTACAATGAAAGTGAGTAGAGACTGACTTTTAAGCTCCGAAAAGCATGTGAAGGCAACATAAAAATAATCCATACGACTCATGAAAACACATCTTCTGAAGCGATCTAATCAGTTTTGGGCTAAGAACAGACCAAAATGTAACTTATTTTATAAATCTTGACATCTGCATTCATTTTAGCAGACATTTCAAGCTTGATTACCTTTCCACGCACCATCTAGCTCTGCTCATGCATAACACGCTAAGAACTGCTAAGCTTGAATCATGTGCCAACAATAGCAAGCTGTACAGGGAAAAAACATTACAATGTTCATTTTGGTTCTTTTCTTAACCAATAGCCAGGGGTGCCCAATCCATGTGTTCCAACTTTTCGTCAAGGTGCTGTATGTATTTTTTTGACTGTACTAAATCATAAAACTAGCATAATGCAGCTGTTTGCAGATATTTAGGAAACATGGCAAGTTCATGTATTTGTTTCTCTGAAAAACAGTCCTACAGGACTATTGTAATGTGCTGTATCTGGGTTTGAATCAGCATGCTCTCTCTCGTTTGCAGCTTGTTCAGAACTCAGCTGCTAGACTTTTAACAGGTACAAGGAGGAGAGAGCATATCACTCCTGTGTTGATCAAACTGCATTGGTTACCTGTACGATACAGAATTCACTACAAAATGTTGTTGTATGTTTTCAAGGCTGTGCATGGTCTATCACCTGACTATGTCACTGATTTAATTAGTGTCTGTCAATCCAGTAGATATCTGCGCTCAAATGATCGATTACTCCTAATGGTTCCGCGTTCTCGTCTAAAATGTAGAGGTGATCGTGCTTTCTCTGTGGCAGCTCCTAGGCTCTGGAATGCCCTTCCTCTGTCTATTAGATCTTCTCCAACTGTAGGTGTTTTTCAGAGTGCGCTTAAAACTCATTTGTTTTCTTTAGCCTTGTATGTTACTTTTGTTACTATGTTTTTTTTCATTAGTTTTTATTTTATTATTATTATTATTTTATTGTATCCTTCTCTGTACAGCACTTTGGTTCCAGTCATGGTGTTGAAAGTGCTTTATAAATAAAGGTTGAGTTGAGTTGAGTACAGCCAGTTATGCTGATTTGAAACATAACGTTCCGTGTCGGAATGTCTGTTTTTGTTTTAGTCTGTGTGACTCCGCCCACTGCCAATTAATCCAATAGTATTTCGACACCCCTGGTTGCCAGTTGTCAGAAAACACAGCAAATACCACCATGGAAGCCAGCAAACGAACTGGGTCAGAGATCGCATATTCTACATGACTTAAATTGCCTACCCAATCTAAAAGAATAAATAATTAAACACATTATTAAACCACAGATAAATCAACTCATCAACTTACAGTGTACGGCTCATCGCCTTCCATTGTCAATTGTGCTCATTCCTGTTGTGTGTCCTCAATCTGGCAACCCGTGTGAGTGTCGCAGTCTGTGGTAGAGGGGGCGAGAGAAACTACTCTCCAATATTTTGAATTTTCACTGCAGTACCCTTTTCAACCATTACGGTCATCTAATCAAGGTCTTCAGGAGCACTTGAAGCTTCTGTGCTGCTGTATTGAAACAAATTGGAGTTACTTTACTGGAAAGTGGCCCTCCAGGATTGGACACCCCTGCCCAGCCCTATACTGATTAGATTAATAAAACCGGTTCGGTCACCATTCACTGGCATTGTATAGACCTAGTCAGAGGTATTCTACTATCATTTTGTAGAAGAAAGTGAGAGTAGTGACTGTGCTGATTATTATTGGACAGAGAGTGGTATGTCAGCATTGATTGGCAAATGTTTAGGATTTCTGAAGGAGATACGAGTTGTTCTGGCCCTTGAAAATCTGGCAAACTCATTGCTAGGATGATCTGTGGTGACCGCATACACTGGCCCAAGTCAAAAGAGTCCCTAGGATATTCTAGTCTAAAGATATGGCTCTAGACTCTAACTTTGCCTTTTTTATCATCTGTCAGGCAAACATTTCCAGTCAGATTACTTAGAAGAGTAAACATAATAGCTCTGGGGTTAATTGATATCACTAATCTTAAATATGAGTAGTTTCTTATGAAAATCACAGTTGGTTTCCTCCAAAGGGTGCCGAATCCCATATTGAGCTCATTTCAATCACTAAGGGATTTTTGCTTTATTTGTTTTGATTTTAGGCACAATATTGCTATCTGAGACCATGTCTGTTGGAGATTTCTTTAGTCAAAGAGCAGAATCATGAGTTGTTGATCGCTCAGTGCCATGTTCTCTGACAAATCTGAAGCTGAACGTATACTTCCCTCTGCTCCGGCTCACAGACCATCTGTGTGTGGGAAATAAAGCTCAAGCATATGAAATGTTAAAAGCTTAAGGTTTTTTTAATGTTTGAAAGTGAATAATATATGGCATAAATAATACTATTAAAAGTTAAAATTATTAGTAAAAAATATTACCACAATTATCTTTTTTTTTATCTTACTATAAAATTGTAAATTACAACAATAATATAATTCTGTCTTTCATTTTTATCAATAGAGTTAATGCTAAGACTTTACTTTTACTTTACTTTTAGTCATTTAGCAGACGCTTTTATCCAAAGCGACTTACAAATAAGAAAAAGTAACTCCAATTAAAAGTTCAAACTATAAATATTATATATACACATTTAAGAAGATAAAGAAATTAAATAAAAATGACAAATGCATACAACAACATTTCAAAACTAAACATTTAAATGAAAACAAAAATTAAAGTTAAAACAAGTCAAAATATTAAATCAAGAAAAGGTATGAGTATAATAATTATTCTAACATAACACTAGAGGCCTAAGTATACTTATTTTTTACATAGTAAGAATTGGTTATAAAAACTAACAGAAGTGAAACAAGTAGTAGGAAAGAGGAGAAATAAAAAGCGATACTTATATCCCTTGCCGGTGTCCCTGCCCGGTGGAGTCGCACGGTAGAGTCGATGGTCTTTACACTCTTCGGTCTTCACACGAGGAGGGCTTCACACGGCTGCCGGCTGCCGCGGTATATTAACCTTTTTAAACCCGTCTAACAAATCACTATTTGAAATTCAGCTGAATACACTTTCCTGTTTATCACAACAAATGGCCAAGCAAGCGCAGACACTGACAAGAGACGCGATACAGTACGAGACCAAACGCTAATACTAACGCCAATTGTTAATACTAACAATAAGCTTTTAAAAATATATATTTTTTGTTTGGTCTTTGTGCCCAGATGTTTCAGCAAAAGCAATATGAGGTGTTTTCATGAGATTAAATGTTGTCACATTTGCAATCACAATATGTGATGAAATAATCATGCAAAAAGTCATATTAGAATATGGTGAAAAGTTTCTTGTAACTTATTTCAAAAAGTGAAAAGTTTATATATTTTAGATTCCTTACATGTAAAATAATCCCTAAAGTTTTTTGTTTTAATTTTGATGATTAGAGCTTACAGCTAATGAAAGTCAAAAATCATTATCTCAAAATATTAGAATATTTACATTTGAGATTCAATAAATGATCATCCATACAGTATAAATTCTGGGTATCTCTTGTTCTTTTAAACCACAATAACGGGGAAGACTGCTGACTTGGCAATGGTCCAGAAGACGATCATTGACACCCTCCACAAAGAGGGTAAGTCACAGAGGGTCATTACTGAAAGGGGTGGCTGTTCAAGGAGTGCTGTATCAAAGCATATTAAATGCAAAGTTGACTGGATGGAAGAAATTGGGTAGGAAAAGGTGCAGAAGCAACAGGGATGACTGCAAGCTTGAGAATACTGTCAAGCAAAGCCGATTCAAACACTTGGGAGAGCTTCACAAGGAGTGAACTGAAGCTGGAGTCAGTGCATCAAGAGTCACCACGCTCAGACATCTTCAGGAAAAGGGCTACCAAGCCACTTCTGAAACAGAAACATCGTCAGAAGCATCTTACCTGGGCTAAGGAGAAAAATAACTGGACTGTTGCTCAGTGGTCCAAAGTCCTCTTTTCAGATGAAAGCAAATGTTGCATTTAATTTGGAAATCAAGGTCCCAGAGTCTGGAGGAAGAGTGGAGAGGCACAGAATCCATGTTGCTTGAAGTCCAGTGTGAAGTTTCCACAGTCTGTGATGATTTGGGCTGCCATGTCATCTGCTGGTGTTGGTCCACTGTGTTTTCTGAAGTCCAAAGTCAACGCAGACATCTACCAGGAAATTTTAGAGCACTTCATGCTTCCTTCTGCTGACAAGCTTTATGGAGATGCTGATTTACTTTTCCAGCAGGACTTTAGCACCTTCCCACACTGCCAAAACCACTTTCAAGTTGTTTGCTGACCATGATATTACTGAGTATTACTGTGCTTGATTGGCCAGCCAACATGCCTGTCCTGAACCCCATGTGGAGTCTATGGGATATTTTTAAGAGAAAGATGAGAAACAGTGGATCCAACAATACAGACGAGCTGAAGACTCAATAGTGCCTCAGCAGAGCCACAGACTGATCGCTTCCACGCCGCTCCTCACTGATGCTGGAGTTTGTGCTAAAGCAGCCCCGGCCAAGTATTGAGAGCAAAAATGAACATACTTTAAAGAACTTGAACTTTTCTGTTTTGCAAATCCTTTTTTATTGCTGATTGATCTTAGGAAATATTCAAATATTTTGAGATACTGGATTTATCACTTTCAGCTGTAAGCTATAATCATCAAAATTAAAATTAAAAACTTTTGAAATGTTTTACTTTACGTGTAATGAATCAATAATATATTAAAGTTTCACTTTTTTAAATAAGTAAAAAAAAAAGAACTTTTTCACGATATTCAATTATTTTAGATACACCTGTGTGTGTAGTCATTATTGAAATATTTATTTAAAATCTCAATTTAGTGCTTCAAGTAAATTTTGTACATCTAAGGGGGTTGATAGTGTAAACGAATTGGGAATCACTGACTTAAGAGATTCAAAATTGGTTGGAATCAAAATGTTGTAATTATATTTATAGAAATGGAAACCTGCCATTTCCATAAAAAAATAGACACACTGTGTCCAGTAATCACAAATGCTGAGAAAAGTAGGAGGTACAGCGTGCTCTCATGTGCTGATTCATCAGCCGTCTGCTCTGTGATTCACATCTGAGTAATAACACTGACACACTTTAATAGCCATTGAGTTAGAAATAGTCAGCAGGCAGTTGAAATATTATGATTATTTAGACCCAGTAGGGCTGCATGATTATGACAAAAATCATAATTGTCGATTATTCCCTTGAGATTGTAATTGTGATTATTAATAACTATTATTTTGAACAGATTTATGCCATTGTTTGAAGCTGTATGTCATATTTTATATACAATATATATTTAAAAAAGGCTGAAAACACTCTTTCTGAACTTGTATTGCTTTTCTATAGCATTGAGCCTCAAATGTCAAATATACATTGGTTTGGGTTCTTTAAACAAACAAAAGTAAAAATATGCATGGTAAAATAATGTTATATATATATATATATATAAATATGCATGCATATAAAGTTTAATAATGTTAAAACTAATAGAAAAAAATATATAATATACTAAAGCTATTTATTTTATTTACAATGAAACAGACGAAATGTCAAATTACAGTAACATTTACAGTACAGTTTATATCATCAGGGCTCCAGACTAACATTGGAGAGCAGCGGCGGCACTGAACATATCACAAGTTTAGTCTCTTAGAAATGCACATTAGAGCAGGAGCTTGAGTTGGGATGCAGACGTACACTTGACAGTACCATTGTGAAAACTAACAGCCTCATCTTTTATACATAACCAAAAGTACAGCACCTCATTACCATGGTAAAAAAGTAGCATAACTATATGTTTCATTGGTGTTTGCATTGAAAAACAGTAGCCTAAAGACATTCAGTCAATTACAAATCCACATCAACTGATATAATAATTAACAAAATAATATAATTATATTCCATTATAGTGTTCCGGATAGTGTTCCTGTGTGGCTCAGTGGTAGAGCATTGCGTCAGCAGCGCAAAAGGTTGTGGGTTCGATTCCCAGGGAACACACATACTAATGAAAATGTATAACCTGAATGCAATTGTAAGTCGCTTTGGATAAAAGCGTCTGCTAAATGCATAAATGTAAATAAATATGAATAATATAATAATACTCAATATGAATATCCTACTTTTCTTCCACCTATGGTAAATGTGGGTGATTTGTGGATTGAAAGGTCTTCTAACTGGATCGTTGTTGCACTGTTTCTGCATCAGTGTTGATGAGAATAACAGCTCTGATTTATTTGGTTTTAAACTAGTTTAAAGAGACGTGATTTGTACTGTAGTCTGTGCTGAACTCGAGTGCTTCTTACTGGGTTTCACAGTGTTGTTTAGTGCGTGATCGCGACTGGTCACTGTAATAAACGCTCGCGCTGCACTGTTTTCTCTTGAGGCGAGCGGATTAAAGGTCAGTGTTGTGCGCAGTTCAAACAAGTGCTGCTATTTTGTTCCACTTTTGACACATTTGGTGTTTAACACATCTATCATGCACAACAGGGTGACAACGACTATCAGTTAGACAACATGTCTTTTATCCAGTGTGTTAGAGTTTGTTAAACCCCGCGCTACAAACACCTCTTAAGCACACAGAATGATGCAAGTGGGCATTTTTAATGGTTTATTTCATTTTTAATGAAATTCGATTAATTGTGCATGGCATATAATCCAATCACGATTAGAAATTCGATTAATTGTGCAGCACTAAGACCCAGTGAACCAGACCAATTACAGACAACTTCTGATTGGCTAAAACCCGTCGATTTACAGAAACGTGTTCATGGTTATAGCCGTCCCACAGTCTTATTCTGTTTCTACACGTGTGTCAGACTCTGAGCGAGAGAGGTGAGCATGTGAGGTCAGCGCATGGCTTCTGTCAGGTCGCATCTGACCCGAACCAAATGAAACGGATAGGACAGAGTCCAGTCCACACACACACACAGTCAGAAGCGATTTGAGGCATGTCTTCCTACTTCTGTTAGCTCTCCCTCCACTTCTGCTCTAGACCTTTATCTCATCTGTTTCATTCCACCACTATTTTTCTTCCTTTTCTCGTTCAGCTCAGTCATTCACCCCAAACCTTTTTGTGTCCAGAATAGCACAAACACACACAATAACAGCAGACGGTGTGAGTTGTGTGTGTGTGTAGAGAGTCATATTGTCCCTCTCTTTTCTCTTCTGCAGTCATCAGAGTCAGACGACGTGCTGGGACCATCCCAAGATGACCGAGCTCTATCATTCTCTGTGTAAGTGACACAAACACACTTACAGAGACTGGTGTCTTATCACCCTTCAGAGAGTCTCACCAAAATCCACAGCTGAATAAATACTGGACAGCATCTGTCTGCTGAGGCCTGCTGTCGGTGGAGGTGTGTGTCTGTGTTTGCTGTCTCTGTAAGGCAGGAAACCTCCAGATACACACACACACACACACACACACACACACACACACACACACACACACACACACACACACACACACACACAGACACACACACAAATAAACACGCACCGACAGACACAGACACACACACACACACAAACATGCACAGACAGACACAGACACACACACACAGACACAGAAAGGCACACACAGACACACACACACACACACACATACACACATACAAACATGCACAGACAGACACACACACACACACACACACACACACACACACACACACAGACAGACACACACACACACACAGACACACACACACACACACACACTCACGCACACACACACACACACACACACACACACTCACTCACTCTCACACACACACACACACACACACACACATACAGAGAGGACACACAATGTCATTTGTTAGATGCATTAGGGTTTTATAAAGTAAACAAGAAATGTGTATATTAGTTATTAGTGTAGATTGTTAATTTATAAATATTATATTGCTGCTTGTTAACTCATGTTTGTTCATAATAAATTGGCTAATTAACTCAAACTTTAAATATTAATGTATTAGTGTATGTAGAAATTAACATTAATATTGACTATAATAATGTAAATATTTTCTTCATTGCTATTTCATGCTACCAGTTTTATTTTAGTGTTATTGATATAATATTATAGTATTTAATAATATCTTAAATGAGCTTTTATTTATATGTTCAGTTTCTAGTTTTATTTCTAGTTTAGGTTTTAATAATTGATTTAGGTGTGTTTGTCATTGTTGCTTTTAAATACTTTTGATTTAGCTTTCATTTATTTTAAATTCAGTTTTAGTCATTTTAGTACTTCAACATAAACTTATTGGTAACACTATAAAATACGTTCCCTTTAACATTAATGCATTAACAATGAGCAGTACATCTGTTACAGTATTTATTCATCTTTGTTAAAGTTAATTAATACAAATACAACTGTTCATTGTTCATGTCCATTAAATAATATTAACAGATACAACTTTTGATTGCAATATTAGTAAATGTTGAAATTTACATGAACAAGTACTTTATAAGTTGTTTTTATTGTAAGTTCATGTTATATTTTGTTAGTTTTTTGTCTAATATATATAAATACAATTTAGATATAATATGTATATATATGTGTGTATTTTATTTCAGTCAATGAAAGCAATTTTAATAGTTTAAGTTAACAAAAACAATCAAAAGTTAAAACAAATTGTTTATTTATTTATTTATTGAAGCTTGTAATATGTAATTTGGATAGTTTTAGAGTCAGCCAGATTTGGGGCCAGGTTATGTCGTCTAATATTGATGATAATTCTGTGCTAGTAATGCTAATACACACTTTCATTACATATGTTTACATGTACAACAAATCACTGAGAGCTATAAAAATAACACTAGAAGACCCTGTTATCATGAGATTTTGAAATTAGCTTACAAATTATCTTCAGTCTGTCAAGTATGATGTCCGTGCACAAGACAAGCACTTACAGTTGACAGAAAAGACAGTGTATCGATCATATTTTGACCTTTTCCTAACAAGAACCCAGTTCAACCTGTTAGATGACCTTTACCTTGACTTGTTAACCTTAACTGGTGTGAGAACATGCTTGTCAACACACTCATTAACACAGACCTTTGTTTTCTACTTTTCACATTTTATGTCCTTGTTGTCGTGAAATATTTAATGAAAAGCTGCAGTGTATACCTCTGTTGTCAAGTTCAGATTGTGTCAGACGGTGCAATATTTACAGATTTTACATGTCGTGAATCATTCAAAATAACAGACTGAAATAAACCATTCATCCCTGAATCTAGCATATTTTTCACACATTGAAGATTCCTATTCAGACTGAGTTCACAGGCAGTTCAGTTTACAGCCTTTGTGTTATAAACTTCTGTGTTTGCTTTTTCTTATCCTTTCTCTTCTGTTTCCCTTTAGCTGACCTCAACAACGTGCGCTTCTCTGCATACAGGACGGCTATGAAGACCCGCCGGCTACAGAAAGCCCTCTGCTGTAAGTGTGTGTGTGTGTGTGTGTGTGTGTGTGTGTGTGTGTGTGTGTGTGTGTGTGTGTGTGTGTGTGTGTGTGTGTGTGTGTGTGTGTGTGTGTGTGTGTGTGTGTGTGTGTGTGTGTGTGTGTGTGTGTGTGTGTGTGTGTGTGTGTGTGTGTGTGTGTGTGTGTGTGTGTGTGTGTGTGTGTGTGTGTGTGTGTGTGTGTGTGTCTGTGTGTCTGTCTGTGTCTGTGTCTGTGTGTGTCTGTCTGTTGTCTGTCTGTCTGTCTGTCTGTGTCTGTCTGTCTGTCTGTCTGTCTTCTGTCTGTCTGTCTGTCTGTCTGTCTGTCTGTCTGTCGTGTCTGTCTGTCTGTCTGTGTGTGTCTGTCTGTCTATGCATGTATATGATTAGAACTGCATGTTTGCATTGTCTCTCTCCATCGGCTCAATTAACTCAGAGAGGCCCAATTAACAGCACAGAGAGAATGAGTGAGGAGCCTCCATGCCTCACGTCCTCTTCATTTGCATGTGTGTTTGTTTCTTGAGTTGTTAATTGGTCTCATTAAAAGTGTAAACAGGGAACATGGCATCCATCGCTCCATCAAAGATGAATAGTGTTGATGGTTCAGACGCTGACACCGTGTCCTAACGGAGCGTGACAAGCTATAAAAGTTCATGTTCATCAGGATGTTTGTCCTAACCGGCTGTGACCGCTAACAAGACATTTTACCAGGAGCTTAGTTTCTATTTTTGTAGCTCTGCCCACAAATAAAGCCTCACGAGTTAAAAAAAATCACTCAACAGAACTGTATATTAAACATTGAATTATTTTTACATTATATATGCAATGGTTATGCTAATACCTAATGTTTTATGGCTCTTACAGCTTTTGTTCATCAAGATAATCTTGAGAAACTCGTGTTAGGACTCGTTTCTGCAGCACGTATAACTTGAGTCCAGTGCTTCAGGTGCTGTTCAGGATGAGAGACAGCCACAAAAACACAGAGATGAAATGCCACAAAGCATCTGTTTGACACATCCACTGACGATTACAATAATGCATGTGGAAAACATGAAAATCAAGCCTACCGTGATGAGTTTGGTAGATTTCTGACACCCACGTTCGTTCTTGAAGACATACCTTAAAAGCAAACTTCAAAATGTAGGTTTTGGCATTGCAAGTTTATATTTTGTACTGCATTGCGTAATAAAATATGCATTCACAAGGCTATTCTTTTTGTATAATACTCTAGTAATCACTGCAATAATTTGTGTGTAGTCTGTAAATAATAGACTACATCAGATTATGTAGATTATGCTTTTGCAATAGTGTAAGAGAAACCATGTTCACAACCCCTTCTTGTCATGCATAAGGATAGAGCTTCAAGATTTAACAGCACATGAGATTTAAACTTTAGTAGCAGAAGCTCTGCTAGAGTTCAGTTCAGTCCGTTTCAGCGAGTCATTCAAAACTCAGGTGATTACGAGCGTTGCTCAAAACTGTTCATTGATGTACTCAAATGACATTTCTCTTAAATATTTTAAGTTCATATTGCTGTTAATGACTGTATTGCTGCAGAGTAAATATGCACATTAATGACTGTTTAATTACTTATTTTTAATATATGTCCTCAGTATTTCTCTTGTGCCTGTGAGGGGACAGATACTTCTGATCTTTTCTGATGCCCCAAAAATTGCTGTAATTAAGTCATTGTCTACTATAATATTAAAATATGTATTATTTTGTAAATGTAATTGCTTTATTTATGGGTTATTTTTAATTACTCTTATTTTATTATGTAAAGCACCTCGATGAAGCTACCTTTCAAGACTATATGCAAACATAAATGTTATTATTATTTTTCACCTACATAATATCATTATATTTCTTCTTACTGAAAAAAAACACATTTTAAACTGCTTAAGAAGAAATGCATAAATAAAAAATGTTTAAGCATTTACATGTATAATTATTTATTTGGCAGACATGTTTATCCTAAATGACTTGTATTGCATTCAATCTGCACATTTACGTTTGGTCAGTTCTTGCTTTCTTTGTGAATCGAACCCATGACTTTGGTGTTACTAGTACCATGCATGACTGATTGAAGACACATGCCATTGGTTCCCTCAAGATTTTCTGATGGGTTTTTATAGTTGGGTTTTCTAATATATGAGTAAAACAAGGTCTGTGGTAAATATAAATTGAAGAGACATGGACATTTTTGCTCTTCAACTTAAATTACACACACCCATACCAAAAAATATAAGTATGTTTGTAATAAGTAACTACATAAAGCCATTGGGTTGAGTGAAATTCCCCATTATAAACCCATAGTCTCGAGGGAACCCGTAGTGAATTATTCTTGTGGGTTTTGACGTCACGGCTGCAGCACTCCTGATTGATTTTGATTTCGATGAAGACCAACATGTCTCTCTCTGTCTCTGTCTCAGTGGATCTGCTGGATCTGAGTGTGGCTCAGTCCATGTTCGAGCAGCACAGGTTGACGGTAAACTCCCAGCAGCTGGCGGTTCCTGAGGTCATCAACTGCCTGACGTCTGTCTATGACGGACTGGAGCAGGAACACAAAGACCTGGTCAACGTCCCGCTGTGTGTGGACATGTGTCTCAACTGGCTGCTCAACGTCTACGACACGTATGTATTACAGGCTCGCGCTGTCTCTACACCTGACATGTGGCCCGTTATGACACAATAACACTCGTGCCTACAGCTAGTGCCTAATGATGCATGCACGAACACCCGGTTACAGTATTTGGCACAGCTGTTCCAGTCATTTTATTCTGTATCCATTTGAAAACTTATGTTTTGATTTTAGAAATATTCTAAACTGATTGCTAAGACTTTATTCGTTATATATCTACATAACATCAAACTCACATCAAATTAATTTCAGGATGTCTTTGGTCTACTCATCACCTTATGTTTCGAATCATGTGCATATTATGGACCTTTCTGCCACTGAATAAAAATAAAACACATTAAGTGCAACTCTTTTTCTTACAAATCTGACTTTTTTCTCGCAATTGAGTTTACATCTTTCATTATATAATAGCAATAATAATTGTCATAAAATCTTGTGAAATTTGTGATATATTAACTAGTAATTCTGACCTTTTTCTCACAATTGCGAGTTTATATCATGCAATTCTGACTTTATTTCCGAGGATCGCAACTTTATTTCTCAGAATTGTCAGTTTAAATCTCACAGTTTGTACTCGCCCCCCAAAAAATTGTGTGATATAAACTCAATTGCAAATTATAAAGTCAGAATTGCAAGATATAAACTTGTAATAATGACTTTTTCTGGTTATTGCGAGTTTACAACGAGAAGATAGATGGATGGACAGACAGACAGACAGACAGACAGACACAGACAGACAGACACAGACAGACAGACAGAGACAGACACAGAGAGACAGACAGAGAGACAGACACAGAGAGACACAGACAGACAGACAGACAGACAGACAGAGACAGACAGACAGACAGACACAGAGAGACACAGACAGACAGAGAGACACAGACAGACAGACAGACAGAGAGACAGACACAGAGAGACAGACAGACAGACACAGACAGACAGACAGACAGACAGAGACAGACAGACAGACAGACAGACAGAGACACAGACAGACAGACAGAGACACAGACAGACAGACAGACAGACAGACAGAGACACAGACAGACAGAGACAGACAGAGACACAGACAGACAGACAGAGACACAGACAGACAGACATAGACGAGTTCTTATAGCATATGCAGTTGTGTAAGTAATAGCATTAAATTTGTTTCACTATTCTGAATATTTTTATTTAGTTGATTGATATGTTGTGTGTATTTCAGACGCTCTCAAGCTCCGACCTTGGATGCTTCCAATATGGATGCAGTGTTATACAAACTAAACACGACTGAAGCGTATTCCCTAATCGATAATGGCAGATGTGTAGTATTGTCATGTGCTCATTGTCATGTGTAAAGGCATGCTCATCGCTACCTTTTCCTCTTACCCACAATGTTTTTTGTTTTGCCACAGGGGTCGCAGTGGGAAAATCCGAGTTCTGTCCATGAAGATTGGGCTGCTCTCTCTTTGTAAGGGTCATCTGGAGGAGAAATACAAACGTAAGCTCTTTTGCCCTTTTTCATAATTATAGAACCAAAAACAATAACAGACTATTTTTCTAACATCTTAACCAGACATGAACATCAAGTGATACATTTAGCATTTTCATTATTTTAATAAAGCTGGAATGTAATTATTAGATGAAAAAACTAGACAAAACGTAGAAATGTTGCCTTGACAACTGAAAGTTGATGTGCTAAAATGACTAAAACGAAAATAAAATAAATAAGAAGTTAAATACTTAAAAATAAAATGTATTAAAAATTACACATCATTTAAACTTAAATTAACTTTAAAGCTAATAATAACGAATGCTATTATATTATCTTATTAAATACAGAAATTGTCACATTTTGTTAGTTAGTCCACGACCTACTGTAAAATGTGTCCAAAATCCTGTATCACATATCTGTGTATTAACATCAAACATAGCTTTTAGGAGGTCCAAGGCTAAATGGAGGTTCATTATTTTTGCTGGTTGAGGTTTTTATGTATTTGCAGATCATTTGAATATCTATTGAACATTTTGGTGTTTGTGCCCTGCAGCATTGTTAGAAGACATGTACAAATCCCAGCCTTATCACTATTAATTAATGTGTTTGTGAAGCCCCACAAACCCCATGATGCTCTAACCTCTTTTTTTCGGTCCTGTTTTGTCTTCTAAAAGCACAGTCCTCTAAAAGAACAGACTGCACTCCCATGATGCACTTCCTCACGTAATTGGGTTTTTTGCTCTTTTAAGTTGTGACTCATCTCGAGAGTCTTCAAGACTCGCTGTTGACGAATCCCTGCGCTGGTTACTTACAGGCTGCAGCAGCGATTGTTCTCCGTGTCTGAAGTACCGTAGACAGACCAAAAATGACACACGGCGTTTGTGTAGATGGAAAACATGTTTTTTCCATTTTCAGTCAGCAGTTTGAGGTTCACTCGGTCCGGTCCGCACTTTGTAAAGCAGAGCTGAGTGACAGACAATCACAGACGGGTTGGTTCGCTGACCTAGAGTTAACACAGCGCAATAGTCTGTGTGACTTTAGTTGTGTGTGTTGGAGTGAGAATAGAGTTTATTGGACTGCTCTGATACTCTCAGGACAGAGGGCTGGAGTTCAGGTGTGTGTGCGCGTGCGTGTGTGTGTGTGCGCGTGCGTCTGTGTGTCAGGGGTCTTCTCTTGCTCTGGTAATCATGGTCATCTCCGTTGCTGAACCAAGGTTAGAAATAGAGCGATGGATGAAAAAATTATGACAAATGACATTTATCATTAACTGAAGGATTTTTAGTTTGCTGTACTGTGTAATCTGTTCATCTAGATTACATCTTAAACCATATGTAGATAACTGAAGGGACTACATTAAATATTAAATGAAAAAGAAGCTAAATTATCCTTTTTAATTTATCCACATAAATGATGCATGCTGGGAAGCATTTGAGCTCATATGAGTGGATGGAGAATGAACTCGTACGGTTATGAGCTATGAAATAGAGGATATGATTTCATAGAACGACATAATGTTTTATTCATATGGTTTTGGTTAAAGCAATAGCTTTGACAGATGAGACACACAGCAATACATGGACTGTTTGTTTTCTAATATATATGTAGTCTGGTATTTGTACAAAAATAAACAATGTTTTCTTGACAAATGGTAAGCAGCCTTTTGCATCATAAAAAAACTTTAATGTATTTTCCATATCATTCAGTGAAGGAATCCACAGATTATCAAAATAAAGTAATTGCATACATTATGTGGGGTAAAAAGTTAAACTTGTTGAAAATGTACATGTATTATCTTATGTCATCCTTTCAGCCATCCATCCGTCCAAGATGGATAGATATCACACCTGTCTGGCTGTCTATATCAGTCTATCTATCTGGCTGGCTGTCTATATCAGTCTATCTATCTGTCTGGCTGTCTATATCAGTCTATCTATCTGTCTGGCTGTCTATATCAGTTTATCTATCTGTCTGGCTGTCTATATCAGTCTATCTATCTGTCTGGCTGTCTATATCAGTCTATCTATCTGTCTGGCTGTCTATCTGTCTGGCTGTCTATATCAGTCTATCTATCTGTCTGGCTGTCTATATCAGTCTATCTATCTGTCTGGCTGTCTATATCAGTCTATCTGTCTGGCTGTCTATCTGTCTGGCTGTCTATATCAGTCTATCTATCTGTCTGGCTGTCTATATCAGTCTATCTATCTGTCTGGCTGTCTATCTCATCTATTTATCTGTCTGGCTGTCTATATCATCTATCTGTCTGGCTGTCTATATCAGTCTATCTATCTGTCTGTCTATATCAGTCTATCTATCTGCTGTCTATATCAGTCTATCTATCTGTCTGGCTGTCTATATCAGTCTATCTATCTGTCTGGCTGTCTATATCAGTCTATCTATCTGTCTGGCTGTCTATATCAGTCTATCTATCTGTCTGGCTGTCTATATCTGGCTGTCTATATCAGTCTATCTATCTGTCTGGCTGTCTATATCAGTCTATCTATCTGTCTGGCTGTCTATATCAGTCTATCTATCTGTCTGGCTGTCTATATCAGTCTATCTATCTGTCTGGCTGTCTATATCAGTCTATCTATCTGTCTGGCTATCTATATCTATCTATCTGTCTGGCTGTCTATATCAGTCTATCTATCTGTCTGGCTGTCTATATCAGTCTGTCTGGCTGTCTATCTCTATCTGTCTGGCTGTCTATATCAGTCTATCTATCTGTCTGGCTGTCTATATCAGTCTATCTATCTGTCTGGCTGTCTATATCAGTCTATCTATCTGTCTGGCTGTCTATATCAGTCTATCTATCTGTCTGGCTGTCTATATCAGTCTATCTATCTGTCTGGCTGTCTATATCAGTCTATCTATCTGTCTGGCTGTCTATATCTATCTGTCTGGCTGTCTATCAGTATCTGCTGTCTGTCTGCTGTCTATATCAGTCTATCTATCTGTCTGGCTGTCTATATCAGTCTATCTATCTGTCTGTCTGGCTGTCTATATCAGTCTATCTATCTGTCTGGCTGTCTATATCAGTCTATCTGTCTGGCTGTCTATATCAGTCTATCTATCTGCCTGGCTGTCTATATCAGTCTATCTATCTGTCTGTCTGGCTATCTATATCAGCTATCTATCTGTTGGCTGTCTATATCAGTCATTGCTGTCTATCTTCTATCTGCTGGCTGTCTATCTCATTCTCTCATATCTCAGTGTCTGTTCACACAGAACGTGATTTTTCACTCTACTGCTCTGCTTACTTTTGTTTTCTAGAAGGAAACATCCTTGTCTGTTGTGCTCACGTATCCCATCTTTTGCAATCTCTCAGCATTTTTTGAATGCTGTGTAAATTAAAAGAAGTTTACCTTTTAAATACAAACATTTATAGCTGATTTTTTGTTTGTGTCTCTCTCAGGTCTATTCAATCAGGTGTCATCGGCGGGTGATACGTGTGATCAGAGGCAGTTGGGTCTTCTGCTGCATGATGTCATTCAGATCCCTCGACAGCTGGGCGAGGTGGCGGCTTTCGGCGGGAGCAACATCGAGCCCAGCGTCCGCAGCTGCTTCCAGCATGTGCGTGAACACACACACACACTCATCAGTGCATTATGATGATCACAGCGTGTGTGTTTCACTCTGATATATCTCTATTCAGTTATAGAGCAGTGTGAATTATTGAAGCTGTCTGCTCATGATATCCTCACATTACCTCACATAACACTGTGTGTTAATGGTGTTGTCAGCATGAGTGTTCATATTTTTGTCCTCTAGTCATTTCAGTAGTGTAAATCCTACGTTAAAATATGTAAAGAGGCGCCCCGCCCCGTTCAAGTTTTTGCTGTTTGACTATTGTTTCTGAAAATTTGACAGGACACTGTGTCCATCCATCTATCTCTCCTGTACATGTCTGCCTCTCCATTTGCCTTAATTTTTCTCCTTCTCTCCTGATGTCTATCTGTTGTTGTCTATTTGTCGGTCTGTCATTTATCTATCTATCTGTCTGTCTGTCTGTCTGTCTATATCTATCTAGGTTCTGTCCAAATGTCCGTTTGTCTGTCCAATCTGTCTTTTCATCCATCAGTTTCTGTCTTTTCTGAGTGGTTCGATTGCTCTCTGAAATGTTTAAAGAGACAGAAATTGTCATTTATAAATGAGTGAGGATAAGGAGGATGAATACAATCAGAAGTGACTGACTAGAAGAGATGTCTCCTCCGTGAAGAGGAGAATAATGCAGAAAACTGGAAATGAAGGCTAGGTGTGAGATTGGAGGAGGACACATTGCTGAGCAACATCACAGATGAAAGCCGAGAGAAGAAATAAACGAATGATGAAAGACAGATGAGTGGAGGGATGACAGACAGATAGAGTCAGGACAGTGTCACCTGAAGCCATTTACAGTCCGTCAGCCGCTGATGGATGGAATCACCCAAACGCTCAGTTTCAATTTCTCTTGTTGCTTGAGAGTGTCTGATGGGAAACAAAATGCGTCAACAGGTCAGATTTCAGAGCTGTAGGTTATGCCATCACAGCCTCAACAAAGCGTAGATGTGTAGGCATCTATTGTCTCGTACGCTGAGTGTGTTTCAATGCTAAGTGACATTTAAAGACTTCCGCATCAGTACTTTCCACCGCTGACATCACTGCCAAGAATGTTGCTGCTGTACAAAAGATGAATCCCTGCCAAAATCCCTTCACCACTGATTATTTGATCATGTATTTGTCTTTGTCTTGTTTGTTTCATAGATTTGAAATATGAGAATGTGTTTACCACCACAGAGTTCAAATAATTACAGGAATGTTCCAGGGTCAAAACAAGCTCCATAGGCCGCATCTTTGGCATTCTGACGATACCACAGAAAATCATTTCAGTAAAACAAATAAAAATCAAGCTTACAGTAATGCACTTACAATGGAAGACAGCCGGGATAAACAAATAAATACAATAATCAATACATCTTTCCCAATCTGACTTAATTTTTTTTAAAGAAAATTGTCTTAAGTTTTTGTTGTTGCTTCCCCCCTTCTATTAAATATAATAAAATATAAATGCATCATTCATTCATTCAAATGAAAGTTAGTACGTAAATGTGACCCTCTCTGTGAAATCCAGGCTAAAGTCTCAAAATCTAATTATGAGAAAACAAGCATCAAAGTTTGATTTCTACCATTAATTTCACTATAATTTCAATCTTTGACATGACCTCACTCAGTCAATATTAAAGATATAAAGGTTACATTTTCACAGAATGTTCTTTACCATATGAAGGATGATTTTTTTGTTGAAAACAGCAAATCACAAAAAAAGACTTTAGCTGGGTTTCACAGAGAGGGTCACAAATGATGACAGAATGGTTTAATTTTTGGGTGATCTGTCCCTTTAATGTGAAAAAAATAATTTATTAAACTTGTCTGTGTGAAGTTTTAACCATTCTTTCAACTTCCTGATCATTTTAACCCTTTATCTTTTTATGTGATTTAATTCCAGAAAGATTGTTTACAAACAGAGAAGTACAGAATTACTTCAGTAATTAATCCTCAGTAACCTTCATCCACGTGTAACAGTATTCCCACTGCTAAAATTTTAATTTAGAGACTTCACAGCACAAATAGCACATCGATTTATACAAAAATATGAATATAAGCTCTTTAACTAATACACAAGCACCACATACTGCTTTCAAACCTTCAGAACATCGTGCTTCATTGACGTGCTTTATAAGTGCATTACTGTAAACTTTTTATTGTGTTGTTTTCATTACCGAGGGGCATGTCACAATTCATCCATGTGCTAATATCACTGATTCTGTCCATGATTGTTTTACAGATATCCCTCTGAGAATTCAGATGTGGGCTGTATGACAGATGAAGCGTAATACTGTATTTGTACACTTAGCTAATATTCCTAGCATTGCCCTGGTTAAAAATCACCCGGTAACAGTGTGACTGGATCCGTGAATCCTCAGGCTTCACAGGGATATTTATGAGGCTGTTGTATCTCTATAAATGCAGCCGTGCCATTGACAGTCATTTACGGTGGTCTGGTAGGAAATGCTCCGTCCATCATCTTGATTTCAGACGAGCTGCATTGTTTATGAGTTATTCTCTCATGCCGTTTATGGGCTTTCTGAAATCTCTCCCTGATTGGCTGTTTGTGCTTACTCTCTGTTCTCAGGTGACTGATAAGGTGGAGCTGGAGCCGAGGCAGTTTATTGATTGGATGAGGCTGGAGCCGCAGTCGATGGTCTGGCTTCCGGTTCTGCACAGAGTGGCGGCAGCAGAAACGGCCAAACACCAGGCCAAGTGCAATATCTGTAAAGAGTTCCCCATTGTGGGCTTCAGGTACACACACACACACACACACACACTAATGACCGGTTGACTGTGCATTATGAAGAATAGAAGAACATACGCAAACTCATGGTCAATGCAACAGATCTGAGTAATATTCTGGCACACATTGAGAAGCATTGTACCAAACAAAGTGTGATACCAAGCAGATCTGTGAGAGATTTAAGACACACACACACACACACACACACACACGGGTGCATGCTGTCTGGGAGCAGAAAGGTTAGATTCACTCCTGAGGCCCACATTCATCTAAATGTCAGCATCTGATAGCACTCTAAATAAGAGAGAGACTGATGAAAGAACCAGACGCACTCGCTCAGTGCCATTAAGACTGTTCTCTGATCAGCTCTAAACCAGCGCTTAACATTAATGTTTGAGATGAGTTCAGTACATTTACTGTCATCCTAGGTTTTCATTTGTTGGAGGTTCAGCTATTTATTCTTTAATAAGATATGATGTATCTCAGAGGAATTTATTGCATTGTTTATGAAAGCTCACAAGATCAAATCTTTCTCACCTGAGATATTTTAAATAATAATAATAATGTCTCTATTTGTCTGTAGATGTATATTAGTAATGCCAGAGTTGGTTATATTTTCATTTGTAAATTTACTGAAAAGAAAAGCATTCAGGTGAGATGTTATATATAAAACATTTTATATTATATAAATATATAATAATAATTGTGTGTATATATATATATATATATATATGTATATATGTATGTATAGCAAGGTGAACAGGAATACATTATTAATGGCTAATTTAATTATTAAATAATATGTAATAACAATCAATGTTTTATATTAATTAGTTCATATAATTATTTAATTATATTTTTAAATACATCTATTTAAATATAATGAATGATAATATGGTATAGTAATAATACAATTATTAATATAGTATATGTAATTTATAATTATACACACAAAAATCCATAGTTGGTTCATTTATTTATAATCATTTACAATTAAAAATAAAGATAATGATATATAGTATTTAATAATATTTTTGAATATTAGTTAATAAAAATACAACTGTCATATTGTTAGTTCATTTCAGCTCGGGTCCATTAAATATTAACAGATGCAAGTTTTGATTTTAATGTATTAGTAACTGTTGAAATTAACATTAGCTAAGATTAATAAATGCTTTAGAAATATTTTCTTTAATTCATGTTGACTAATGTAGTTAATACAAACTAATTAATGTGTTACCGTTATATGCAAACAAAGTGTTTTATATAATAAATTATCCATTAACATGTTTAATTAATTAGTGCATTTTAAGTAGCATAAACATTTAACAGAAACTCATTTGCAGTCTTTGTATTATAGATTTGATCAATTGTTGAAGCTCAGCTATATATCAGCTATATGTGAAACACTATTAGTTATAATAATGGTAAAAATCACCAGAAGACAGAATAATTATAGCAGTAAAACATATTATTGTATTATTATATATTAATATAATAGTTTATTTGCTTCAAATGCGAGCCAGAATTCCTAGTCCGCATTAATATCAGCCGTGTGCAGATGTACAGCACCATAACTGCAGGTGAAACCTAATGAAAGTGTGTGTTAGAGTGATGTATCGTGCTTTAGCTCGGTGTATTTTAAACAGCCACTGTGTGCTCCTGTCACAATAGGTGGTGACCTTTTCAAATGTCATGCATGCATACATAACGCTCGTGTATTACTGATAATCCTGCCATATTTAGCATCTTTGGCTAAGTCACACTGACAGCCTCCTCCATCTCTGGAGGACTGAGCGCATCAGACCACACCATCTCGTTGTCTGAGGTGTTTCTCTGAGCCAGAGACTCAGTCGGACGTGTGACGGAGGAGATACGGAAAGAGTTTTGTCAGTGATGGATGGTAGAGAAGACTGAATGGAACGAGAGAGAGAGAAACGGAGCAAAACAAAGTCCGAGTCAGTCAAGCTGGATACATTGAGACGTTTGTGTTAATGGAGAAGAAATCCTGGGGCTGATGAATTCATGCAAATGTCAATGAATTGTTTGGCAGATTAACGGTGGTTAATTGTTAAAGCAGTAATGCACAAGAGGCTGTGCATTAGTCATTTTGTTGCGGTTAAGCGGTATTCCCTCTGCGCCAACGAAATGCCTTTTTACAAGTGCTTTTGTAAATTAGTGCTGTGGTCCGAGACGTGGTCTAGCGGGAATAGCGTGTATGTAAGTTAAATCACCCCTTGCTCTTACCTTCCTCACCTCTCTTGGCTTGGTCTTGATCAATAAATGTGTTGTCTATTAAAGGTTTAATTAGATCATTCATAGTGGATTGCCACTTGAACGTTAAACAACTTGGTCCACACTTTATGGACTTATGGGCCCGTTCACACAGAATGCGTCTTTGTGTCTAAAAACACGAGACGCAGTGCTCAGGAATGGTTTTATTAAGTGCCCCTATTATGTATTTTTGAGCTTTCATGAAGTGTGTAAAACCGCTCTAAGTGAATGAAACATCCGGCAAAGATTTAAATCTGAGAGTGCATGTTGATGTCAACACGAAACAGTAGCATATATTTGTTATCAACCCATTTGTTGGTCTTTTCGTGTTGGTCTGAATGAAAATGCAAATTCATTCTTAGCCACTAGGCGCCACTTTTGGAGCTTTAAAAATTGTGTTTTCCCAGTAACGCTGTACACAAAGCAGCACTGCGCTCATTAACACAGCTTTATCAGGCGTTACAGGCGAGAAGAAATGAAATCGACCACTATGCTCCTTAAATCCTGATTTATAATCGCGACATCGTCTGATAAAATCAATACACATCTAACTTACACTAAAAAGCGACTATATGCAGTGGTTTTGGCTGCTGTTTTGTCTCATTCAGCGCACTGCCGCTGCAGTAGCGTGAGTGACAAACTGAGCAAATATAACAGACATAAAAAGTAATATATATATAGTATCAGTATTTAACTTATTGACGTCAGCATATTTATGACGTAATTGCATCAAGTTTGCATTCAGACAAGGGCACTTCAGAGTTCTACTCTATGAACGGTCACATACTGTAGAATGGCTGTTCACATTATATTTTCTGCGCTCAATACTACGCTAACCAGGAAACACTGATTTACGCGACATCGTCTGATGGACTATATGCGTTGGTTTTGGCTGCTGTTTTGTCTCATTCAACTGCCTGCGTCTGAGTGACAAACTGAGCATAGTATGTTCATGCCCAAATATTCAGTAAGCGAGGTGCTTGGAAACGCTGGTAAATGATTTATTGACGAGTCGGCTGTGTTACGACTAACTGAAAGTGCTGTTTCTCTGCCGCAATGTGGGATGCACTGCTCCACTTGGATGGGTTAAATGCAGAGAACACATTTCACTCCTCATTATACTCTGTATAATTGTGTATGTGACAAATAAAGCTCATCTGAGCTTAATTTGTAATTTGTATTTGTTGTGGGAGTGTCGACAGTTCTCGAGCACACAGAACGAGCCGTACGAAACGCGACGGGTGAGATTTTCCACTAGTCTATCGATCGCGGATGATTTCATTTTCTCAGGTGGATAAAAAAAGTGTAAGAGGATAATAATAGTAATAAAACCAAAAATGTGTCATCAATATACTTGGGCAGCCCGCCCAGATAAAGACTATGTGTGGGACACACTGTAGATCTAAATATACATACTGTGGTGCGCTTGAAGCAACACGGAGGCACAGTGCTCTGCAAGTCCGCATAGAAAGGTTCAAAGCACAAAGTGAAGAGATATCAATGCATTGTGTATTAAATCTGTGCGATAGTTTGAGCCTTTTCTTTTACTAGTTTTACATTTCAGTTTCTGTGCCCTCTAGTCCAGTGTTGTGATCTAACAGACACCAACACGATTTTGAAAACAGCACGAAGATAAAGTCCTTTTATGCAAAACGTATAATATTAGGACCATTTAATAATCTTGCAGAGATTTTCATCGTCTTGACTGTTATAACTGATGCAGTTTGAATGCTGAATGGAGGATGACAGACAGGCGCAGCGGAGAGAAGAGTTTACATCAACTTGACTTAAATATTCATCTGTACCTCACATTAAACTGTGGGACGGCTTCAGAACACTTGAAACTGTATGGTGTTTTATAATGTGTTTGTGGCTTTTGTGGGGCTTAACAATAACACAATAGTATGCACAATATCGGATTTGGAGCTGCATCATCTAACCGATACCCAGATCCGCAGAAAATGCAAGTATCGGAGCGATACCGATACTGAATATCGGATCGGCGCACCCCTAATTTTTATATTCATGTCAAAAATCATAAAGAAATATTACAAATAAAAGCAAAACTTAAAATAAAAATTGGTCAATTTAAAAATTATTTGATTGTTATTGTTTTAATATGCCTTAGGACACCCATTACTGGCAATAAAATCACTTTAACATACAAAGTCTCAAGGCTTATTGTTTTATATTTCAATATCTTCTAACTTCATCAAATTGGATTTTAGATCAGATTTTCGTTTTATCCACAACTCACAGAAACTAATATAAAAACTCTTGACCGCAGTCCTGATGGCGTGATATTTAGTGATTCTCAGCAAGGGCCTCAGTGTTATATTGTGCTTTCAGATGGGCCGCCCCAGAGAGAAAAGGAGCTGCTTTGGTAAATGCAGCAGCTTTTTACTGTCATATCATTTATGCAGAAGTGCAGTGAAAATATTACACACTGGAGGAATTATATTCTATTGAATTTGCATTTCCTAGAGAGACCAGAAGAAACAAACAACACATAGTGTGCTGGTCCTCCTCCACACTCGATTTACATTTATATGAAGGAAACCTGTGAAATAAAAACTCTTCTAAACTGTGTGGTAATGATGTTATTGAATCGAGCGAGACGTGACTGGAGTGAATGAGTTTTCTCAAGAGGACTGTCAGCTTCAGACAAATTCAGTAACGAGTGGATAATAGTTTGACAAATCTACAGAATGGCTGCTTTGGAGTTATTCTGTCAATGTTTTCCTGTGTAAAAGCGAAAAGTTCATGCTGCTTTTCCGAAAGCATACTAATTGTCAGTTTTCTTTCTCTCTTTGCAGATATCGCAGTTTGAAGCACTTCAACTATGACGTTTGCCAGAGTTGTTTCTTCTCTGGTCGCACAGCGAAGGGTCATAAACTGAACTACCCCATGGTGGAGTACTGCACACCGGTGAGTTAGCAGCGCCCGTCTCGTACATCTCTCTCTACCCATCAAATCAAGGCATGTGTAATGAAGCTCGCAAATTGGAGCTCATAAAAGAGACACTTTGCATGAACGGGCATTGCAGTGAGCATTCAGTGGTCGAGCTGTGGCTCTGTTCCAACACCTGAGATGCCTTCATGTCTGCTGTCTACAAAGGCAGCTACCTTTCAAGACAGCAACCTATCTGGAATTAAACCATGTACATAATTTGAAATGCTCTAAATACCAAGGTAACAGGAAGTGTTTTCAGAACTTTGGCTAACATTCTGGCAAGGTCCTTGAAGTTATGAACAAACACTCTTTCAGTAAAATTAATGGAATGTTAGCACAACATTTATTTATATAACTTTTATTTCTGAAATGTCTTAGAAACATTAATACTTACAATAATACTATGATATCCATTCAATTTTTTCCCAAATTCAGTTTTTTTTTTTTTTCAGGGGGGGGGGGGGGTTTTTTAGGATTCTATTTTTCCATTTACATTTTCCTAGACTCTGTTTTCATGGTTTAATTCAATGTTATTGATCAAAAAGTATGTCTAATTAAGTGAAATAATTAAATGTACACACTTTAACAGCAATTTATTTACAAAGTTTAACAAAAATTTAATTCTTAAGGGCCTATGAAATTTTTATTCTTTATTGATTTCTTTCTTTTTTTATTGTGTTGTGCATTTAAATTTTTCTGCTAAAAATAATAATTTGGAAAAAAAATAATTTGCCAGATATTCCTTAAAAATAATGTTTTAATAATAATTGTATTATTAGTATTACTATTACATCAATCAATGATTATGTTTTAATAATAATTGTATTATTAGTAGTATTACTATTACATCAATCAATTTATTGCTGTCAATTTTTCTTGACGGGTTGCTTTGAAGACCTTTACGTTTCTGTTTGTATATATGATGAGTTTGTTTGTTTTTTTCTCAAAAGAAATGGCAAAAGGCACAAAGTGACTCTCAGAGCAGTTCTAAAGGTTATGTTCATGTATTATGTCCTCATTTAGTGCTGAAAACACTGTGTGTAGTAAACAAAACTGTGTGTCTGTGCCATTCATTCACAGAGACATGCAGAAAATGCAAATGTCATATTTAAATAGTATTGTTGTGGCTTAATATTCACAGACACTAAGTCCATATTGCATTTTGATTTAATTTTACTGACCTACTTTTGATTTGTCCATTCAACACTTGACAAATTCCGTGACATTCCGTGTTATACAGTAAATTCCGTTTTTATAACTGGATTCCGTGATTCCCGCACGGTGGAAATCATAGGCGCTATTACTACCTTCAGAAAGTTCAAAGTAACATTCCCATAATGTTTTCAAAGGAGCGTTCTCTTCATGTTTTTGCTAACATTTGCAAATGTTATTTTTTCCATAACTTAATGGGAACCCTATCAAACATGTTTTTGTTAGCTTGGGTATAGGTGGCAACTTCTCATGCGAAACACACTGAGGATTGGACTCATGGTTGATTTCAGGTATAGGGTTTGATATTAGCTTGTGGCTAATAAGCTAAGCTAACGATATTGCAATAAGCGAACAACACAGTACTCTCTACAAATATTGTCTATAACGTGCATTTTTAATTCAGTGAAGGACACATGCTGCCTTATAGCCGTATCTCTCATAGGAGACGTAATCCTGCTAACTACTCTTTGGAAGAGTCTTAGCATCAGCAGCACATCTATTGAGTTTTTATCCGGCTGGGACTGTGGTGTGTGATGGCGAAGGTTAGTTTCTCTTCCACTGCTGCAGGCGAGATGGAGAGTAGTTCAAACTCAGAGGGCTTGATCTATTAGCGTCACCGGCAGGGTTTCCTCCCACCTCCACAACACAAGCTCTGTGAAACCTCAAATTTAAGGTGTTCAATTCAACAGTTCAGTTTCAGAGCGTGAAATTGAAAAGCTGTCACTGTCATTCATCAGCATGACAAAAGGTAAACAAATGTGTTTTTGCTCTCTTCGACGAATGCGAATCTAGTGACGTTAGACTGAATAATGATGCAACTTAAAAACTATTTAAACTGGCACTTCAGCAAAGAAGTGTTGCCTTTTCTTTAGACCTATCGATGACTGAGTGCAGTAATGTACTTCCAGTAGATGTTCAGCTCCAGATTTAGTTGTTTTTTGTGTGGTGTAGTAAAGTGGTTCAAGAAAAGCTTCTAGGTTCAAACCTAGGGATGTAACGATGCACTCGGAGCCGGTTGAAAGTCGAGATGAATATATGACGATTCAAATCGGTTGAGATGTAAAACGAAGTGTGATAAAGGTGGGGGCGGGAGTTTATATAAATGTATCTCTGACGGGAACTGACTTCTAGTGTTCATTTTGGCAGTCATTTTTAATTTAGTCTTAGTCCTGTCTCAAATGTATGTTTTAGTTATCATATTTAGTCAACCTTGTCCTGTTTTTGTTTAGTCAGGTTTTAGTCAATGAAATCAATCTTATTTTCATTATGCTGTATAATGGATGAACTGATCAAAAATGATTTTTGCTCAAAATTATAATTAATGTTGTCATTTGAGAAATTTACTCACAAATGACACGAGGGTGTAATTAATTACATTATTGTCCTTTTAGGATGAACTAACCCTTTAAAAAACGTTACAGCTGCTCTTTTCCATAAAAGTAAAATGACCAAAGACATTCAATTCAAAATGAAGTAGTGACGGACCTTTTTTTGTGTGTGTTTTGTTGTTTTGTTTTCTTGCCCCATATTGTGATGTACATCTAGGTACTATATACCATCAATAACTTTAAGCTCCAGAAAGCATCATAAACGTGGTCCATAAGTCTTCTGAGGCTTTGTGTGAAAAACAAAAAAAGAGAGTCACTCGGTACTTTTGACTGAATCACGTTTCTATCATTATTTATAATTAGTTTATAGTTTATTCATACATTGAAGACTATGCAGTGTTTTAGTTTTATATTTAATTATTCAATTTCTTTATTAATTTCTTACTACCTCAATTTTGAATCGAATCGTGATTCGTGACCCTAGGAATCAATTTGAATCATATCATGAGATATCAAAAACCCCCCAGAAAACAGACTATATAGTTCCTAAAGCTCATCTGATATGCACACATTCAAACATTACAGAAAGCCACTATTGTGACTTTGAACAAAGCTTTTAACCCCAGGGTACTCCATGTGGATCGCTTCTGTAATAAGTGTATGCTGCTGCTCTATGAAGCATCACATAAAATACCACTGACCCCAGAATATCGATCATAAGTGCGATATTACTTTTATACAACGGTTCTATAAAGAAGTTCTTAATATCGAGTGGCATTTTCAACACACAGCTGAAAATTTCTCTTTTTGTTTCAGCTGTCAAAAGACAGCTCTTTTTGTTTCACCAACAAAAATGGTTTACAATGTTGTGAGCAATAGAATTGTAGTTCTAGTTGAGAGAAGTGATACAGTGAGTGCACAGACAACAACGCTCGGCCTATTAAATTACTAGACCAGAACTAACCGTTTTATTATAAGATTGTGTTGACAGCGCTGAGCTAGAAACTGCTTTCTGAAGCCCACCGACCACTACTTAACATTATCAAGTGACTGATTCATTGTTTTTGTTTGGATGTAAACTCTCGTTTCTCCATCATCTCTTTCCAGTCATTGTTTTTTTTACTGGCGTTCAGCGGGGTAGCAGTAATCCTGAATTCATCACTCAGACCACTAGCAGTGAAATGTCCGCGCACCTTCATCTTGACAGGAAGACAATGCCTTTCATTTCCTTTCAAACGGATGTATCCCAGATACCACACACACACACACGCACACACACACACACACACACACACACACACACACACACACATCATAAGAATAAAAACACATTTACCTTCGATTCAACAGCAAATACTGTCATCAGCATTCGGAGAGCAGATCAATATTGAACAGAATATGCTTGTGTGGCCCTCGGTTGGGCTGTTACGCCGTCATTGCTTTTTTTATTGTGGTGATATTGCTTTCTGTTGTTGTGATATGGTTTTTATTAGTTGTGGGATACAAAGAGTTTCTTTATCCCAGTGTCAGAGTAAATGAGTAATGTGCTGTGTTCAACTCGCGCTTTCTTGGGAACTTTTTCAGGCCTTTTTAAAAGGAAAGCTTCACCCAAACATGGAAAAACACCATTTATTAACATTTACTCGTGTTATTATATTTGTCTGTTTGACTTTTTTGTATTTTTCAACAGTGAAAACCCAATTGATAAAAGCCGTTTTTGAGAACAAGTTTCTGTCTGCTCATGTTTACTCAATGAGGACAGTTGAAAGCATGTCGTTTTGGGGTGTCAAGCTAAAAAAAAGCACCATAATTGCACCATATAGCACCATACAGGATTTGTATATTTGTTGCAATATATAATTATTGATGAAAACCATGATATTTAAAAACATAAATATTGATATACTACACATACTGTATACATATAATTTATAAAAACTACAACATACCAGATTCAAGATTTGTATTCCTCACATACACAATAATACAGAATATAATCAGTGAAATGTAAGTCAGGTCCGCTCCATGGACAGTGCAATTATATGAAATACAAACACAAGAGAATATACATAAATATAGGTATGGGGGGGGTAAGTATAAAAAATAATAAAATAAAATGTGCAATAAAATAAAAAAATGTGATGGCAGTATTGCTACTTTATGCTGGTTGCCGCCAATCATAAAATGGAAAACAAACAATTTTGAATGTGATTTATTGGCCAAAAAATCAAATAAACAAAGTTCTGGATGAACTTGACTGAAACCATTATAATAATGTTACTGTTATGAATAATTTGGCCATGATAATCGTATAGTGAAAATCTGATATCACTACAGACCGAATTCAAAGTCTTTAGATACCATGTGATAGTTTTTTGAGAAAAAATACACAAATTTAAGTCCTCTTCCATCTGTGATTTCAAAGGCAACTTGCAAATCGACATATTCTACACATAACTTGGTGTTTTGAATACATTTACATTTTACACACACACACACACACACACACACACACACACACACACACATATATGTGTATGTGTATATATATATACATATATATATTTCTGCACCAAATTTGTCTATTCTGCATGTGAGATTTGAGACGTGGCTGATATTTTTGACAGAAAAGGCTAAAAAAATGCATTAAGGTAATTGGCTGTTGTAATTAAATATGATTTTCTATCCGTCAGCCTCCATGCTGAACTGTTGAGTGGTCATGGGATCTGAAGTTCGTAAGTTCTGTTGGTCTTTGGTTTGACTTGAGAGTTTAGCAGACCAAAGCGAAGAGACAGACGTCCTTGTTTCTCGGTTGGTCTCCCAGTCTTCAGGAGAAATAGGGTTTGGTTGGGGAATATGTGCATATGAGGAAGACTTTGTGTGGAGACGCAGACAGAAGAATCCTGGACTGAAACACCTCGCTCGGCTCATTAGACAAATGGAGAATGAGCTGAGTGTGCTTGAGAGAAAGTAGTATAGCAGTGATGGGCTAATGAGCTCTGTGTGCTCTCATTATACTGCATTCACTCAAACTGACCTAAAACGCATGTGTATACTTGTGTGTGCATACTGCTTGTGTCTGCTAACACCTCTACTGCTAATGTTATGCCCTTCTAAATATAAACGAGTGGAAACTTGTGTTTTCAGGTCAGAGATACTATGTAAAGAACCTTCAGCTGCAATTCCCATCTGTTAGCAAAGCAATGATGCAAGTGTGTGTTTGTATGTCACCTAATTAGAGGAAGTATGAGCTGTTCCTTCTGGATGGCTTCCGAGGCTTTGTCATTGTATGCGGTTGCTAGGGTGTTCTGGGATGGTTTCTGAGTAGTTGTCTTTCTGGCCCAGATAAAAGCCAAGTCTCTGTGATAACCTGATCTCTATGAGTCTCTACGACAATGTAAGTCATGACATTTTTGTTTGGTGAAAATAGGCACAACTCTAGGTTTCCGTTCTTATAATACCGGAACATGCATCTGTTTGTCAGTAGATGTATGTTGATGTTCAACATTATGGGAGAGATTTTTTTATTCAGCATGGATGCAATAAAAAAGATCATAAGTGACAGTAAACACATTTATAATGTTACAAAATATTAATATTTCAAATAAATGCTGTTCCGATGAACTTTTTATGCATCAGATAAACTTTTTTTCAAAAATATGAAGCAGCACAACTGTTTTCAACATTGATAATAATCAGAAATGTTCCTTGAGCATCAAAACAACATATTATTATGATTTCTGAAGATCATGTGACACTGAAGACTGAAGAGTAACGATGCTGAAAATTCAGCTTTGATAACAGCAATATATTACATATTCACACAGAAAATAGTTATTTGAAATTGTAATAATATTTCACATTATTACAGTTTTTACTGTATTTTTGATCTAATAAATGCAGCCTTGGTGCAAAACTTTCTTACAGAGAAACTCTTACAGAAAATGTTTTCTCAGTATTTTAGATGTAATTGTAAAATTGGTTGGGATTTATTTTGATGAGAGGAATAATACTTGCTGTAAATAACTTTGTTCTTTTAAACAACTGGTAAAGAAAAGATTGAGAGTGAAACCCATAAATATTTTCTGCCAATGCATACACAGCAAAGTTTAATGCTGGAGGTTCAAACCACTGCTCATTCAGCCTTAATTGTATTAAAGTTGCTTTGAACAATTGCTAATAAAGTAAATCCACTTCCTCATCCATCATCTGTGTGCCTCTCTCATTTTCAGACCACCTCAGGAGAAGACATGCGAGATTTCACCAAAGTCTTAAAAAACAAGTTCCGCTCAAAGAAGTATTTCGCCAAGCACCCTCGCCTGGGATACCTGCCCGTCCAGACGGTCCTCGAAGGAGACAACATGGAAACGTAAGCATCTTGACAGAGGATCAAATCGTTCTCTGTGTGTTGCAGTTGTTGAATTTGACTCACCGCGGGCTTTGGCTTTCTGCCGCCTCCAATCATTATCTGTCTTCACTCTGAGAGCTTTTACAGCCTTGACGCAATGAGCTTATTCACATTGCAAAGTTTGAAGAACTATTGAGAAGTGTGAAGAATAGCGACTGACTTCAATTCTGAGTAGAAGTCCTGAAATCTGAGAAAAGACAGGATCTAAAAGAAGTAAAATGCCAAGGCTAACACACTGTACTATTAAAAACTGAGATGCTGAGATGTCATTATTTGCTGTGTTTTAAGTAGTTGTCTTTCAAGTGTTTGCATAACCGGTTTTTAGTAAGAAATCATTGAATTTGCTTTAAAATGTTTCTCCGGTGATGACAGCTGGCCTTGTGATTTCTGCCAAAGTCTGTTGTTTCCACGCATTGGGTTTGAAATTCCAGCTTGAATTGAATGATACGCCACATTAGTAATCAAGCCTCAGCCTCAGACACCTTGAATAATACACTCACTGGCCACTTTAATAGGTACACCTTGCTAGTACCAGGTTGGTTCCCCTTTTGCCTTCAGAACTGCCTTAATTCTTCGTGGCATAGATTCAACAAGGTGTTGGAAACATTCCTCAGAGATTTTGGTCCATATTGACATGATAGCATCACGCAGTTGCTGCAGATTTGTCGGCTGCACATCCATGATGCGAATCTCCCGTTCCACCACATCCCAAAGGTGCTCTATTGGATTGAGATCTGGTGACTGTGGAGGCCATTTGAGTAAAGTGAACTCATTTTCATGTTCAAGAAACCAGTCTGAGATGATTTGAGCTTTGTGACATGGTGCATTATCCTGCTGGAAGTAGCATCAGAAGATGGGTACACTGTAGACATAAAGGGATGGATATGGTCAGCAACAATACTCAGGCGTTTAAGATAAGACCCTTATTCATCGTCTGGTATCGTTTATAGCCCTTTGAAGCTGCACTGAAACTGTCATTTTGACCTTCAACCGTTTGGAGTCCATTGAAACTAACTATATGGATACAAATACTGCAATATTTTCATCAAAAACCTTCATTTGTTTTCGACTGAAGAAAGAAATACATAAACATCTTGGATGACATGGGGGTGAGTAAATTATCAGGAAATTTTAATTTGAAAGTGAACTAATCCTTTAAATCCCCTTTCTTCCCCATTCTGATGCTCGGTTTGAATTTCAGCAAGTCATCTTCACCACATCTAGATGCCTAAATGCATTGAGTTGCTGCCATGTGATTGGCTGGTTAACGATTTGTGTTACCAAGCAATTGAACAGGTGTATCTAATGAAGTGGCCGGTGAGTGTAGGTTGCTCAGAGCTGCTGTTCAAATGTTATCATGTCAACACGTCTCGCTTCATAGTGCTGATTTACAGAAATGATGATATATGTTGAAATATCTCCTCTACATAGAGGCCTGTGCTGCGGTGTGGAAGCGACAGTGAATAGCTTTTCTAAACGCTCTGATTAGATTATCCGCTCTCTACTGTAAACATTCCAGCTGGCTGTGATCTCGGTTCCAAATCCTAGAAGGTTTTGTCTTGCTTTCTACTCCCGACCTTCTAAAGGTGTGTCAGATTTGTGTGCAAAAAAGGTCCATTGTCTATTTCAAAAGTGTGGCAATGTATGATGCACAGAATTTGCGTAGGGAACTTTTCCACCCTTATGCAAAACTCCTATTGGAATGACTGAAATTCACCCGCAAAGTTTCACTGAGCAGAAAGAAATGTAAACGCACCAGGAATAGTTTACCAGAAAAAAATTAACATTTTGTCATTACTTATGTTTTGAAGAACCAAACAGTTGTAAGTACCCATTGACATCCATATACTATGGAAGTCAATGGGGACCAACAACTGTTCAAAATACATTCTTCAAAATATCTTATTTTATGTTCAACATAAGGAAGAAACTCATACAGGTTTGAAACAACATGAGGGTGAGTAAATGATTGGTGAAATGGTAAATGAAATGGTGAACTCTCCCTTTAAGGCAGCATCATAACTCAAGTAGAAACCATTAAGTGATTATTTGAAGGCTATGAACAAAGATATGTCACACATCTCTCACTTTCAGTTGAACAAACTAAACAATATACAAGTTTATGGCATTGTTCGTTTAGCAGAATGCAAACACACATTAGATTTTAATAATTAATTCATTATATTTAATAGACCCTTTTGGACCCTGGACTGTGAAGCATTTGCACAATAAATTGTAAATACGGTATTTTTTTATAGATATATAAAAAAGTATATTTGTAACACTACTTTGTGTTGTATTACCTTGGCATTAAATTACAGAAAACTTGCTGCTATCGGATTATTTTTAATACAGCAGTGACAGCATTAAGAATGGAACATTTTATTTTGCTGTTGAAGCAAATGGAAATGCAATAATTATATTTGTTGTAGCTTCCTCTCTCCACAATAGACGTTTACCCGATTATGATGACTTCTTCTGCTGAGAAACCTGGGAATGTGAAAAGGGCTCATAATCAACATTTCTCTCATTTTGCCTGCCAAATTGTATGGATTTCTTTTCACCGAATTTGTTGCAATACATTTTCCGCTAAAGATACATGCAATGCCAGCTTAGAATTTGAACAAAAGAAGGCATCTTGGAAGGCAGCGTGATTATACCGCCTGTGTTGGGAACGTGCCTACTGTACGATGTCTCAAAATACCGCCCCAGGCAGTTCAGTGTTTTTGAACAGAGCCCAAGTGCGGCCAATTCAAGAAAATAAAGAGCTTTGCGGTTCCCACTTCAGCCGTATCTCCATACTACCGTTGATTAAGGCACTTCTGGGTTTCCAGTGGGACCATTTAGTGAATTTGTGTCAGAAAGAAGCTTCTGCTAAATGACAGGGAACTGCAGATGACCTATTTCTTCAGTTGGTGCTGATTATAAATCTGAAATGACTGCTTGTGCTGCACAGGCTTCCTGTCGTTCCACGTTAGCATGACGTTCAGCTGATCGGAGCATCGGTGATAGCAGACCGTTTTATGTAACGTTTGATTTTCAGGTTTCTGAACAGACGTGCACCAGCATGAGTAAACTCCATCGCCACGTGTCAGATTTAACAAAGACTGATGACCATGCTTGAATATATTCAGAGCGCTTTCTAAAAGCTAAATGAAAAGCGCACAGTGTTTGGTTTTCTTGAAAATCTGAAGCGCCGGGGGATATTGACCGATTTTTATTAGCAAGCCCGTGTTTGTTGACTCTGTCAGCACTAATTTACAGAATCCCTCGTTACTTTGAGTCCAGCACTCTGTAGATTGTGTTACTCCAAACCAGCCATTTAACAGCACAGATAACTGGAGCGCTTTGTCTTTGACACGGCTCATATTTCTCCCTCTTCAACCGAACTGAAAGTCAACATGAAATCATAATAGACTCTCTTTTATGTTCTTAATACACTTTCATGGTCAAACAAATCATCAGCACTAGGGATGTGCATCTTCATAACTGAGGCCTGTGCGATATGCCCCACTTTCAAAATAATAAAAGTATAACGCATCTGCTAATTATATTATATAAATCGTTTTTTATCAATCACGATACAAATGCCAACTTGTATCCGATGCACACTTGTTTAAATCGATGCATGCATTGCAAAAAAGTTGTAAATAATAATAAATACTAATGTAAATACTTAATCGTTAACATTTATGCTAAAGTATCAATGCGAATCTCACCATCCCTTGTCAGCACACATTATTCCATAGAAAAACTCAAGCGTTAGCCACCTTCATCTTTCATCAAAATGTAAAAATAGAAACAACTTTCCTCCTGTCCAGGTTACTAGCTAAGTTGTGATGTAATGGAAGGAGGGCTGGATCTTTTCTTTCATATTGTGAGGTACATCCAAGTTGAAAAAGGAGAGAAATGTTAGAGGACTTGGTTCTGTGCATCAGCTGTTGTTTGAGTGTTGAGATGTGGGCACTCAAAAATGAATGTGATGCATTCCATTGTATTTTAAAATAAGTGATTAGAGACGTCCAGCTTATATCACCAGAGAGAAGTTTGTCGTTTCACTGGAAGAGTTATAGTCAAAAAATATAATAATAATAAATATATAAACCTACACATGAATTAACCATTAAGTAAAATCAATAACATGCATTTAGAATAGCATGCACTTTCATTTCATGTTGACTTTGAAGGGGTCATCGGATGCAAATTTGGAATAGGGAATCCACACGTCTATGGTCTGCTCGTCACTCCACGGGAGAGAGGGGCGGAGTCAGCAGAGCTCATTAGCATTTAAAGCAACATGGACTAGAACAGCGTCCTGAAAACAGAGCTGATTTTAACAAGGTAAAGGAGGTGTTTTTTACACTACCATTGAAAAATTGTAACCAAAGTATGTTATAAACTTTTCATTAAGACCCTAAAGAATCATATCAACTTGTGGAAAATGGTCATCCGATGACCCCTTTAACCAACACCCGAATAATCTTTTAAGCTGCTGTTAATAAAGCCTTACTAAAATCCTGCCATTCTTGATCCACTCAATTCCTGATGGATAAAAGTTTCGCTCTCAGAGGTTAAATGAGCTCTGAAAGCCGTTTCATCTTGACTTTTGCTCTTTCAAACAACTTTTAAACATTATTAAAAAGAAAAACTCTTTTCCTGCCTTTGCTGACCTTCCTATGTAAAACGAAAGTCATTGTAAGTCACTCACCCTAGACCTCTCGTCTCCACATCTCCCTCTGACGCTACATCGGCTGAGAGAAACAGTGTGACAGATGGGAATGCCCTTGCTTTCGCAAAAAAGACAAACATGAACCGATCTAACCTTGAATATCTCAGCTTGCAATTATCGTCTCATGTGCTATATGGTTTCCTTGAAAAGAAAAAGATGACACTTTTCCTCATCTCCAAGAGACACTGAAGTTCACTAGGGTTCTCCAGTAGATTAAACTTGTCGGCGTTTGATCTCTTGCGCTATATGCGATTAACAGCAAGTTTTCACTTGAAAAGACACTGAATTGGATTGAAAATAAATGAAAGATTAAAGATTGCTTTGGAGATCCGATCCGCCTAGTTTTGAGGCCAAACGTTGCTCTGTGTGTGCGCAAAAGAGATTCAAATAACGTGCTAGAGTTGCTTTATTAAAGCCGATAGTGAAAAATGAAAATTAATCGTTTACTCACCCTCATGCTGTTTAAACCCACATGACCTTTTTTATGCAGAAGTCAAAAGTAGGCCTTTAGCAGAATGTTCATGCTGCTCTTTTCCGAACAATGAAGACATTTGCATGACAGCAGTGTTTTGGGGGCCTGATAACACAGACTATTGAAAAATGTGCATGCGTATTACGGGTTAGCATAGTTTTTCAATATAATGTGAGCTTGCCAACTCCTGGCCTGGCATGCATAATACAGCGTTTCAAGTCATTTTCACAGATCCGTGTGAATGGGAATTGTTTTTACATCGTTGTTGTATTTACGCAAAAACAAAACAAAAACACAAAGGAAAAACTTTTCCATTTTTCATTGTTGTCGTGTAAACATACCCTCAGTATGTAGAGAAGAGCAGCTTGAGCATTCTTTGAAATGTCTTTTTTTTCACTGAAGAAATAGCCATTCAGATTGAGTATGACATGCCAGTCAATAAATAATGGCAAAATGTCAATACTCTATCATGTCAGTCATTCAATAAATCCAGAGTTTCTCAGTATTTTGCACTGCCCCCTACAGTACTGGAGGAGTACATCAGCCAGAACACCTCCACATCCTTGTGTGTGTATCTGACCTCCACATTGTGTGACCTGACCCTAAAACTAAATCTGTTCCTCCCCCTTCTTTCCCCTGGTTTTTCTTTTTCTTTCTCCCTCTTGCAGTCCGGTCACTCTCATCAGCATGTGTCCGGAGCAGTACGAGTAAGTATCAACAGTCAAGCCTCAGTCCTCCTCCTCCTCGTCTTCCTCAGCACAGCATGCCGCTCACATCAATGCATGGAATCCACCTGCACGCCCCTCCTCACCTCTTTTAGTTTTTTTAGCTTCCGTCTAACCTTCTTCCTCAGTTCGTCCATCCCAATAACACGTGGCCTTCACTGTAGATCATCAGACACATTTCATGTTTAGAGTCGTGTTTGTCGTTGATTATTTTTGGAGTGTGCTTTTGTTTATGTGTGTGTTTATGTTTTCAGGCTTTCTCCATCGCCACAGCTCTCTCATGACGACACACACTCACGGATAGGGCAATACGCCAGCAGGTATATCTCCCTGCCGACATTACAGGACACAAACCACACTGATGTCATTTCAGAAATAGCATAATTACAGATCTCGGACTTGTAAAAATGGGCTGTCAATCACGTAATTATCAATGGAATTATCAAATTAATTGCATGCATCTGCATTGCTAGGGATACATTTTTCAAAATGTATGGTTACATTTTATTTTAAGGAGATGTTGTTACAATGTAATTACACACCTAAAAATACGGTTTCCTTTAGTGAACAGTTCTTAAGAGAACTGTTTGTTTTAGACCCCCCCCCCCCCACACACACACACACACACACACATAAAGAGCGCTTTGTGGAATGGAACCATCAATCCCAATAAAGAACCTTTATTTTAATACTGTACACTAAGTACTATGTAATATTAATATTAACTGTATGTACTTACTATAGAACTAAGGTTTGGTTTAGGGTTAGTTGCTTGTAGTTGTGCATCATTTAGTGTTATTACTAGTGCTGTCAAATGATTAATCACATCCAAAATAAGTTTTTGTTTACATAATATATGTGTATACGGTGTATATTTTTATGTATGTCTAAATACACACATGTGCAGTATATATTTTGAAAATATTTACATGTATATATTTGTATTTATATAATTTAGATTATATATAAATATATTTAATATATAAATGTAACATATTTTCTTAAATATATACATGCATGTGTGTGTATATTTAGACATACAAATATACACAGTATACACACATATATTATGTAAACAATAACTTTTATTTTGGATGAGATTAATCGTTTGACAGCACTAGTTGTTATTATTATACTAAGTGCATGTAATGTGCAAGTATGACACCTTATAAAGAACAAAGGTTTGGTTTATGATAGGACAATATTTGGCTGAGATACAACTATAAGAAAATCTGGAATCTGAGGGTGCAAAAAAAATCTAAATATTGAGAAAATCATCTTTAAAGTTGTTAAAATGAAGTTCTTAGCAATACATATTACTAATCAAAAATGAAGTTTTGATATATTTATGGTAGGAAATTTACAAAATATCTTCATAGAACATGATCTTTACTTAATATCATTATGATTTTTGTCATAAAAGAAAAATCTATAATTTTGACCCATACAATGTATTTTTGGTTATTGCTACAAATACACCCCAGCGACTTAAGACCGCTTTTGTGCTCCAGGGTCACGTATATATTTCCAAACACATTTTACCGATTCCAAAACACATCAATCTTAATAACTACTATTAATTTTGTATTTAATCTTTAGTAAGTGATATATAACTGTTAACAAGGGCTGGAAGTAAAAAATGCCTCGCACTCATGTGTGCATAATTAACAAGAAGGTTTTCTTTTAAAGGTAAAATGTGCCAAAAAAGAGATTTAACTCGCACTGAAAAGTCAAAAAATATTAAATGTCCATGAGAAATATTCAAAACTGTATTGACTTGTCTGTGGTTTTATTTCTTGTCATTGTACACAAGTCTACAATACACATCAGACTATCTTTTTTAATCATTTTTTTTAAAAATATATATAGTGAATTGATGAAGTGATTAAATATTGTCATTAACAACTATATATCTGCACATGGACATATTCTGCCCTAGAAGCATTAATAACTAATATTATTACACATTTTGCATTAATTATTTGTAGTAATTATTAGCAATTAATACTAAATTATTCAAATTAAAGTAAAAATTGTGATTGAGAATGACTAAAATATGAAGTTCTGTAG
>CM049794.1:22058722-22111222 GCA_027422405.1 Ptychobarbus kaznakovi
TAAAAGTAAAGGATTTGTCAGTCCCGCTTCCACCTGATCAAACTAAAAAGTTGTGTATTATATATATAACATTTTTTTTAAGCTTTCCCGCTCTTTCCAGCAAATTCACAGATGTAGAATTCTACACAGATTTTTTAAGTTTCAGTAATTTTATGTGCGTTTGTCATTTGAAATAGCTTTTGTTTATTTTTAATTTGCATTTGTATTTATTTATTTTGCTATTTAGCTTTATTTCTATTCAATTTCCGTTGTTGTAATTGTATTACTTAAACTTACTTTATTCATTGCCAAGGCATCATTTTTAAAGTTTTATTTTTTTTAAGTAAATGTTTCATCAAATAGTTTATTTTAGTAACTTTTTATTTTAAAATGATTAAGTTTTGCAGGATTGCTGTAAATCAATAAAAAATTGGAATGGAGACCATCCCAGTTTGCGTAATTTTTATCCAGAGCTGTAAAATAGGGAGACAAAAAGTTACAGGTCAACGGGACATGATTGGGGAGTGTTGCTGGCCAGATTTGAACCTTCATCTCCCACATAATCACCAAGGTTCAACAGATTTATCACATGTATGTGCTAACTGCTCATGGTTTTTGGGGAATAAAGTTTGCCTCATTTTTCCGAAAGTAAAGTAGAGCCTAACATGAAGTAATTGAAGGATAGATGGGACTTGACTGGGACATGTCGCTTGCCATATTCGAACCTGCATTTCCTGCATGATCACCCCTGACGTGTGCCAAATGCGTCCAGAATTGGGACAAATGTTCGATTTGATGCTGCATTTCCAACACGAGCACCACAGCTCAACATGTCTGGGTTGCATGCACTAACCACTAAGCCACAGCTCTGAGTTTTCTTTCTCATTCAGTATGGTCTTCTCTTGTTTGTATGCATGCACACTCACGTTAGCTTTCTCATTTCCCTTTCCGACCGGCTCTGGGGTTTAGAGCTTGTGAACTCTGTTTACACTCCTGCTGATCAATGCAGGCCATGCAGAATCACAGACACAAGCGGGACGTCTCCTTTACCCCTCTCCTCTCGTCTCGTCTCCGCCCCGGGGCCAAATACAGCAGCTGCCTGATGTGAAATCTCATCTGCACTGAGAGAAGCGGAGCGTGCGATCGCTTTGTCTTCAATTTGTGCCTCTCTTTCTGCTCTCTCCCGGGTCCTGTGGGAGATGTAGGCAGTGATGTGGTTTTCTGTCAGCGTCTTGTTCTTCAGCGCTCTGATTGAACCCTTTCCCGATCTGTCTCTCCTCGTTCCAGCATAATAGTACAAATACAAGGTTTCTCCGCTTGCTTCAGACCTGAGTTCCTGTTTTGAGCTTTCGGAGGAGATCGTTCTCCTCTTGGGTCCAGCCGTGTGTCTGGACAGCAGAATCTGTTATATTTCAGGCTGAACTTTTCTCTGGAGCTGCACTATTATTCACTGCTGTCTACATACTGAGCAGTTCACTTCATTTGAGTCATGCAGATTGGGGATTTCAAGTATGATGACCCAATATGTTTATGGAATTATAAGAATTAAAATATTTGGTGACACTTCAATATAGGGACAAACTCTCACTCGTAACTAGTTGCTTATTAGCATGTCTATTATTAACATATTGGCTGTTTATTAGCACTTGTATATTCTGTATGAGCATATTCTTCATCCCTAATCCTGTGTCTAAACTTAACAACAACCGCACTAAATATTAATAATAGAAAGAATTGAACCTTAAAATAGTGTGAAGAAATATTGTATTACATGTGAATGCAGTATGCAGTGCATTAAAGTGTATTTATGTGAAATATTGTTTTCATTCATCTTGGCTTCATATGGTTTTATAATTTTTTCTTAAGTAAACCTTTAATGCTCAAAATGTCATGTGGTGTACAGCATTTGGTTTAAACCTATCTACCTGCACCTGTAAGCTCTTTCGGTAGCTGTGGTCATCATATCAGTGTTTTATTTGCAGAGTTGTGCTGTGGTAAAAACAGCAACAGGTAGCGCTAGTAGCTCACCGAGTGCAACCATTTTACATCATCAGAATAATGACGCCCCCGTAGTCCAAAATATGTATAAAACTGTGATTTTTTTAAATAACATACATCTTTAATTTATTTTCTACTACATATTTCAGTAAAATACATACTTTACGGTATATTAAGCCATACAAGCCTTAATACCCAGGGATCCCTTTAATACTATTTAATTATTTAATTCAGACACTAAAAGTATGTTCATCTTAGAAGATGGCTATTAATGTAATTGTATGTATGAATTTTAGTGTACTGCTAATGTAACCTCACTGACCTTAAGTCTAAATTCATCATACTCTGAACTTAAATTACATATTGAAATGACTGTTGAGAGATTCAATATTTCAAGTAATGTCAATTATTCTCAACATTGTCTTCAAACGGCTTGTGAAAGCCACAGAGGCCAGCTTGTAAAGAAGGGTGTGATTTGCATGTTTGTGGACCGGTTATAGCAGTCAGTTCCATCATTTGTTGTCTGGAGCCTGTCCTGAGAGAGCTTCACAAATCTCCGCTGTGGCTCCGTTACAGACGTCAAGAGCTATTTGAGATGTGAAATGTCTGTGAGAGCTGGACAGGTGCAGTGAGTAACGAGTGAATCCGGCTCAATCACGCTCGCTCTCTATGACTGCTTTGCTAATGGACCTGCTGGGAGCAGCGCTCCTTTAGACCGCTTTTATTGACTTAAATGAGTCTCTTTTAGGGTTCAGTTTTGGTCTAAAAAAAACTCTTTGTGTGAAGCTGCGTCGGAAAGCCTTGAAGAAGCAAAATGAAGACAAAAGATTAATCGAGTGGAGGTACAAAATTGTAAAGCTGAAAGTAGAGGAACATCCCTTAAAAGAGACAATTGTTTCATAAGAAAAACTTTGAAGTAACAATAAAACGAGCAAGTAAAAGTTGCTCGAGTGTGTCTGTGAAGAATATGAGTTCACGAGAATATTAATTAATGGTGTTTATTGAGGAAAGTATCACTATTACATGCATTAAAAAGCATGCATTGTTCCACCTCCCATTTTCATCCAGATAATTCCTATCTTGGAAAATCTTGCTCTTTTGAAATAATCACATGATTTGAGATATCTATTATGAATATATATATATGCTAAAATTCAGAACTCTGAGCTCCTCCCCATAAATGAAAACCTCACATTTATGACATCGCATTAGTGAGCTCATTAACATGTGCCCGCCCACCTATCAGCTATTCAGGATCTCAGCCACCCTGATTTGCATATATGGAGAAGCCTTAAAGGTGCGGTAACATTTAGGCAGCTGGTTTGATTCTGAAGAGTCAGTGGGAGGGTGGAAAATGAACGTACTTGAAATGCTTCAGAAGTGCAGGATATGTCCCTTTAAGAGTTTGGCACATCATGCACACATCATTAAAGTCTTCAGAGCTTGTTTTATGCTGTTGTGGACGTGTTCAGGCGAGCTCAGCGGGTGTCCTTCACAGAGCAAGCGTATGATAATTACAGAGCTAATAAGCCGTTGCCTGGCCTTCCTCCTCAGAGGGAGGTCCGTGTCTCAAATCTGCACTGATGCTACACTAGAGATCAAACACTGAAACTCGTTCTCCTTTGTTACCGCCATATGCTGCCTAATAGTTACTCTGAGCAAGGTCATTCATACAGTCACGCATGGGGAAACACCAAAGAAACAAGTCACATTAAACACCCAAAAGATCAAAATAGAAATATTAATAAATAAATAAATACCTCTCTGATGCAGACATACTTTATAATTAAAATAATATAGATTTTAATTGTCATTTTCTCCTTTTTATACATATCTCTTGATTTTTGGAGTGAAATGGCTTGTGCATGACAGGTTTGGCATGAGTCTCACACACACACACACACACACACATGTATCTGAAATATGAGAGGTGGGAGTGTTTATCTGAGGCTGTGAATCCTTGAGAGCCGAGCCGTCAAATGCAATTTCGGCATTTGTGTATGTTTGTTATTTTTCAAATAAACATCCCTGAGTGTTACAATAAAGAAACCAAAGAAAGTTTCAAGCGATCAAACCTGAAAGCAAGGCAGACGGGTTTGCCGAACGTGAAAGAGAGTGAAATGAAAGGGAAGGAGACGGGAGTCATCAGGGGAGTTTCTCCTGTCATGGTGTTTCAGATTGACTGATGCTGCTGGAGACAGACATGACACCTGCACTTATTTCTGTCTTTCTTCGGCCTCCTCTTTCATCTCTCCACACCGCTCCATCTCTGGCCGTTTTGACCAGCACTTCACACAAACACTGTCCTCCTTTTACAGTATTTACCAGACAGCATTGCACTGATTTTTCCCAGACATTTTTTCTATATATAAAAAATTTGAATTTTTTTTATTTTTTTTTATATATATAAAAAATGTGATTGAACGAGTAACGATGCCATTGTAATTATTGTATTGATATTTTCTTATATCTATATATATAGGGGTGTCTCCGAATAGTCGATGATTTGATGCTTCGATAGGAGGAGCCCGATTCACAGTCGAATATTCGCGGGGTGTTATGATCATGCCATTTTGGGTGCTCAATGTCTAAATTCACACAGAACTACAGGTTTTCTCCCACAGTTAATATACATCATTTAGGATCATTAAGATTAAAAAGGATAATTTTTAGGATCTTTTTTAAAGTAAAATAACTCAGGCATTTTATGATTGTTTTCATGTAATTTATTAAACAACATTAATGTATATAGTGTCACTATAGCGTATTTCAACAGCCACACTTAGAAATGTCTGAATGTAGTTTTTACGTAAAAATATAAAAGCTATTTTATTTTATTTTTTGATAGCTGAAGAGATGAACTACACCAGTGGTTACTCTGCTGGGACAAATGAGGGGGCTTCATATAGATGTATCTAAAGATATATATATATATATATATATAGATATCTAAAAAATCAGATATTTTCTTAATACGATATGATCTTAAAAGCATAAGTACCAAGTCACCAGTTAAAAATAACAGCAAAATGGCTCAGGAAAATCAATCTAATTCTGAGAAAATCTTTTGCAACATTTGATAGCAGATGACACTTTAATATTTCCATGGGATGTTATATAATTCAAACATTTTAAAGTGTGGCTTGTCTGTCCAGTGTGTTTTGACCCCTGTGTCGGCTGAAGCTTTAACACTATTCTTCTTCCCCTTGCAATTGCTCCGCTTTTCTTCAGGAAATGCAAATGCACTTGTGTTTGTTGTGTCCCAGCCGTGCTGCAGAGTGTCTGGCTGCTTTATTCAGCATCTGCTGGTGTTGGCAGGTTGTTAGCAGAGACCCTGTGATGCTGTGCCCATGTAATCTCTCTGATGAGTCTTTGTGTGTGCGTCCAGATGAGTGCTGGATTCAGACTCCGGGGAGCATGTGAACACACACCTGAGACTCATTCTGCGCACAGCTGTTTGGACAGCACGCATCTAAAACCTTCTCTCCTATTTTCACAGTCAGACTCACTATCACCTGTCGGCTTTTCAAATCTCAGCGTTTGGATCCCGCTGCGGCGTAAAAGAACATCTTAATTATGCTTCTGTCTGTTACGGTTTCCATGCTGTGACGGCAGCAGATACGCAAGCACTGCTGTGACTATTGCTCATGCTTTGAATTTAGGTTTTGTTCAAATTCCTAAATCCTGTAGCATGCACAGTGCAGATGTGAAGTATGCCTTGTTTTGTTGAGGAGAGATGTGCTATGGCTATGCTGTTGATTTAACACATTAATTTGGTGCGTTTATTTATGGAACAATTAAAACATTAAATTAACTCCTATAACGCACCCCAAATGTTGATTTAAATAAATAGGTAATTAAACAAGACGTTAACATTGTTACATTTTAGACTCAATATTGTCTGTTTTTCTCAATTATTTTTGTTTTGTTTTGTGATGTTTCGTTGCTAAATAAATCCGCAGTTTCTAACAAATCGAGTGAGTCGATGATTCAACGACTCACTTAAAGACTGTCACTTGCTTTGTTTCTAAATGAATCAGCCATTTGAACAAATCAGTTAAAAGAATGACTGAATGATTCACTCTTTCGGGTGAGACGTTAAACCGAGGTCCTGACTCTCTGTCGGTCATTAAAAATCCCATGGCACTTCTCGTAAAGAGTAGGGGTGTAACCCCGGTGTCCTGGCCAAATCCCTCCACTGGCCCTTGTCAATCATGGCCTCCTAATAATCCCATCCACTTGATTGGCTCTATGACTCTCTCTCCTCTCCACCTGTAGCTGGTGTGTGGTGAGCGCATACACTTGATTGGCTCTATGACTCTCTCTCCTCTCCACCTGTAGCTGGTGTGTGGTGAGCGCATACACTTGATTGGCTCTATGACTCTCTCTCCTCTCCACCTGTAGCTGGTGTGTGGTGAGCGCATACACTTGATTGGCTCTATGACTCTCTCTCCTCTCCACCTGTAGCTGGTGTGTGGTGAGCGCATACACTTGATTGGCTCTATGACTCTCTCTCCTCTCCACCTGTAGCTGGTGTGTGGTGAGCGCATACACTTGATTGGCTCTATGACTCTCTCTCCTCTCCACCTGTAGCTGGTGTGTGGTGAGCGCATACACTTGATTGGCTCTATGACTCTCTCTCCTCTCCACCTGTAGCTGGTGTGTGGTGAGCGCATACACTTGATTGGCTCTATGACTCTCTCTCCTCTCCACCTGTAGCTGGTGTGTGGTGAGCGCATACACTTGATTGGCTCTATGACTCTCTCTCCTCTCCACCTGTAGCTGGTGTGTGGTGAGCGCATACACTTGATTGGCTCTATGACTCTCTCTCCTCTCCACCTGTAGCTGGTGTGTGGTGAGCGCATACACTTGATTGGCTCTATGACTCTCTCTCCTCTCCACCTGTAGCTGGTGTGTGGTGAGCGCATCCACTTGATTGGCTCTATGACTCTCTCTCCTCTCCACCTGTAGCTGGTGTGTGGTGAGCGCATACACTTGATTGGCTCTATGACTCTCTCTCCTCTCCACCTGTAGCTGGTGTGTGGTGAGAGCATACACTTGATTGGCTCTATGACTCTCTCTCCTCTCCACCTGTAGCTGGTGTGTGGTGAGCGCATACACTTGATTGGCTCTATGACTCTCTCTCCTCTCCACCTGTAGCTGGTGTGTGGTGAGCGCATACACTTGATTGGCTCTATGACTCTCTCTCCTCTCCACCTGTAGCTGGTGTGTGGTGAGCGCATACACTTGATTGGCTCTATGACTCTCTCTCCTCTCCACCTGTAGCTGGTGTGTGGTGAGCGCACTGGCGCTGTTGTCCTGTGGCAGCCGTCGCATCATCCAAGTGGATGCTGCACACTGGTGGTGGTTGAGGAGAGACCCCCCACATGATTGGAAAGCTCTTTGGGTGTACAACAATATGCAATAAAGCGCTATATAAATGCATCATTCATTCATATTAAGAGTATTATTTCATTTTTCTTTTAATCACTCAGTATATACATTTTTTAAACCCATTAAAACAGGGTAGGTGATTTGGTTCAAAAACATTTTTTGTTATACTGGTTAAAAGTCGCTTCACATTCTGATAGCAATCACTAAGTAAAGTGGTTTAATTGTATTTATATGTATTTTTATCATTTGTGGAGGGCGTAGGATCACAAAATGTTTGTACAATCATATCCCTCGGTCCCTGTCCTACCTGCCTGTCAACGTATGCATTTACATACATTCACGCACCCTGTTCGCGCAGACATGATACAACATGAACACAATCCATTACGGTATTACAGCCCGAGCGAGAATGAAAAGCGTTGTTATTGTAACATTATGTGCTTTATACTGTAATGTATTCTCAATGGTGAATGAGACATGAGGCAATCTGACAACAACGCCGTCTCTCATCATGTGGCTATAACAATGTTATTCTCCTGGTGGATAAAGCGGTCTAGAGATCAGAATATCATTGAAACTCGTGGTAGCAGGTTTTGTGCAATTACGTCACAAAATGTATAAATCAAATGTTTCTAACCTGTTCTCTCTCTTGCTCTATAGGGACGAGGAACATGCTTTAATCCTGCAGTACTGTCAGACTTTGGGAGGAGAGGGCTCATCCTTCAGCCAGCCCCAAACCCCCGCCCACATCAGCCGGAGCCCCGCCCATAACACTCACAGCCCCTCCTACCTGCTCCAGAGCCCCGCCCAGATTCTGCAGTCTGTGGAGAGGGAGGAGCGAGGAGAGCTGGAGCGAATCATAGCACGACTGGAGGAAGAGCAGCGGTAGGATACGAATAGTTCATGTCCACTTCAAAGTCACGTGAAATCAAAACTGACATTTTTTTAATGGAATATTGCAGTGTTTATTATAAACATTTTATCTGTGCACAATAATCACTCCCCTCCAGCAACATGTCACTCACATCAGATCACAGCAATTGGCAAACAACATTGATCCACTGGTCCAAACAGTTCCTGATGGACACAATCGAAAAGCACAGTTTCACTCAAATTCACATAACAATAGAAAAAACAATCACAGCTTTACGCCTAACAACCCAAATGATTTGTTATACCTTGCTATACCTGCATTGATTTTTGTTGTATATCATGATTTACATGTAAATCATCTTCATTTGACAAATCCTCTGGTTTTCATTTTTAATTAGTTACAAGTCACTGTTTTAAGCAAAACTAGACAAACAATTGTCGATATAGAGTCTAGCTGTGATCTTTAAGCAGGTCAATCTGAAGTCCTTTTTAAAGGAAAGCCATGGAGAAAAAATATCTGAATACCTCTCTAAAAAAAATTATATTTATTTCATTCAAATGTTTGTCAATCTAAACCGATGCATTCAAACAGCCGTTCATTCAAATTGAAATGTTTATTGCACCAAATATTAATCTTGGTGTGAATGAAGCACGAGTCTCAGGAGACTAGCTGATTTTATGGGAACCAGAACCTCTAACCGCAGACTTTAACAACTGACTGTTTTGTTTAGAAGGCAGGACTAGAGCTGCCACATTTTACACTGCTATTTCTCCCATTCATACAATAAATAATGGATTTACTGTTAATTTAATTACGGTTAGTTACAATTATTCAATGCAAGAGCTTCACCGTAATTGGTCTGGTTATGATTTGCATCTGTTTAGTGTGTGTTTGGCAGTGGGCTGTTCTGTAGCTTTCTAACAATAGGCTGAATTTGGCTGCAGGTCCCTTTGGGTTCACTTTTCTTCATTGCCTTTCAAAGCCAGAACATAAAAGAACCCGGCGCAGCATCCAACAGTCATAACTCAAACTCACAATAAACAAAAAGCCCAAATGCCAGTGTTATAGAGTACATGGCATATAAACATTCTCTCTGTCTGTCCGTGGCCAGGACCCTGCAGAGGGAGTATGAACAGTTGCGCCAGCAGCACAGTCAGCCTGGCGCGGGGGCCGCAGCTGTTAGCGGGGCCCCTGAGGAAGCTGACCTGTTAGCTGAAGCTAAACTCCTGCGACAGCACAAGGGACGGCTGGAGGCCCGCATGCAGATACTGGAGGACCATAACAAACAGCTGGAATCGCAGCTCTACCGACTACGCCAGCTGCTGCATCAGGTATCACACTTGCTAGTGAACTCCTACCTAGATGGCATTTTAATAGGTGCTAGGCAACACAATTCTGCCCTATAAAAGCTGAAATGCACAACATGACTTTTGCCCTGATTTTCATTCTGGATGAGTAAACACTCGCTACCAAAAATCAGATACAGTCTGCAGATTTTGAGCAGTCAGGTTTATGCAGAAAAATGCAACGAGGCTTGCTGTGTTTGGGATGGCTTGAAAGACTGGTAGCGTGTTGCTCTGAAGTCGTTTAGTGTATGACGCCAAGTTTTTCCTCTGTAACTATTTACAAAGTGTATGATGCCTAGTGTTTTAAAATCTGTTCAGTTTATGTAATGTATTCCAGCCTTGAGAATGAGATAATTAGTTATGGCCAGATAAAAAATGGAAGATATATTGTTTATGAATATATTAATATACTCATTCTGTACTCATATCATGCAAATCAGCAAAAATGATTAAAAACGCTGTATTATGCAAGTTGAAACACACGTTTTCAAAAGTTCACGTTTTCAGGCCCCCAAATTGGTGTGTGCATGAACGGCCAAAACTGAGTGTGAGTGAGTAAATCATGAGGTAATTTTGGGGTGAACTATCCTTTTAAAGCAGGGAACGGCAACGTTGGTCCAAGAGTGCCAACGTCCTGCAGAGTTTAGCTCCAACCCTGAAAAGAACTCACCTGCCTGAAGCTGTAATAATCCTGAAGACCATGCTTGGATTGATCAGGTGTGTTTGATTAGGGTTGGAGCTAATGGTGCATTCAAGTCATGATGGATAGATCATATGTACATGTTGAATGCACTTGAGTGCCACCACAAAGTTGTTACTACGAGTGGGAAACTCGTTATTTTAACGAGTGACAGTATAAAGCCCCGAGCTATCGAGTTGGGGTCGTGTCAGCAAAAAAAAATGTGTTAAGTAATATTTTTTTGTAATGTACAATAAAAATTTTACATATACGAAATATTATATTATTGTGCAATTATCCTAGAATATATGATTCAGTTTACATCACCTTCATAAATTGAATACATTATTTATTAATCATTTTGTAGATGTAGAATTAAAAAAATCATTGAATTTTATGTAAAGTTAAATCGTAATCTTCCAACCAAAGTGATTTGAATGCACCTGACGTCATAATTACGACTTGTCAACTCATAAGTACGAACGTCCCAGGAGGACTTGAATGCAGCATAACTCGAGGACCGACGTTACTATCCCTGCTTTAAAGGATACTTCCTGCGTAGGCAGTAGACAGCAAGTTCACTTGGTTCTGTGTAAATTGATGAAAGAATGAGTACTAAAACCCAAAATAAGGTAGTGTTTTTTTAGCACCTCCTGTTCCATCATCCTAAAGTTGAGGTTTTTTTTTTTTTGGTTAAATGCCTGAAATAAGGTCTATGGTGAATACAAGGTTGGCCAACAAAAAATGTCACCCCCGCAGCGCTCTATTGGAACAGAACCTGAATCTTGTGCAGCCTTTTGATTATTGGAGCTAAAGCCTAGCATCTTATTCTGGCCAAGAACTGTCCTCTTAGGCAGTCCTGTTTTTTTTTAATATACATCAGCCTGTTCCTGAACGTCCCTGGAGTCTGAAGCTAAGACTAACACTCACCTGTCTCAGCTACCTCACTGAATAAACTGCTATTGTTCCATCCTTCAATGGGCTTCATGGTCTAACGGGCAATGCCAGCGAGTCCAACGGCTGCCAATAGTGTCGTGAATCAAGCACTGGCGTTCAATGAGCCCTGATTTAGAGTAACAGTAATTTATTGGGTCTCCTGAGGGCCTGACTCACCGCACTGGGCCTCGGTTTTGCCAGATGGTCTTGTCAAAGGCTCTTAGCTAAATAAACACAATATAACTCGATATCCAAGAAGGCAAACAAGACTGTCATTCCAGCCTGACATTTCTGGCCACCTTGCTTTCACCTACAGGAAGCAGTAATGATGGAAACACTGGAAGCACTCATGTATTTTTCAATATTTGATACTTTTATTGCTGGTGTATCACTATCAGTTAGGGTTAAGTTGATTTTAAACAATGCCTATCTCTTTCTAGCCTGAGTTAAATGGCACGTCCTCTTCCGGCTCTCTCCATCAGGATACAGCAGGACAGGCTGAGCTCACAGGTATACACACACACACACACACACACAACGCTGGGTGATTATACTGAGGGCTCTGATTGACTTCGTTATGTAATAATCTGTTGAGTGTATTCTGTGTGTGTCCTCAGATGAGTTTCTCCATCAGTGTGCTAACAGTAACTATGATCTGGCTGAGGTTGTGGAACAGATTAACCACAGTTTTCCTGCATGCTCTCGTAAGTCTAACGCTCTGACTTACTGCTTCCTTCTTTATTTCCCAGTGTGCTGCGAAGTCTTGGGCTGCATCCCAGTAGAGCGCAACAGTTGGGGTCTGGAAGTAAAATCCCATTCTATTTGCTTCATACAGAAAGCACATTTCTTTGTTCAAAAGTTTGAATTAAGACATTTTTGGCAAGTAGTTTAATTGCAAAATTTTCTGTGAGATAATACACTACCCATAACCCTGAAGAGAGATCGAACAATCAAAAGTCAGCATAAACACTGAAATAGAAATTGCTCTACAGAGACCATTGCAATTGCCAGCGTTACGAATAACACAATTACATCTTGTATACTTTAAACCTACCATGTATACAATTTTATTTTATATATTAATATTATTATTTATGTTCAGTTTTGATATTAATTGTATGTGCTTTGGCACTTTTTAACATTTCTATTTAGCTCTATTTACTCATTTTAGTACCTCAACTTAAACTTGTTTTAGTTCTTTAAGTTTTTCGTCTCAAATTTCTATTTTATTTCAGCTTCATTTCAATAAATTTTGAAAATTATTTGAAAAGTGTTAGTTAACAATAACAAGACAGGTTGCATGTTGCAGATTTGATGGCGTAATTTGCGATGTTTCATGAGCAATACTTTATTGCGTTTTGGGAAAAACAGCTTCTGCCAGCCTAAAGTAGTGCATTAGTCTTATTTAAACAGGTATAGCTTGTCTCCAAATCTGACAAATATACAGAACCCCTCTAAAATCATCCAACCAGACCCATCTTGCCTGCCAAACTGGTTGATCAGCTCACTACCTTAGGTTGGTTTAATCTTGGAGATAGTGTATGGTTTATTGCTTAAAACAGATTTATTTTTAAATGCATATGAAGAAAATGAATGAGAAAAATACTTCCAGAACCAAGCCTGCTGAAAGTTAACATTCAAAGTTGCTCATCATGTGCATACTCTACTACATACTAAAAGTATGTACTTCACCAGTATATACTTTTATGTACACTTACAAGTAACTTACTTAACTGGAATATACTAACATGCCATTGTTGGTGCTCTGTTTTCATTTGCATCTTTGCATTAGGATATAGCTGCAATTATTTTTACTGCACGTTTAGGTGAAGTGTCATGAAACCCTTCATTTTAGCACAGTGACAAGAGTAGGAGTGAAGGGAGGAGAGAATACAACAGTTGTGTCTGATCCACGCAGATTTATTTTGCTTTAATGGCATCAAAGGTTTTCATAAATGCATGCTGCTATTCATAATTGCACTCAACAAAATGCCCTGTATTATGCAAGTTCACTGTGCATTACACAAATACACACAGCTCATTTTATTCATATTATTTAATGCACTAATGAATGCAAGCTGTTTTCGTTTGCATCAAAAAAGTGAATGTGCATTTGCATTTTTAATAACTTTTGTTATTCCTTGATGTTGAGTGAGTTTTGATGGTGTTTGTCTCCATTGCTATCATTGTCAGATTGTCTCAGTCCACTGCCTAATGAATCTAGAAACTCTCACTTGATAACTGCTCATTGCACTCAAACATTTCAAAGCTGCTGGTTGATTGAAAGCCTGTCGCTCCATCAGCATCACAAGGGAGGACAAACACTCGTGGCTTTCAAGTGTTTCTGTAAGGTATCAACTCACTGAAGTGCCTGCTGAGTGTTTGAAGCACTTGTCTCAGGACAATGTGACATGATGTGAATAATTATGAGGCGCTGCTGACGCTTTCGTGTAATATAGCGTGACGTTTTGGAACCAGAAAATAGCTCAGAATTTCCCTAATAACAGATTGACTCTAATATCATCTTCCATCATGTATCTATTTTATTGTTTCATTACTCACATTCTTTTTGCAACAAGTCCAAACAGACTCGGGTATGAAATTAACACCTGCCACCATCCAAATGCTGGCATTTTTTGTTCAGTAATTGGTAGTTTCACTCATCGACCAGCCATTGTGACAGTCGAGCTGTAAGGTGTCTCTAATTGACAGTTGACAAACTATGTGTTACGCAGAAGCAGCCATGCGGGCTTGACGATGCCATCCAATCATGTGATGCATTGCACTGTATAACAGACCAGCCCTAGTATTTAGGATGGACAGTATGCAAATTGGTTTCGCACCTTCTGTCCTATTCATATTTTCATTCATGTATTGATCTATACACTCATGATTCTGCCCTACAACAATAGAAATCCTTTACAATCCCAGAAATTTGATTCAGATATAGTGTACACAGGGTTTTGGCTACTGCATCAGTTTAGATCTCCTCATAAATTTAAATTGAATTTCTTCTAGTAAATCATTGCTACCAATTTTTTGTGCCCAAAATCCATTTGAAATTTTAGACAAAAATCCATGTCAGTCCGGTTGGCTCTTCCTCAGTTTACTCCCTCAGCTCAGACTGCAGTGGCCTCATCTTACGCCTGTCAGTCTGCCAGATCCGGCTCTCTTCTGCCTTTGAGAACGCCCCCATTCCTGCAGTCTGAGAGCTTTGATTGTGAATTGTGTTTGTAATCGCTGTTGTTTGACAGAAAATCGCATAGCGAAGCCTTTAAAGACTTGAATGACTCAACTTAAACGAGTGTTTTTATTACCTAGAAGTTAGTGATAATATTTTATTGTTATAGTTGAACTTAATTTTGTATTCCGCTCTGACATTGTCTTGCATTATTAGCTAGAAACTCGGTAAAATATTGATCTTGGCACATTGTCCTTTCACTGCATTGGGCCCTTGTGCGCGATGGGTTCGGTCTGGGAGAAGATATGGGACCATTTCCATGTTCTTTGTTTGATGGGCGAGTTTTAATAAAGGACAGAGGTCCAGGTGATATGAGTGTTTGGAGCCGTCTCTTGTTTGCTGTCGTCTCCCTGTAGAGTTCATTAAAGCGATTCGCTCAGTGTTCAGAAGAGCAGTCCCTTGAGTCTGAGCTTGAACGCTCTGAATTAAAAGTTTGGCCGTTGTGGAGAGTCTGCATGTGTTGTTCTTGTCAGGACTGTCTTGGTTAGGATACTGTTATTTTGTCCTAATTGTGTCTCTCTTTGTCTTTCTTCTGGGTCCTGTAGCATCAAGTGTGTCCTCAAGGCCCAAGGTAAGTCTCACCACATGTAACAGTATAAACACTCCACAGTAATTCATACTGACCACAATGTGAAAAGAAAAATCTGCGACACCATTTTACCAACTATCCCCACCTGTTTTCTTATCCAATCCCCAACTGAGTCTCTAAAAGCATGGGACATTTTTGTTTTCTGCTCCATTAGTTTGCTTGCACCAGCTTAGACGGAAACATTATCAATCATGTTTCTGTTATGGAGAAATACATTTTTAATTGGTGTTTTTTTTTTCAAGCCATCACTGGATGTAAACATCTTAGTGATGAGCTTATATGAGAAGATCCATCACAGCCGATAGATTGGCGTCTCCATATGTCATGTTTCTCTGATGATTTATTGACTGTTTTTATTTGAAAAGTTGGATTTGGAGCATTTGCATTGTCAGGGATAGGGAACTGAGAATCAGATCAAAAATAAAGATTCTAAACTGCCATTGAAGAACCATTTTGGGTTCCCCAAAGAACCCCTTTGAGTGAATGGTTCTTAAAAGAACCATTATTTATTTTGGTATGAAAAACATTTCGTAATCAAATAACTTTTTTCAACTGTCCAATAGAAAGGTTCCATGGGTGTTAAAGGTTCTTTATGGAACCACTGATGCCAATAAAAAATCTTTATTTTTAAGAGTGCATTCAGGAAAGTTTTCATAAAAAACTGGAACTACATTATTTTCATTAAGTGTGGTTGCTTTAACAGTTGTTAAATGCTATTACATTAAGACTCACAAAAGAGCCTACAGCTAATTACGTATCTGAATATATATATTTTTTAAATCACTCACTGAATTAATAGTTACTTACTCAAGGCGTTACTTTAATTATGCCTAAATTAAAGTTAACTGTTAATGTGTTTTGCAACACAGTGGGATCCAAATTGTGACCGTAACCTAATTAACCAATTAGCTTTTTTTTATTATTCTGCTTCAATCATCTAAAAGTCAATGTCAATGGGTTTTGAGTGGTTTTTGGTAAAAGGCCTTAAATATGGCCTATGGTTAACTAACTAAAGATATTTTCACACTGAGGCTAAATGAGACTACAGAGGTTGCCGAGGACATTTAACATCACGCTGAAGAAATAAACTCATCTATTGGCTAGACTGCTTTTACAGCCTTGGTGTGTTTATACTCTCTCTCACTCTTGCACACAATTATAACTCAAACTTTCCAACTTTTAAATGAAGTGTTTTCAGAAGCTTAGTGATATTGAAATCGGGATCATGGTATAGTTTGTTTATCTAACTTATTCTTAATCGAGAAAGTAAGCATATGGGCAAGACGTCCGGTTCATTAGCTGCTGTATAGAGAAATAACAAGAAGAAGAACAATGTACAGTAAAACTGTTGACACTACAAACCAGTGTGGTCATAATTAAGATAATACGTTAAAATATGATAAGGCACACCAATCTGGTTTTAGAAAACATAGCACTGAAACTGCACTTTTAAAAGTGTTGAATGATATTTTACTATCTGTAGATTCGGGGGAATCTATGATACTTTTACTATTAGATTTAAGTGCTGCGTTTGATACCATGGATCACAGAATCCTTATATCACGCCCTGAAAATTGTGTGGGCATTACATGTCGTGCTCTTGACTGGTTTAAATCCTATCTTGGAGACAGAATGTTCTCTGTTTATCATGGTTTTTCTTCATCTAGCTCCATCTTGTATTTTGGAGTTCCTCAGGGCTCCATTTTGGCCCCTGTTCTGTTCTCATTATATATGCTTCCTCTGGGGACCATTCTTACCAAGCATGGGGCGTCATTTCATTTTTATGCTGATGACACCCAAATCTTTCTGCCCTTGAGGAAAAATGATCAAAGAGGCTTGGGATCACTAAATACGTGTTTGTCTGATATTAAGTCTTGGTTCTCTTCATTATTTTCACATCTAAATGAGGGCAAAACAGAGGACATTGTGTGTGGGTCTTCGGGGATCCCCGATTGTGATTTGGGAGAGCTGGATTCCTGCAAAAACTGTCTGTGAGAAATCTGGGTGTTAACTTTGATTCTGCACTCAAGTTCGATAAACAGATAAATTATGTAGTCAAATCCAGTTTCTTCCAATTAAGATTGCTATCAAAAGCCAAGAGTTTTTTGTCATTTCAAGAGTTAGAGAGAGGGATCCATGCTTTTGTGTCATCACAGCTTGATTATTGTAATTCCTTTATATGGGAATAAGTCAATCAAACATAAATCGACTGTTCAAAGTGCGGCTACCAGACTTTTGACTGGCACCTGCAGATTTGATCATATCTCCCCCGTACTATGCTCTTTGCACTGGTTGCCGGTCTATTACAGAATCGAGTTTAAAATGTTACTGTTTATTTTTAAAGCTCTGATTGGAACGGCTCCTGAATATCTCAGTGGTCTTTTAAACATAAATACATCTTCTAGACCGCTGAGGTCTTCGGAGAAAAGACTTGATGGTGCCTAGATCTAGATTGAAGTTGAGGGGTGACCGTGCTTTTCAATTGCTGGGCCAAAATTATGGATTAGTCTTCCAGTCTCCCTCCGATTAGTCAGAATCTGAATTTAAATCTAAGTTAACAAACTTACCTTTTCTCAAGGGCTTATAACTGTCCTTAGAGTATAAGGATTTGTCACCTATCAGCGATTTTATTTCTCTTCTTTAGTGTAATGCGGTCAACACTGTTTGTATTTATTTGTCTTTTTATATCTGCAAAGGTTTGTACAGCACAGTGATCAACTACTGTTGTTTTTATTGTGCTTTATAAAAAAAATGGATTTTTGATTTTGACCAATTTGCAATATCAAGCAGCACACCGAGCTGTTTTGTACAGCTAAAAATAGCAGGAAGCGAATGAGCTAAGCTAGACCCATACAATGTACAAATGGCCATGCCAATTTTTACAGGAAGAATAAAGTGAAAAGCTTATGTTTGATTTGTTGATTTTCATACTTGGCTCATGTATTATAGACACTTACACAATATATTGATGTTTGTGTCCAGGTGATGTAAAGGTTTTCAGCATGACATCCCTTTGAAGAGGAGAAATCTCGCAGACGTGAAGAGCAGTCTCGAACTCGACATGACAAGAAGATTCCCATTCCAGAGATGCAGATTCCCAGTGTTTGTCCTCGAACCCAAAGACTCTGGAACAGGACCACACAGTTCATTCAATGGCTATTACTACTGCATCTGTCTGTACTATGCAACTGTACATTTGATCAACATGTAGATTGTACGTAAGGTGTATCTGCCCATTGTTTTAATACTCGGATGATTATTTAGGGTTATGGGGGCCATTTATCGTGTAACCTGTATGCTTTTATTTCGATGTTCACCAAGGAACCACACACAGCTCACATTAGTTGCTGTTCAAATCAGTCTGTCTTTCTACAGACGTGGTTGTTAGTTTAGTCGGAAAATGTCGTAAACATCAGTGGATATGAAGACGAATCGGTCTTGTAATGCTAAACTGTTAACGCATGTTGCCCCCAGCATTGTTCTGTTCAAGTTTCCGCCTGTTTTGACAGTGTTTGCCGTGAACTCTCCCTTTAAAGCATTGTTTCGACAGTTTGTGCCGCTGGCAGCAGCGCATCCGAACCCTCACTGCTTTTCTAGAGCGCACGCACAGATGTGCTACACAATGTTCGAATGCGTCAAAAACACCCTTTTGTGCCTATAAAGCATCCATTCCAGGAGAGACGAGTGGCTGAGAGATGCTGTATTTCTCAGTCGTTTAGAGAGATTATATTATAATAAAGACAAATGTAGGAAATGTGGATTTTTTAGGACGTTTGGCCCAAGATGATTTATCTTTGTGTAGTATAGTTTTCTAAATAAATGTTTAAAAAAAGATAAAATTAGAGAAAGCCATGATTGCCTTGCTACCTCAGACATTATCAATGATTCATTGGTGTGACTGTCAATTGATTTCACGCTTCGTTCCCAAAAACAAACTAAGGAAATCACCCCAACGTTCGTTCCATAAAGTTGCACTTGCTACGCGAGTAACTACTTTGTGCTTTTCCCTTGATTTCCCAGCAGCCCTTTGATTTTTCTACATGGTGTATTTGTGGTGTGCTACCTTCAGTGAAGTGTTAGATTTTAACATTACTGTAACACCTGCGAAACATTGTTCTGAAGTTGATTCTGACCTAGTGAAGTCACCGATGCCGTGCTGTTCTGACCCGAGACCCAACACACTACATGTAATGTTCCATATGTTTTATTCAAAATAAACTTTTTATAATGAGTGTTTTCTTGTGCATTTTGTGAGCCTTTGTTTTAATCACATTGTCTTATTACACTAAGGGTAAAAAAGTTATAATGGAATAGCCTTGTTCACCCAAATATTAAAGCTTTTCCATGTCGTTCCAAATTAGGGCTGAGCGATTTTACTTTTCCAATTTTAGTGCTTTTTTTTTCCATTTTTTCATTTAATTAAAATGTAATGTTTTGCCATGATTATTATTATATTTTAAATCGAGGGATCGCAATTTTGAATTTAAATATTACCTAACATTACAATTAGATACATTGACAATATGCTAATGATAACACTTAATCAATTAACTTTTCTGCCATACCATGGGTGCAGCAGGCGTAATGATATTACGCAGCGCCTGAAAGTAGTCCCCAGCGATATCGTAACTTGATACGTAGCTGGGGAATACTTTCAGGCGCTGCGTAATATCATTGCGCCTGCTGCACTCATGGTACGGCAGAAAAGTTCCTTGATTATTGCACTGGAATGAAAATATAGTTCCTAGACATATCAGCCTAGAAAATCACAACTTTTCATTTTCCATCAGTCTTAGTACACGATGTAACTACAGAAGAGTCAAGTTATAAATAGGAAAAATATCAAAACTATTTGGTCATTTTTTAGCGAGATGCTAACGGTCTAATCAGATTCAATGATCTATGCTAAGCTAAGCTAAAAGTGCTACCGCCAGACCCGGAGATCGGCTGAATGGATTCAAAAACGGTAAAACTCAACTGTTTTATTCTAGAGGAGTTGTAAAATTGTAAAATGAGTGTTCCTTTAAGAGAAAAGAATGATCGATGAATGCACGGGATGAACCGCTCACCTGTGACGCGCTCTATGAAGGACTGTAGAACATATGAAGTTTATTTGCAAAAAAGCATAACTCCGTTTTATTTATTGTTTTTTATCAATTTTTATTGCATTTTATTGTTAGTTATCTGTATTTATTTATTTTTTTAAAATACCCCAACTGCAGTTTGATTGAGATTAATTGGAATGCACAATGAAAAACATCATTATAGTTAAAATAAAATAAAACCAAGTTACCATTTCTTCCTTTCTTTAGAAAACACAAGAAGATATCGGTCAGATTATTCATGTTGCGCTTTTTTGTACAGTCAAATATAATGCAGTCAAGCTCCAAAAATGAAATACAAGTAGTCAGTGAGACCTGTATGTTATCCTTAAGTGAAGTCGAGCACACTATGAAACAATTTAGAGAAATTATGTTTGCAATATGAGAACTGCTATTTAAAACACAACAGTGAATTTAAATAAATAAAGGAGTAAATTGTTGGAACTAAAAATAGTAATTTCAACGTTTTTTGGTCAACATGAAATCTAAATGTAACCCTTTTAGCTCCAACTTCAAATAAAATGTTTTATACTAAAAACAGTTTATGCTTGTCAACGTATGTTTCTACTATTCCTTGTCAGGTAAAAGTTTTTTATGTCAAGAATATTAGCCATGAATTATTAAATGAAGCATTTTTCTCAAAATGGCTGCTGTAGGGTAAATGTCAGTGGCTTTACTAATAGTACCAGTGTGCTTTGCCTCCAAAGGCAGGAAATACTATTAGACTGGTGAATTGGAAAGCTGGAGGGCAGGGCTGTCGGGGCCAAATTTGTTTTTGGGGGGCAAGACAAACAAGCTTCCACAGGCTCAAATGAGCAAGTTTTCATATTTCACTATAACCTTGTTTGCAATGTGAATGGCACGGTTTACCCATCTTGACTAGATTTATATTAGTCTGAGGGGCTGCTGTAGCATCTCATATGAACCACCTGCTCTATCACAAGCTTCAGCCTGCCTCAGCTGAACGAAATGGGAAGATTTTCACGATGCTTCATTTTCCTTCACAGCACAATTCTCCGGTGACTGATTTCATTAAAGAAAAAAAATCCATATATTGTTGCAGTGTTTCTCTTCTGGGGTCTGCTTACTGAATTCAACATTAATGCAAAATTGATTAGGTTTAGCCTACTTTTACACATTCCTGGTCTCACTATGCAAGATTCACCAATGCATGTTATTCCCAATAATATAAAAAAGTTGTAGTACTCATTCATAAAAATTGCTTATGAAAAATTATTTTTCTGCTATCACAAATGCCTTTTTTTACCACTTTCCTCCAAACACCTGATCCTCAGAATATCCTCACTAACTGATGGCACTTCAGCCCAGAAATATTTAAGTGGGTGGATCTACATAAAGCAGGGTTAGCAAAGTGTATAGCGAATGAAATCCGTCTGTCAAATTGCCAACAGAAAATACACCACATAGGTTCAATACACAATGCTTATAAAGCATTGATTAACATTAATGTTAATTTCGACATTTACTAACACATTGATTAAAAGTTATATCTGATAACATTCGTGCCTGAGCTAACATGAATAACAATTTGAATAAACTAACATTAACAAAGGTTAATATTGTAGCAAATGTATTGCTCATTGTTGGTGCAACGTTAACTAGAGGAAGTTTATTGTAAAGCATTGCCTCAGTCTGAGATGATCACATGATCAAGTGTCTAAACATCAAGGGCTGCAGAAATGTGTGCAGCTGCAAATACTTAGTTTGTTGTGGACAGTGGCGGCTCAGGATTGTTTTGTTGGGTTGCTAGGGGGGGGGGGGGCTTAAGAGTTCAGAGGGGGTGCTAAAAAAAACTAATTCAATTGAGAGAAAGTGATGAACGCTTAAACATTAGCTATGAGTTTTTTTTATACATAGCAGTTTCGAAAAAGGCATATTTTACTTTTTTCTTAAAACTTCTACTAAACTTCTACTATTCCACTGTTATTAGTGATATAATGCCAACTGCCAAATATGACACTTACAAAGTAATATAATTTATGAATGAAAATAGAAAAAAAATAAAGTTTATTTTTTCAATTCAATAAAAATTTCCACACGGGCACACATTGCGGCTGATAACCTCCTCATGTGTCGATGATAGCTAGAGATAAGCATTAAAATTTGGCAATATTAAGAGGATTTAGTATTTCTAATTAATGTAGGTCTGTTACATTCTTCTTATTATTAGACCTATTATTCTTATTAGATTACTTTTATTAATAAATTACATTAAATGATTGCCCCGCGATAATTTCCTAGTGCATCACCACATGATGCGCTGCGAGGATAATAAAATAGGCTATTAGCTTACTCGTCCTTGAAACTGTTTTTAAAAAGTTTTTTTATACAAAGAATTATGGGGCTATAATTATTATTAACACTGCAGTCATCAATGAAAATTCAGAGCAGCTTTATTTCATGATTTTCAAAAACAACCTGTTTAACGCAAAATACGTTTCTTCTCATTTTATTCACTTTACGAGCCACAAGAGAAATATTAAGGGAATAATTTAAGACAATTATATACCATTATCAGCATATGTTAGAATAGATTCGTCTCTCGTTGTCTCAGAGAGAATATACACGTGTCAGTTTTTTACTTTCACATTCTCTGTAGTGAAATGACGCTCACCATCTTGCAAAGTTTGCAGCGTTGCTTGGTTCAGTTGCTTCACCCCTCCCCCATAATATCAATTGTTTATAGGCCACATATTAGGCACTTTTTTTAGGTTTTTGATCTTTATTTTTCAGTGCTAATGTGAGTGACACTGAGAGTTAAAAAACAGGAAAATCATTTGGAAATCCTTGGGGGGCTGTGCCGGGGCTAAGCGAGTTTCTGATGGGGTATAGCCCTAGCGCCCTAGCGCCGCCACAGTTTGTGGAGAACAGCATCTAGCACAACATTTGTGTATCCTTCCACAAAGGAAGCACCTAAGCTAATATAATGCTTTAAACACACTTGTCTCATGAAGTTTCCAATCTATAAAGTCTATCCATTTGAAAATCACCACTGGGTGGGCCACAGTTGAATGTGGGTGATCTTTGTGACATGGCACGCTAGCTGGAAGTAGCATCACTAGATATTATTAGATTGTTAACATTGCATTAACTAACATTAACATCACTAGTATCCTCCACATCATTACACCAGCAGGAGCAGTCTGAAGAGATGGAAATGCGTATCAATAGTACACCAAATAAAAAACGAAAACTCGTGGTATTGAAACGCAAAAATGGACTTTGCCACGCACATGTTTGACGTGCAGATAATACGCCGTTTTCACTTGCATATGATACTAAATGTGTTGGCGTAGGCTTACATAAGATACAAAGTTTTTGCTTATATCTACCCCACAAACCTAATCCTACCCATCGCGTAGCATATACATATATGATTTCGCATATCAATACCATGAGTTTTTGTTTTTATTTGACATACTATACGCACTTTGAAATGTCACAGCAGAAATCGAGACTCGTCAACCATTTTCCAATCTTCTGGTGTCCAATTTTGGTAAGCATGTGAGAACTGTAGCCTCAGTTTCCTGTTCTTAGGAGTGGCACCCGATGTGCTCTTCTGCTGCTGTAGGTTTAACATGTTGTGCGCTCTGCATTTTTGGGCATTGAGCCTTTTTACTGGAATGCGAGCCTCATTACTGATGAGAAGTGACAATGGCACAACTGTGAATAATCACAAGAAGGTCCGGTGCTATAGACCCCTGCATTATCATCCATGCTTTCAAATAAGATAAATGGTATGCATTAATATGTAATTGTTGTTTGTTTTGTGATTCAAGATTTGATTCAAACATCACCAGCTACTAAAAAACTTGTGCTTCACAATTACAGTACAAAGATGGATATCTTCATTGTGAAATAAAGTGCTGATGTGTTTTTTTCTTCTGTCTTTACTCCTGAAATGAATTAATCTCTGAGGGTGTGTTTGAATTATACTGTAAGCAGAGAGAGAGGAAATTAGCTTGAACTAAGAGAGAACGAGAGAGAGATTGAGGGAAACTAATTAGTGGCAAAGCCTGTTTCTTCCCCTCCTCTGAACGGTCCAGAAGTTCCCGGAAGAATTAGAGACATTACACTTCAGTAAATCACGCCTGTCCCTCTGTACAGGGTTTGATGTTATCATTAGTTGTTGGAAGCGGGAAGCAGATTCATCTTGGTCATCATGGGTGCTGTCAGAAAACAGCTGTCTATTAGTCTCACTGCTGGGCAACTTTACAGCTTCACTTTTCTTCTGATATTACAAGCAACTTTATAAGCAGAGCCTGGAGTTTGTTGGCAAAACTCAAAGCTTGATTTTCAATTTGGCATGTTTATTTAGATAATATTTCTCAATTTTGCATGCCATTACATCATCTTTATGCACCTAAAACATTAAAATGACTTCTGTGATAAAAAAACTGTAAACCGCTTAAAGGAACGATTTAGTCAGTGTTCTTGAATGAATCAAGGCTTTTGAACAAATCGGATGGGTGAAAGATGCAATGACTCACTCATAAATGTGCTTAATTCAGTCCTGAATGACTCATCCTGCATCCCAATGCACATAGTATCCATCCTAAATAGTAAGTGAGATTAGAAAAAGCCCCAAAGCATAAATCAATTTTCTAAATGTTATGTTATCATCAAGCTTGTTCAACATCAAGCTTGTTTTGCGAATTTGTCCACCTCTTATGTGTCCAGGCACATTTTAAACACCAGAAGTGCGTTCGACATGGACGTGCAAGCGGTTGCAAGTAATAATAATAATACCTGCTTGTACAAACACATCCTGTATCTGAGGCTAAATCACTAAACATTGAGAATGCACCAGTATTATATTGTTTACACACATTTATCTAATGTCAAACGATTGGCCACCAATTGGAACCAGCTGATAACCACTTTCTTTGATTGTCTCTCAACTTGACGCTCGCATAAACCATTCCCAGGTTGATGCAAAGCAACAACAAAGTTACAATTCAAGTTTAGAATCAAATCTAAAATTAAATCTATGCATATAGCCAATACAAATTCAATTCAAAATCAAGATTCCAAAAGATTCCAACCACTATAAAGTGATAAAAAATTGTATACTAAACGTCCCTGGATATTCTGCTATATTGTTCAAGTGTGGATCCATGCACATTGGTTATTCTTCCCACAACCTACTGTGCTTTGCAGGATTCAGTAAAAAAAGGACTTAAAACAACTACAAACATTGAGACCAACAGTTATTAGAGACACCCTGTGAAAGGGATTTGAGTTATTGATAATCATGTAATGTTATCTGTGTTAAATTTCACCTGAAACAACATTGTGAACTTTTAAAAAGATATAAACAGCACAACGGCAAAACAACATAGAAAAAAAAAAAAATATTTTTGTAGTGTAAATTTAATTAAAATGTTCAGTGTGTATGTGAACTGTGACAGGATCAGTGTTGTCAATTTAGCGATTTTGTAGCTAGATTTATCTACTTCCATCCCGACCGCTTTTGAGACTTTCCTCAAAGCTTTAGGGACAAATATAGCAACTTCTTGGACAAACCTTATCTAGGTTTTTATCTTGTACACTGATCTATATTCGTCTTTATATAGATCAGTGCATTTGCCAATATGATGTCATTTAGTGACATTTAGCTACCAGTTTTAGCTACTTTCGATTGAAAGCTGTTGGCAACACTGGACAGGATGATTGACAGGCCGGTTTACAGTGACAGGACTCATGTAACTATGCAGCAATTTTATGACAAATGATTATGTCCCAAAGCTTGCTTACTCTTCTGCTACATATTCAAACATAGCTACCTTTTCTTCACAAAAAGAGTACATACTTTTAAGGCATATTGTACAGTAAGTAGGCAATTTACGATTTAGCATCAGTGTTTCAGTGACTGTTACTTTATGCTATCTACTGACCTATCTAATGTAACCTGGTGAACTATGGTGAACTACTGTGGGCAAAATACTTCCATGTCGATAGGATTTATTGATCTAGAATTTTGCATTGGATACAGATTGTTAAAATTTGAACATTTGCTTAGTTTGTAAGTGACCTCTGAGTAACCGGTCTACAATGGACAAGAACATTTTTAATCAGTAGGTGCATCCCAATTTGAGCACTTATGCACTATTTGCGTGCCATTTTGTAGAATAAATAGTGAAAGTAGTGCAGTCACATTGAAAAAGAACCTCTTTAAATAGACGGACGATGCACTTATTTAACAAAGTCTGGAATGTTACACACTTCATGCACTCAAATGTCACAAGCTTTAATTACATAGTGGAGGGAGGGGCTATCAGACTGATAATGAATGACAGAGTAACCTTATAAACGCCCTCATTCACTACATTGATTGAGCTACACAGTTCACCTCTGACTCATCAGTTATTGCTCTCTACACTGAGACACAACTAGTGATCGTGTCCAGAGCCTTCTTCGTTACATGTTGGAAGCTGCCTGTGTTATGACAAATCCCCTCTGTCTCGTTGAAGTATGTGACAGAAGACCAGCCCCTAAACCGAACCGCACCGATGGAGGAGCGAGTTTATTTCTGACATATTCCAAGAGTGTCTACCCTGTTCCGGCTCGGGATCATACACGGTCCAACCTGTAACGGTGACCCAATGCGTCCATCCCGAGCCGGAAGCCCGTAGAATCTTATACACCTGCTCCTCGCCAACAAAAAGTCATTCATATTTGATAACAGATTTTTTTTTAGGATGCATTGCTGAATCGTGCAACAAGAAACATTAATTAATATATATATATATATAGGGTTAATTTTCATTCCATTAGGTTTTTAAGTAGAACTAATCAGAGCACAATCTCTGTTAATATAAAACGCTCTGGTCCAACAGTCAGGAATTATAATTATGATTCACTCATACTTACAGCATTGATTAAACCCATATAATCATGTTATTGGTGAACAGGTCATTGATCTAACATCATGTTGTGTGTTGCTGCTCGGGTCTTGAATGATTTCAGCAGTGCTGTTGTATCTGTGCGTGTGGGCAACTTTGGCAATGAGCCTGCATGCTGCGCTCTCATATCTCAGCTTGCTGCTCTTTAATAATGAATATACAACATTAATTTAAAACTAGCATGACCCATCTCCACCCAGGCCCCTTGACAATCTCATACACACTCTCTCGGTTTCTGAAACCAGAGGGAACAGGGGAACATCTGCTAGTGAGGATTAAATCTAGACTGAGCAAAATGTGGCACAGTGGGTCACTGAATTTACTGATGAGTGACCCCACAGCTCTTTAATATTCAGTAACTCTAATAGGTGTTTCTGCTTAATATAAGTGAACTACACGCTACAGAGATACACTGCTCATTGTAGTGCAACCCACCAGAAAATAAATAGAATGGCTGGTGGTAGTTACTGATTATTATAAAACAAAGAGATGCAACCATTAACCGTTGTTAACCGTTTTATTTTAACCATTGATTTTAATCAAAGGAGGCGTTGTCGTGTATCTTTAGCAGAGCAGCGAGGAGAGCCGCTTCTGGGACACTTCTGAAATGTGCTGCGGCAAGGCTGGTATAAACATGAGCATTGACTAGAGTTGCCACAATCAGCTCCAGTGGCCATGTCGGAGCTGTAAATAAAGGGTTATCCAGACTTTAATGGCAAGGAAAGCCCTTTATACATGCATGTGACTTGTATGTGTGCCAGGAAACCTGTAAATGCGGAAAAGCTATTTCCATTGCAGTTTTGCCAAGTACTCTTTTTTGGAATTTGCTGAAAAACCACCTCATGTGGGTGCAAAAATATTTTGCGATATATGGGAGTTTTTAGTGAAATTTACGTCTTTCCATTTGACGTATTTTCAATTCACAATTCAAATTTGCGCAGTTTGAAGGGCAATGGAAACACTGGATGTGTCTCAATCAGCTCCGTAGCTCCCGAGCGATGTCAATAGTGTTACACTATTCGTCACTGGTAAGTTCCTGATATGCATGTTGGGACAAATTATGTTCAAATCAACGGACAACATTGTAGAACCATTTGAATTAATAAACGCGGACCGACATCTTTTTGTATTATTTGTTATTATCAAACACATTATATTTAGCCGCATTTTAATTATAAATGTTAAATGAATGTGTTCATTACCTGAGTTGGCTTATGTTGAAATATACGAGTTCAAATCTTCTATCGGTTTATATTTATCGTTTCGTGTGGTTTACGCTTCAGAAATGTGACGTTATTTTCGGTAAGGGAGTATAGTGAGCGCTGATGCTCCCTAGTTTTTGCAGTGCATTGTGGGATTTTTCAGGGAGCGAACATTCCAGTGCACTGGAAGGATTTCGCGATTGAGACCGCACTTAAAATGGCCGACTCCCTGATCAGTGTCCTGAACAAGGGAGCTGATTGAGACGTACCCACAGTTTGTGTGTGACAGTACAGTACCAATAAAGACCAACTAACAGAAACAGTTTGAAACAATTCAATTTATTTCTAAAGCACGTTAAAAATTCCACCTTTGTTGGCCAAAGTGCTGTACAAAGTAAAAAATAAAATACAATAAGGATAATAGCAAATACACATTACAGAGAATTAAAAGCACAAGAAAAAAGATGTGTTTTTAGCCTAGATTTGAATTTTGCTAATGTGGAGGTAGTTTGGACAGATATTGGCAGGCTGTTCCATAGCTTAGGACCAGCTACTGTGAAGGCTCTGCGTTGCAGGCGAGACCGTGGTATTCGCAGAAGATGGCCATCTTGGGATTTAAGTGACCTAGCCGGGTTATAGGTGGTGAGTAAATCAGAAAGATATCTAGGATGCTAAGTTGTTAAGAGCTTTGTAGACATATAGCAGAATTTTGTAGTCGATTTGATATCGGACTGGTAGCCAATGCGATGTGAATAAAATTGGTGTGATATGGTCTCGTTTGCGACTTCCTGTGAGTAGGCGGGCAGCCGCATTTTGGACCATTTGAAGGAGAGAACTGGAAGATAAAAGCGTGAATAGCAGTTTCAAAACATTTCCTGTTTAAGAAAGGCTTGACTTTGGCCAACGAATATGATAAAAACTGGTACTAACTATTGTATTAATAGGTTTGTCTAATTTGAGTCTATTATCAAGGTGGAAACCAAGATCCTTGACATCTGAGGTAAGATATGGAGTAAGTGCGCCAAGGTCAATGGATTTTCCCCCTGAATGAAAAAGAAACAGTTTGAAACAGAAATTGCAATCGTTTAAAAATTATTCCCTATGATTAAGAACTCTCGGCTGTACAGGTATTGATTCCCCGTTACCTCCGCTTGTAAAACACGACAATAATTTAGTTTTATTGTCTAATTTTCATTCTTCATATCAACAAACAACAATATGCTACTAGAGTATCTACAGAGGCGGCAGCTAATGATAGTGATGATTCTCTCCGACATGAAGTAAAACACCGCTGCAGTGCTGCCATGTAAGTGGATTTACAGTGGAATTGGACTACTTTTACACTGTTTGCCGCAGGTAAGCGATCTCCCCAGAATGCGATTTAAATGAAGGGAAGCTGGAACGGAGGGTAAACTGCAGGGGAAAACAGGTCTACTTTTTATTAGCATTTGGGCTGTTTTTGTGTCGCAGACCAAGCAACTCTTACCATAGGTCATGTCATTTCAAATGCTCAAATACACATGGGGCGACCCGCATTACATATATAATTAAAACACTTTTTTTATAGAAAGCTATAATGAATACACCATTTGAAAAAATAACCATGGTTTAAATAAGACCTGAAAAAATCTTGGTTATTGTAGTTAAACCATGGCAAACACAAATTAATTATGGTCTTGCTACACTAAACATGGTTACTACACTTTTATTATAATAAAACTGTTTCATTTTCATGAGGTGCATTCTTAATTTCATGTGAGTGTATTAAGACTCGTCACAAAAACACAATGGATTTCTTAATTTGTAAAATGCTATGGATCTTTGGCCTTTCTGTCACCATCTGTGATTGAAAAATAATATAGCATGTTACTAGTGGAGTAGTTCTTCGCTGTTAAGTGCTTTGCCACTGCTCTTAAATCTGATGATTTGAAGAATCCCCTTGGTTACCATTAATAACTGTCACGGAATGCTCCTAAACAAGAAGATCCAATTGACCTATTGTAAGCCCCTCTCCTCGCATGCAGACTAGCCAATGGCATTCGAGTATCAGTTGCACGGGGAGCGGAACTCAGACATCTTTAGGTTTCAGCGCCATAGAAAAACATTGGAAGATCCGAAGCTCGCAACGGTTCTCGTTCAAGCATACTTTCCCGGCTAGTGAGGGAGATGTTGTGCGACTTTGTTCATGCGGGAACAAAATTTCATGCAAGGACACACACCAGGTCTGCTCTGCATGTCTTGGGCTGAAACATGCCCAAATGGCGACCAAGAACCCAGGTTCCTGTGAACACTGCGCACGCTTCACTATGAAGAGCCTTCGTCGCAGGCTAGCATGCCAAGCTAGCCTGTCAGGCCAAGATCCCCTCATGTCACCTAGCCCCGTTCCAGCTGCCACTCCGCAGGTATCCATCCTGTAGAGCTGCCCACCACGGCAGCTTTATCATGGGGTGAACAGCTTGACGTTTGCATCCCTCTGCCCAGTGTGTTCAGCACGGGCGAGGAAGAAGACGGGCTTGATTTCAAGGAAGGGGACAATCAGACTTTCTTCTCTCATAAGAATAGGAAGAATAAGAATCCCCACTGCTCAGTGTGGATCTGCAAGATGTGTGCAAATGCGCTGCAGAGAAACTAAAAATTATGTGGCCGACCGTGGTAGCAGAGACTGCAAAGTTACCCATGCAGGGAGGATCCGCTCTCGATGTGGAGGGAATGGAGAAGGCAGGACTTCTCCGAATGTCCCCCATGGAGCCATTAGTTGCTGCGCATTTGCACCCAAAACACACGGAGGCTGCAAATCCGACATTGCCATCCAAAGCGGACCGTTTCCAGTCAAGCATGACGGAACATGCTTATAAAGAAATTGCTCTCTCTGTCAGGGCTCTGAACGTGACCTCTATGCTGACCGCGTTCCAAGCGTCGAAGCATCAACCATGCCAGGTCAGATGCACTGGGAAGAGATCTGTGTCGTTACAGATATTTATCTGCATCTTCAGAGGTGCGTGGTTCAAGCCGCGGGCAAGGCCATGGTCACAATGGTCATTCAAGAGAGAGGATATTGGCTTAACTTGGTGAATCTCTCTGACAGGGAAAAAGAAGCCATCCTGGATGGTGATCGCAGAGGGCATTTTTGGCTCTGCGCTGACACTGATGCAAAAGAGATGCGAGGAAAAGAAGAGGGATGATGAGGCTTTGCAGCTCTGTATGCCTAGGAAGGAACAGACTGCACCCCCCTCCGCCACCTCGGCAGACCTTCGTACAAATTACGGCCCGCACACTCCCCAGCTATCGTATTCCTCGATGGCAGAGACCGAACGTGAATGCAGCGGGTCACAGCGGAGTCCCGGAACAGAGAACTGCCTGGCCTAGGAAGAACTATCTGCCTGCAACAGCTCAGGCGGTCCAGCCAGCTCCTCACTCCCATCCTCAGGGAGCAAGGAGGAAGGCAGTTTAATGGGGTCTTCCCCGGGGAAAGGAGCACACAAGCCCCCTGTTCACGAGCTCCCGACCCTCAGATGTTCAGCGTTCGACAAGGGACGAGTTTCGAAGTTTGGGCCAGGGGGAACAGAGCAGTGAAAAGGATAACATTTTTTCATGTTAAAATGTAGCGTTAGACACTGGGGACATGTACAAATGCTATATTTTCAGTGTTTTATGTAGTTTTTAATACATTTTTTTAATTATATATTTTAAATTTGCAGTTAGATTAATGTGCAGGACACTTTGCTTCATAATAAATGTATTTTATAGTTTTTTTTATAGTTTTCAAACATGCATTTTTATGCAAATCTTTTTATGCAAATCTAATCCTGGTTTACATTTACATTTAGTCATTTTGCAGATGTTTTTAAAGCGACTTACAATTGGGGAATACATAAAGCGATTAATCTTGAAGAGGCAAACAGACAGAGGAAGTGCTCGTAACACCAAGTCTCAGACATTGTTCAAATAAGTACAAGCTAGCAAGGGAAGGAGAGAAAGATGAAGATTTAGAAAAAGTGAATAATACAATTTTTGATAAAGAGAGGTGTAGTCTAGGGTTAGTCTAAGCCCTGTCTGTGAAACCGGGCCCATGTGTTTAGTGCTAATGGCCAATCCAATTATTAATTGGTAATTTTTTATCAGTTCAGGCACCGTTTAGGCACCGGTACCGTTTTAAAAGTATCGATTTGGCACCGGTATCGAAAAAACCCCAAACGATACCCAACCCTAATAATTACTCACCCTCATGTCGTTACAAACCTTATTATTAAAATATATTTTTGTGGAAATCCGAGAGCTCTCTGTCCCTACCTGGACTGCACTGCAACTGAATTATTCCCAGACCCATAAACAGTAAGGACATCGGTAAAATAGTCCATGTGACATCAGTGATTCAACCGTAATTTTACGAAGCAATGAGAATACTTTTTGTGCACAAAGAAAACAAAAATAAGAGCTCCAGACTCTGGGACTGAACAGATCTCTGTGCAGCTGGATCCTGGACTTCCTGACAGGCAGAAGTCAGATGTTTCAGAATGGGCAACAACACCTCATCTCCTCTGACCCTCAACACTGGTGCTCCTCAGGGCTGCGTCCTCAGCCCACTCCTGTACTCCCTGTACACACACGACTGTACAGCCAATTTGCTGACGACACAACAGTGATAGGCCTGATCACTGACAACGATGAGACGGCCTACAGAGAGGAGGTGAGTACCCTGACTAAATGGTGTCAGGAGAACCACCTCTCCCTCAACATCGACAAGACCAAGGAGCTGGTGGTGGATTTCAGGAGACAGAGCAGAGAACACACACCCATCGCCATCAACAAGACACCTGTGGAGCGGGTAAACAGCTTTAAGTTCCTCAGCATTCACATCACTGAAGATCTCACATGGTCTGCTCACACAGATGCAGTGCTGAAGAAGGCACATCAGCGCCTCTCCTTCCTGAGACGGCTGAGGAAGTTTGGAACGAGCCCCAGCATCCTCAGATCCTTCTACACCTGCACTGTGGAGAGCATCCTGACCGGCTGCATCACCGCCTGGTTTGGAAACAGCACCGCTGGCAACCGCAAAGCTCTGCAAAGGGTCGTGCGAACTGCCCGCCACATTGTTGGAGGTGAGCTTCCCTCCCTCCAGGACATCTACACCAGGCGGTGTATAAGGAAAGCCAGGAGGATCATCAAGGACTCCAGCCACCCGTCCCACATTCTGCTCTCTCTGCTGCCCTCAGGAAGACGTCTCCGCAGCATCCGATCCCGCACTAGCCGACTGAGGGATAGCTTTTTCCCTCAGGCTATCAGAACAATGAACAATCAAAAATAATACATCCTACAGCATACTCCCACTTTACGGTATGCCATGCACTGCACTTTAACACAGTTCAACTGGACTGCACGCACACACTGCACTAACACAATAACCTATCTGCTAACACTGGATACCATCCAATGCACATCCATGACATTGCGTATCTGGCTTATGTAAAATCTGTTGCACCTTCGCATATTATTGTGTGTATATATATGTGTACATAATGTAGAATGTGTACATACAGGTGTATAATGTGTATTGATAACTGTAAGTATGTCTAATAGTACACTGTGTGTACTGAGTATATGTAAGTGTATTCTGCACATTGTCTTCTGTATAAGTCTGTAAGTATGTACTGTCTATATGTAAATTGTTTCTGCACTGTCTGGAGCACGCTCTCAAGAATTTCACTCGCCAAGGCACATGTGCAGTGGTGATGTGACAGTAAAAGTGATTTGATTTGAAAAATAACGACTTTATTCAACAGTTCTTCTTCTCCTCATCCCATCTGCAGCCAATGTGGAGATTATCACAAAGCTATACGCATGCTTTGATCTACTAGCAAACAAGGCACAGCGAATTCTGCATTTGCATGCGTTGGTTACATGCAGAAGACAGCATGCAAATGCGTTGTGATACAGACAGGATGAGGAGAAGAAGAATTGTTGAATAAAGTCATTATTTTAGTTTTTCTTGTGCACAAAAAGTATTCTCGTAGTTTCGTAAAATTACGGTTGAACCCCTGATGTCACAAGGACTATTTTACCGATGTCCTTGCTATGTTTCTGGACACATTTCAGTTGTTTTGTTGTCTATAGAGGGTCAGAAAATATCCAATTTGGTTCTGACCTATGTTTTTTTGTATTTTTAGGTAAACTACCCTTTCAGTGAATGCCAAACAGCTGAATCAGGTTGTAAATGCATAAGGTTTCCATAAAAAATAAAGGTTTGGTGTGAACACATGCCACTAAATGTTGTTTTGAATTGGGCTCTTCAACGCAGACCACACAATTTGGATTCTTCAAAGGTCAACAAGGATTGCAGTTTAAAACTGTCCTTGTCAAACACTACCTAGCAGACTAGTTCAAATTCTACTCAACAACACTATTTATTGAAGCAGCAAGCTACAGAAGCTCCTCTCACACACACATGATAGCCAGACCTTTTTGTTGATGGACATGATGTGACTGGAAGCCTAATGTCCCATTAAATCCAACAACTGTTCAAAATGATGAACAGTATTGTATGGTTAACAAAATAATTCAGCGAAAAGCAAGAACACAGATTTGAACACAGGTTTTTATGTGCTGCTCACTAATAAAAACACAATGACAAATAAAATGCAGCTTTAATACTTGTAATGTCGTAACCTTTTTTTAAATAAATGCAATAAAGTGTGATTGTATTTACAGTGTACTCCACTGCTTAGTTATACAATACAATTTTGGATGCACTTCATCCTGAGCTGTTGGAAAATAAAGCAATTACAGTAACATTATTATTAACATTTACACAGAAGTTATTTTTATGCTGCTCAGATGTTGTGTTGCTGAATAAGGCACAGTGATACTCTCTCTTACCGAATCAGTGAGAATTGCTGTTTTCTTTAGGTAACTAAAGTGCGTGTTTGTTTGTCACTGATATAAATGGTAAGAACAGTAGTTCAATAATCTCCAAATGGCCGCTCTGTCCTTCTGCCAGCCTTGTCGATTCTTGACGGTGTTCTTTCATTAAGGATTTGGCAGTACTGTGTGTCTGTGGCCCTTGAAGGCAGGGGAATTAATATATGAGACGGGGAGCGTAGAGAGCTTCCTCTGATGCCTCTGAAAATCTAGAATGGCATACTGGGGGAAAGCAGACCTGGCACTGTGCTTGTCCTGGCAAACCAACTTTCTTCCTTCATCCCTCGTTCTCAGTGCTCTACCCATCCTCTGTTCCTCTTTGATGTGGCGTTTGGCATAGAACGAGGCATGAAGAGCCCAGCTGAGCAACGGATTTATCCTTGATAGGAGAAAATCAAAAGAGAAAAATGAATCACCATCCACCTTGCAGCACTCGTGTGGTGAATGTGGGAGGTGAAATGAAGAGTCATGGGGTTATACACGTGTTTATGTGCTGGAAATGAAAGGTACGCAGACAAACAGAGAAGACAGGAGAAGGTGACATCCACAGGATGCTCGGAAGAAATGAAAAGCCTCTTTGATTGAGAGCGACAGCAAGGAGAGCGACAAGCACCTGCTCTTGATCTAGTACAAGTCACAGGAAAGTGCTGTCAGCTGTCCTACAAGTACACCAACCTTTGATTTGACCCAGATGATACAAATACGCTTTCTAGTCAAAGTTTTAGAACTGATCTTTATCAAAGCCATTCTTAATGGATTAATTTGCCCAAAAAATGAAGATACATTTTAAAAGGGTTACGCCACCCCAAAATTAATATTTTGTCATTATCCACTAACCTGCATATCGTTCCAACCCCATAAAAGCTTTGTTCGCCTTCGGAACACAATTAAAGATATTTTAGATAAAACAACAATTCATCTGATATGCAAGGATGCTATATTTTAATTCAAATCAAAGCGCAAATACACTTAGAATACGCATCCTTGCATCGAGGCGGATACAGAAGAGCGTACACTGCGTGCATTGCATGTGTTTGGTGCATAATATCCAAAATGGCACTACACCGACGAGGATAAACAGAGAGGAGACGAATTGTTGAAAAAAAGTTGTTATTTTTATTTTCTTTGTATTTAAAAAGTATTCTCGTTGCTTCATAAAATTTAGATTGAACCACTGATGGCAGATGGACTACCCTGGCGATGCTTTTCATACTTTTCTGGACCTTGACAGTGTTACTTGTTTTATACAGTCAATGGGACAGTCACAAGCCTCCCGGGTTTTATCTAAAATATCTTAAATTGTGTTCCGAAGACGAACAAAGCTTTTATGGAGTTGGAGCGACATGTGGGTAAGTGAATAGTGACAAAATTTTCATTTTGGGCTAGGAGTAACCCTTTAATTATTGATTCAGGGTTGCCAGGTCTGCGTAATAAAACAAGCCCAACTGGTCCTCCAAATTAGCCTAATCATGGCCAAAACTAGCCTAATTGCGTCCTGGGGGAAAATTGGGGTTAGCTTCAAATATTCTTAAAAAAAAAAAATACCCCGCCAACTAAATCATGAATATTGTGGATTTGGCAACACTGCATTGATTGTTATTTATTGCTCTCCTCCGTGTAAATGCAATGAAGAGATTGAAAGTTCCAGTGGAACTCAAACTTTCAAGCCTCAAAAAAGATTAAAAGCAACATAAAATGTCATAAAAGCAGTCCATATGCACTGTCTTCCCAAATCCTTTTTTCACTGACAATCTTCCCTTACTGCTGCGACAGGATCTTTGAGTCAATGAGAACTGAATTCACGATTTACCTGAAGTCAAAATAAATTTTTCATAAATGCTCTCTTTCTAACTCTTATACTGTGCCTTTAAGACTTCTGTATGTTAATGATGTCAGATATGATTGGTCAGACTCTGCCTACTGGTGTAGTTCATCCAGTTTGTCATCTGTGTTGGTCAATATTATATGTAAATTATTATTGTATGTAAATTTAGACCACATTTAGACTAGTCTACATTTATGTATGGGGGAGTTTTCAAAAGGAATTGCAAATTGTATTTTACATTTGCATTTTCCATATGTGGATGCATAAACTGACATAATCCAAATGCAATTGCAAATCTTGCATTACCGTTTGCATTTTCACTTTTGCGAAAGCAATTTCAAATGAAAAAGCAAAGTACATATGCAACTGTATTTCCCATGCCTTTGTCTGGATTATCCTTCTATATTTATGTATTTTTTAGATGCTTTTATCCAAACCAACTTACATTGCATTCAAGCTTTACATTTACATTTTAACAGCTCAAACCCTTGGCATTGCCATTCAGGAAAGCTGTATTTAAATATAGGCGATCATATGGTTTCTGTGCATAATAATTTCGACTTGTAAACGAGTCCTTTTCGCAGCTTGGATTCTGGATAAAATCGTTTCTGTTGCCAGGGCACTCCTATGCAGATGTGTTGCGAATGCTTTCTAGCATGTTGATATTTAATTACTACTCTAGGGTGTTTTGTGTGGTTGCATACTGTTAAAACAACCGCCAAGTCTGTGATATTCTGGAGAATCATATCATATCATAAGCCTAAGTACTTAGAAAAGTAATAACACATCAGCAAGCACAAACTGTGGGCTGAATTACATGCTGAAGTTACTTGATTTAATGTTAATATATTTCTGCTGTATCTTATAAAACAGTATAGGGCTTGTGATTTATTAAACAGGATTTTTATCAGATGTAGTTTAGCCTCTCATTATGGTACGATTCACTAGGTATGAGTCAGCATGTTCTTCAGCTCTTCTGGGTCTCTCATCCTACAGACTCTCTATACAGATGCCAGCAGTATCTGAGTAGACGTCAGATCTCTACATTGCCTGTATAAATGTGTTCGGACACTATTGAGGTTGAAATTGACTCAAATCATCCTTCGTGACCGTACAGCTCGTACAGTTTTATGTTCTTCCCAGAAGCAGACATTATCATCAGCCGCAGATCTCGGAGGATATTCTGATAAATGGTTTTGCAGAATATTGCTCCCCGAGGTTAAATATAAAGTGTGATGTTTTATTTGTTTGGAGATATGATTGTCTCATCTGCTAAGTAATTTACCTCCAGCCCACTGAGATATTGTTACAGATATTATAGCCTACATAAAACATGAAGCAGCTCAGGGTTTCTGGACTTCTATATCAATATCCAGAGACATGATTGTTTTCATTTCTGTTACTTGCTTTGTGTCTAAAGTCTTATTTGCAATGTTTGATTCATGCTGTTGTTTTTGCAAACGTAATTTCAGTGTTTTAACGTCGTCGTAAAATGAGAAATTAGAAAAAAATGTTCTTTAATCTTTTTAATTAAAAGAAACTGTACTGTACAGTGAAAACATAGATTTCATAAATTGTTAGATTTTCAGATCTAACAATTTCCTCCACCAAATTTATTGAAATTAAAGAACAGTTAAGCTCTTATTATAAAATCCTCAAATTAAATCTGAAAATGTTAACATATCTATATCAGCGATGCTTATTCATTGCATAAACTTGGCCTGTCCCGTCACAGTGAGATAATAGAGAGAAGCTATAGATATTATTCAAAAACAACCATGAAAAAAATAATACATGTGGTAAAGTTTGTCAGAACTTGTGGTATTTTACCATTGTGTGTAGCATTTACAGTTCTGCAGATCCTGCTGAAGAGTCTCAACATTAGAAACGAGTAATGAAAGTATATATTCGAACAAAATCCCCAATCCTTTCAGACTGCACAGTGCATTTCGGTAACAAGTTAGTTTAGACCATTTCTCATTAGCTGCGTTTCCATCCACCTATTTGTATGTGCATTTTGGATTATCACATAAAAAAACGCTGCATGGAAACGCCAAGATGTGCATAAATTCTAAACATGTGCATAAAACACGTATTCGCACATTTGAGTAGGATTAATTTTTTATCCGATAAGAAAAAAATGTGCATAAACTACGAATGGAAACACATTTAGCGAATAAATTCCTCCATGTGCATCGAAAAAAGTCAATGTGACTTTGCACCAAGACGGGATAACTTGACTAACCAGCAGACCGATCTCGTTCACAGCATCTATATGTTGTTTTGGTCATTCTGAAAAGCCTGAGCAAAGTCTGTCGTAAAGTATTTCTGTATAATTGTCTTACACGACTCTGAAAGTAATAAACGCTTTTATTGTGTCTCGTCTGCTCGCTCTGAGGTGCAAGTAAATTATATGTCATATATGAAAATTATTATATTCAGTGGCTTCTTCCTATATTCTTAGTGATATTTAGTGCCACAGTTTATCAGGAAGTGATGACTTTGTTCTCTTTGACTCATTGGATGGAAACGGTGCTTTATTTGCATATGTTTTATGTGATATTCCAGTTTTGCGCATAAGTTTAATTCGAATATTTGGATGGAAACATCGCTACAATTAACTAGTTGTTTATTAGCATGCATATTACTAGTATATTGGCTGTTTATTAGTACTTATAAATCACATATTAATGCCTTATTCTGCATGGTGATATTTCATATCCCTTAATCCACACCATATATAAACTTAACTAACTTACTAGCTATAATAAGCAGCAAATTATTAGTTTACTCCTAACACCATATATAAACTTAACTAACTTACTAGCTATAATAAGCAGCAAATTATTAGTTTACTCCTAACTAAACAAGAAACTAAAGTGTGTCTATAATTTTCTTTCCTTCTTTTTTCATATATTTATTTATGTTATTTAACACCTATAACTAATATTTATTACCAAAACCTGTCAGCATGGATTTGATTTTGATTGAAAGCTTGTTAAAGGGCTCCTAACTAAACTAGAAACTAAAGTGTGACTATAATTTTCTTTCTTTATATTTATTTATGTTATTTAACACCTATAACTAATATTTATTACCAAAACCTGTCAGCATGGATTTGATTTTGATCGAAAGCTTGTTAAAGGGCTGTAGCTGTTTAACCCAGCCACAGATGTCTTATTATGCAGAGGTAGAGCATGGATAATTGTAGGCTATTTAGATTTTTTGCTCATTTATTCTGAAAAAAGTTTAGCCCTGAATTTTAATTTTGACATTTGACATGTAATTTATCATTAAACTTTTCAATTAAATTCACAAAAGTTAAGTTTAAAGTAAAGTGCATAGCACCTGGATAATTGTAATGATAAATAAAATCATTTATTTTATCAAGCGTCTGCTAAATGCATAAATGTAAATGATGTTCAGACTCCCTACATGTACAGGAAAAAGATGCTTTTTGCAGTCAAACTGTGTAGTTACAAAATCCACGAGAAGGCTAATGGGGCTGTGCTAACTAGCTAAACCTTGACCTTTAGCTTAACTCTGATCCCTGGACTTCATCTCATTTACTTATTTACTTATTAAGTCTTTATTTGTACAAATGAGTATATAATGATGTGTGACCCATTTAAGGTTTTTGACTCTGCCTCTTTCTCCTGCTCATTCAGTGTGAGTGGATCTGTTCTCAGTCTATTGAATTCGAGTGTATCGTTTAGAGACCATCAGCATTTTTTGTGTATTATATTATGAGTGGATTGCGTGTCTCTTATCACCCACACTAATGTGCTTCATTAGCTCTTCCACTACTGTCACGTTGCCTGGCGAAGAGGCTGACGGCTTACATACAGCCAACCTCTCGCCCACTTCTGTTACCCAACACTGGCCTTTTTGCAGTGTGCAGTGAAAAGCAGAGTAACTCAGCAATAGAAAAGCTTTCTTTTATCGCCCAGAGGACAACCTGAAGATAGAGTTGCTGTCCAGAGTTTCCTCCCACACACACAAACACACGTATCATACTCACACATACCTTAAATAACCCTTGTGAAAAAGACACACATGAGCGTTCTTTCAAAAGAGTACTTGGTATAAAAATAATACTTAATTCTAATACTTCATGCATTTTTCAGTCTGTACTAATTTTTTTCTTTTGTAATGACTTATTACAACCTCGCTGTATATAAGTGATTTAATTAGTGTTAAAAACGATCATTAAAAGTGTATTTTTACATGCACTTTAGTTGTTCTTTAGTGAAGCGATGTATGTAATGTAATGCCAGATGCACTGACTGGTGGATACAAGCACTCCAGAGAACCCCTTACTAAAATAATTTTATGTAACTGCTGAGAAAATAGTCAACTTTTCAAAAGGTTTACTGTGATTTGTTTTTTTTCCTCTGGGTATTTTTAATGAAATCCCCCAGAAATAGGCAATAAACAGACGAGACGAGACGAGAGGCAAGCGAGATGTTTTTCTAAGCGTAGCTGTTCATTAGAAGAGTCAAACACAGAGACATGCTGTGAACACTTATGCCCATGGGGACACATCTGACTGGCACGACCTCTGTACACGATTTAACAGAACAGTGTGTGTAAAAGACGAGAGAGAGAGAGAGCTGCAGAGAGAGGGACGCAGCTCTTTGGTGTGGATTTGAGCACCTGGCCAACTAATTATTCTTGATGTTCTCTGTGCTTATGAGGAAATATATAAAATAAAAAATGACCTGTCAAAATTGAGAATGAATGAGGACACAAGTTTGTGGTCTGATCATGTTGTAAAAAGTGAATGTAAAAAAATGGTCGTACTTTATATTAGATGTTTTTAACAACCTGTTCTCATAAAAATATCTGTGCACTTTCTGTGCGACACTGTTTTATGTACCTTACTGCATATTTCGCCGCAGTTTCAAAGAGAAATGTCCACTGAGTGGCGCTAAAACACTGGTTAAATACGTGAACCCTGGCACGTTTTATTACGTGGATATAGGTACATATTGCTATGTTTTTATTACGTTGCTACAGAAACGTATTGCGGCAGATCAGAATTCAAATATCCGGGGTCTGTCCCTAAAAGTTAATGCTCTATCGTGTTGGAAATACAACTACACCAAACCCAACCCTAAACCTACCCGATAGTGTTAACAAATGCAAAGCTGATATAAAAACATATTTATATTTGTATAGGCTACACTTATAATAAACACTAAACTTTGTGCTTTTGTAAAATAAAATAAAAACAGGGTGCGCTGTCTGCCGCCTTGGTCTCCGTGACATTCATTTTGAAATGCATCACTAAAGTTTAAATCTGACTTCATTATCTCTAATCGGATCACACCCACAAGCTACTTTCGCTTTTGATAATACAATAGTCCAATAGCACACGTGTAAACGCCCACATCACCTCCAGAAGTAAGACTTTTCTTCAAGTTCATCTCGGCTACTGTTCGTTTCTTGAAGAAGATGCGCTGAGAGGAATACGGTTTAGATTACTTCAGAAAAAGAAGAAAATGCGACTAGTGGCTTGATCCAGTGGAGAAGATCATTTACATGAGTAAAGGCACTGAGTCTGAGATTTTCGTATGCGTTTTCATTTTTTAAATGTATTTATTATTTTTTATTCGTCATCGTTTCATATCAAAATGCTTGCTACAGATGCGAAAACGCAGAAAATCAAACCTGGTATGATTTTTTTTTATGAGGAACAAAAGTTTTAGAGGCAGTGTGTAAACATGATTGACACAAAGTGAGGTCATATTAGTTTTTTCAACGTGCAAAAATTTCGGACGAAAAATTCAGACTCCGTGTGCAATGGCCTTTAGTCTTTCTTTTATTATTGTGTTACTCTGACAAAACTTGTAGAGCGCGGGGCACAAACTAATGTGTGTTAGTTGCAACACACGTGGTTTACATATTTCCACACATGCTAGCATAACAAAATGTACTGTATTTACTAGTTGCCATATCAACGCTATAAAAAAGTGTGCAAAATTCAAAAACCTTTTTAAGATATCACTGAATATTTCACAGGGATGTTACAATGTACCCCACCTACGGGGCTTGTTGCCACATTTCACTTCCTTTCTTTTGAGGTAAATACTGAAAAACATATACACTGCAAGTATGAAAAAAGTGACATTTATACTACACCATTGTGAAATGAATGTGTATGAAAAAGTATACTCTGAACCCCACAGATTTCCACAAACTGAGAAATACAAAAAGTGTTAGGTTATGCCCCGCGCTCCCCTACACATTTTACCAATTAGACTTTTTCCAAACTATAATTCCTAATTACATGTATAATCAAGTGAAACATTATTAAGTGTTTCATTTCATTGCATCTAACTGTCTCACAATGCCAGGATGTTTTTAATGTTCTATAAAATAGAAAACTATACGATATAAATGTAATATGAGTGTTCACACTGTAACACTAAAGAATGTGATCTTAAGTATATGTAGATGTTTATGACATGCTTAGCAATAATAATTAAATTTCCCAGATATAACATGTTTTTGTCTCGTATAATACATACAAAGCATGCTTGTGTTTATGACTATAAAATCATATTATTTATTGATTTAGGACTACTGAGTGACTAATATTGGTGATTGTTAATGTGATAATATAGTTTCTCCTATATATCAACATGCAAACAGATGTTGTTGTTTTTTCTTTATTTGTGACCCTTGAAGACTTTGAAGACTTCACTTCTCTGACAGCACTGTACCAACAGCAGATGTTCAACTACATTGGGCTAATATTGTACATAAAATATGGTAAAATAACCTCCATACATATTGATGACGTGGCAGTTTTTTTTTCTTGAATCCATGGAAAGCAGCAGCAGACACTGGAAACATCAGGTATGGTTCACTTGTTTCAACATTTGAACAGGATCAGTTTCAGCAATGACACAACGGTGTGTTACTGTTCAAGTCTCAGTGTTTAGATCAGTGTGCTCATGTGTCTTTGACCTTCACTGTGTATATTTTTTATTATACTGTGTTGTATATAAAATACAAATACAACCCCACATTATTTTACTCTCTTAACATTCTTTGTTGCCAGGTCACAGACACATTACTGACTGATGGGTCACTAGGGGAGGGCCCTCAGGTGTGAAACATTAAATATACATGGCCCCTGTCTCTCCCTCGCATGCAGGCATTTTATCACAAAACATGTTTTACAAATATTCAATCAAAATATTGTTTTCTGTGAACGAGTAAACAGGCTGATCTTTACATAATTCACATAATCTAGTTCTCAAAAGTCTTGTGATTTTTTTTTAATGTGTTTTAGAGCTGTATTTCAGTGACTTTAAAGGATTAGTTCACAAATTAAAATGTCCTGATAATTTACTCACCCCCATGTCATCCAAAATGTTTATGTATTATTTATTATGTATGTTTAAGGTCACCTTTACAGTTTCAGTGCAGCTTCAAAGGGCTATAAACGATACCACACAAAGTATAAAGGTCTTATCTAGCCAAACGATTGGTCATTTCGAAAAATAAAAATGTATATGCTTTATAAACACAAAAGCTCACCTGTTTTCGATGTGCGTCCCAGACTTCACGTAATACGTAATGACGTTTAAAAGGTCACGCTTGATGTAGGATCCATCTCATCTTCTCCTTCTGATCGTCCGACATCGTTGTTTTACCTTGTAAACTCGTTGAGTTGGAACTCCCTTTTTTTGTTAGCAGCGTTTGACTTAGTATTTGCACGTTCAACTTGTAAACACTGACTCTGTACTTCCGTCTACATCAAGCATGACCTTTTCAACATCAATTACGTATTAGGTGAAGCGCGCATCGTAGAACAGGCGAGCATTTGTGTTTATAAAGCATATGCATTTATTACTATTTTCCTAAATGACCGATCGTTTCTCTAGATAAGACCGTTGTACTGTTCTCTTTATATGTTTTGCTTTCCTAGCGTGTAATATAAATAAACAGCAAGCCAAACTCTGTTAATGAGCCAGGATATGAGCACCTTGCTCCTTTAATAGTCCAATGTGTGGTTTACACAATCAAACTCTGCGGCCATTGAACCGAGTAAAACTGTAAATGAAATGAAAGAAATATAGAAAATTATCAACATTGTAACAAAAGTATTATCAGTTTAACAAGTAAAATGTATACAGATACATCGCTAACTCAGAAGCAAGTTAAGAACATTCTCAATGCAATGCACTAGTGCAATTTGTGATCGACGATCACAGACATCTTTGATTATATCTCTTTTAAACTGAACATACTCTGCTGCAATATACTGGACAGATTAATGGTTTAAATGAACTTACAACCAATGCTTTCGCCAGGGTTTAGAAGGATTAATTTAAATGCGGTACAAACATGTCAAGGCTTGCTGCTTCACGAGTTCGCTACTTCCTGTTACCAAATGTGCGTTGCTCGCAGAAACGCGTCAAAATAAGAGTCCTCACATATGAACCTACAGAATAGCAGCAGGCACAAATAAACTTATATAGAACATTAAAGTTTCACATAAACATAATATTGATAAATGCAAATGTCCATCATAAATTGTACACTGCTTCTAACAGAGGCAGAACACTCCCCGCCTGGCATTATTAATGCCAATATAACAGTCTGTGTTCAGTCTTATTTATTCCTCTTTGGCTAGCAGTAAGATAACATCAGAAATGGGTCTTAAGAATGTTTTCACGTTACCGCCTGGGGTTGTTCTAACCTCTACCTTGCGGACCTTTCCGTCATTGCTTGGAAAGACGGATGTGATTAAGCCCAAAGGCCAGTCGTTCCTTGGGAACTGAACTTGCTTCAACAGCACAACATCTCCAGGTTGCAGATTTCGGTGAGTTTCATGCCACTTGCGACGAGGTTGGAGTGTACTGATGTATTCTTTTCTCCATCGGCTCCAGAACTCGTTTGCCAATGCCTGCACTCGCTTCCACTGACATTTCAAGAGGTCTTTTTCAGTGTAATTCTCGAACGGAACAGGTAATCTGGGCTTTTGGGTTAAGAGCATTGCTGGAGTGAGTATGCATGGAGAATAGGGATCTGTTGAGACAGGAACCAGAGGTCTAGCATTTATGATTGCTGACACCTCTGCCATCAGAGTGCAAAGTACCTCATGGGTCAAGTGAGCATGTTTCTTCTGCAACAGCATACCGTCTAGAATCCTGCGGGATACACCGATCATGCGTTCCCATGCTCCACCCATGTGGGATGCGTGTGGTGGATTGAATTCCCACGTACAGCCATTCTCATGGAGGTATTTTAGAAGACTAGTCTGTTTTTCTTTTACTGGTTGCATGCCTAGTTCTTGACTTGCTCCGATGAAGTTGGTTCCTCTGTCTGATCTGAGCTGTTTTGCTGGTCCTCTCACAGCAAAAAACCTTCGCAGAGCATTGATGCAACTGGCAGTGTTCATAGACTCTATGACTTCTATGTGTACTGCTCGTGTACTCATACATGTGAAGAGTATAGCCCACCTTTTGTTTTCAGCTACACCGCCTCTGGTGCGCCGAGTGACCACTGTCCATGGACCAAAAACGTCCAACCCCACGTACGTAAATGGAGGAGATGTACTGAGGCGCTCAGGAGGAAGATCTGCCATCTTTTGAACTACTTGCTTTCCTCTGAGTCTGCGGCATGTCACACAACAGTGAAGGACAGAGCTTATCAGTCTTTTCCCCCCTACAATCCACAAGCCAGCCAGTCGGATTGCTCCTTCTGTGAACTGTCTCCCTTGATGGTGCACTTTAGAGTGGTAGTAACTCACCAACAGTTTAGCAACATGACTTTGCTTTGGGAGGATGACTGGATTCTTTACCTCTGACTCGATTGAAGCATGTTTCAAACGTCCTCCAACCCTCAAGAGACCATCATCGATGTAGGGGTCGAGATTCCACAGTGCACTTGAATGTGAAACTTGTTCGTTTCTCTGCAAAGCAGCATACTCCTCTGGATATAGTTCTTTCTGGGCGTGTAGAAGTATTAGTCTTTTTGCTGCTGTCTGCTCTTCAGGTGTGATTATTTTGCTGCACTGATGCCATCCTTTGCATGCATGGGATGTACTGATGGAACTTGACGTGTGAGAACGTGCTTGATGAATCAGAAAAGAAACCGCTCTTAGCAAAGATTCCCAGGTAGAAAAGCGTTGAAACCGTTCTGAAAAGAGGCTTCTTTCAGCTCGAGTAGCGAAGCTGGTTACACAAGGTCTGACTTCTGCGTCTGTGTCAGGATTAACCATTTCGAAGGACTCACACGGTTGCTCTTGGGGCGACTGGTAGAGGAAGCTGGGTCCTGTGAACCATATGGTGTCATTTAGCTGTGACGCAACCACCGATCTTGTTGCCAGGTCAGCTGGATTCTGATTCGTAGGCACATAACTCCACTGGTCTGGAGAAGTCGACTGACGAATCCGCTGAACACGGTTGTGCACATAAACAAAGAAACGTCTGGACTGATTGTAAATATATCCTAGGACCACTTTGCTGTCACAATAGAATTTCACTGCATTCGGCTTGTGGTCTAGCTCATCGAGAATGTGTTCAGCCATCTCTACAGCCAGCACTGCACCGCACAGCTCCAGGCGAGGGATAGAAGGCTCAGGACGAGGTGACAGCTTTGCTTTGCCCAGCACAAATCCCACTTTGACCTCGCCTTCATCAGTCAGAACTCTGAGGTAAGCCACTGCCCCTATGGCCCAGCTCGAGGCATCTGAAAAGACACACAACTCCATGTATGAAGTGTTAGAAAGTGAATGGTGTAGGTATGTGCGTGTAATGTGAAGGTTGCTTAGCTTTTGAAGTGAGGTTTTCCATTCCTCCCACTTATTTTTCTTCTCTTCAGGAAGTACCGTGTCCCAATCATGTACCTCTTTGGTCAGCTCACGTACCAACGCTCTGCCCTGGATTGTCACTGGTGCCACAAAGCCCAAAGGGTCGAAGAGGCTATTCACGACAGAGAGAACTCCGCGATGAGTGTAGGGCTGGTCGTTTGCTGCAACTTTGAAGGTGAAAGTATCTGTTTTTATGTCCCAGTACAAACCCAAACTTCTTTGTGCAGGCCAACTCTCATTTCCAAAATTCAGATCTTGGAGACCAGAAGCAAGATCTTCCGGTGGGAAAGCTTGCATGACTTTGACACTGTTTGAGGCTATTTTGTGGAGCTTAATATTTGACTTGGAAAGCGATTCTTGAGTGCGCTTGAGCAGGTCGATCGATTCGGCTTCTGTGGGAAAGGACATGAGGCCGTCGTCCACATAGAAGTGTCTGTTAACAAAGTGTGAAGTGTCAGTTCCATACTCTTGTTCACCTCGCTGTGCAGCTAACCGTAGACCATATATAGCCACTGATGGAGAAGGACTGTTTCCAAAAACATGTACCCTCATGCGGTAGTCTAACACCTCCTTGCTCAAGTCGCTGTCTCTGTACCAAAGGAATCTCAAATAGTTTCTGTGGTCCTCTTTCACCAGGAAACCATAGAACATCTGTTGGATGTCTGCCATAATTGCAGTGCGATCTTTCCTGAACCGTAACAGCACACCTAACAGCGAGTTGTTTAAGTCAGGGCCTGAGAGGAGCACGTTGTTCAAAGAAATACCTTGGTGTTGCGCGCTGGAATCAAACACCACTCGTATTTGTCCTGGTTTTTGCGGATGATACACTCCGAAGATGGGTAAGTACCAACATTCTTCATCCTCGTGGATAGGTGGTGCTCTTTCTGCATGGTGGTTCTGAAAGAGTTTCTTCATGAAAGCAGAAAACTGTTCCTTCATCTCAGGGTTTCTACTCAGCGTGCGACGCAAAGAATTAAGGCGAGACAAAGCTTGTTCCCGATTATTTGGGAGGGATGGTCGGGGTGACCTGAATGGCAAAGGAGCGACCCAGTTTTTCTGTTCGTCTTGATGGAACTCTGCTTGCATGATCTTCAAGAAGGTCTCATCCTCGAAGGACATGGCAGGTTTGTTATCATTTTTAGTTCTGTCAAATACCTTGAGCCCAAGTTCGTATTCTGCTTGCACACCATGAGTAGCATGATTGAAAGCATGAGGAAAAATGTCAGACTTATGCTCCCCGCCATGGAACAATTTCTCTTTCACTTTGATGTGGCTCTGGCATGGAGTGAAAAGTGATGGGCGGCCATTGTCCAGGATGCTAGTTTTAAAGACACTCACCATCTGCTTATGGGCTCTGTCAATGCAGACATCACCTACAATCACCCAGCCTAAATCTAACCTTTGCGCAAAAGGTGCATTGTGAGGGCCGTTGATTTGTTGTCTCGCTTTGTGTACACGGATCATATCTCTTCCCAGCAAAACTAAGATCTGAGCATCAGGATCTAGCTTTGGGATAAACTGTGCCACAGATTTCAAGTGTGGATGAGCAAGAGCGACTTCTGGAGTGGGTATTTCAGATCTGTTGCTCATTATTTCATTACACTCAATCAGTGGTGGGAGATCAAGGCATGTCTTACCATCCAGGGTCTCTACTTGGAAGCCAACCGCTTTCCTTCCAGATGTTTCCATGGAACCAGCACATGTCCTCAACAAATATGGAGAGGTTACTTTGGATCAGAAGAGTCGAAAGAATTCTCTTTTGGCTAGTGAGCGGTTGCTCTGATCATCAATTATGGCATACATCCTGATAGCTCGTTCCCGTTGTTCTCGAGGAAAGACACGCACCAAGCACATTTTTGCACAGGATCGCATTGGAGCACCTTCTCCACAAACTTCTGTACACTTTGAGGTTACCTCAGGGGTAGTGACATCCTGTTGGTCTGTGTCTGGTTCTTGCATCGGAATTGTGCAGAGAGGTGGAGCTATGTCTGGATGCATGACTGTGCAATGTCTATCAGAATCACACTCGGCACATTTGAGGATTGCAAGACATTCTCTGGCTACATGATTTGGAGAGCAACACCTGAAACACCTCTTATGTTCTTTCAGGAGGTTCTTGCGTTCTACCAACAACTTTTTCCTGAAGGCTCTACATTTCAACAGGGGATGTGATTTGTTGTGAATAGGGCAGTGCTTCGTCAAGTCTCTCTTAACGGCCTCTTTCAAGCTCGCTGAATCGGACTCATAATTTTTAGACACATCTGTCTTATGCACCAACACAGGAACTCTGCTAGCACCATGTTTATAGAGGGGTCTTTCATATCGGACGACTGTGTGGCTACTGTTTGAAAGCTTGAAACTAGGATCATTCCTTGCTTTAGCTTCACTGCAAATGAAATGAGTGAAGAACGTGTGAATGGAGGAAACTGACCTTGTTTTCTTCCTTGAAGCGTGAACCAGCGAACAGCCATTTCTCCTGCAGACTCGCTGGTAACTTCTCCACTATAGGATTAATACCTCGAGGGGTATCAAGATAAGCTAAACCAGGTAAGTATGCATCTCCTTTTGCTGCAAATATCTCCATGAGCAGGTCTGCAAGCTCTCTGAGTTTCACATTTTCCTTTGGAGATAGATGTGGAAAGTTATCCAGGCACATAAATAAGGCACATTCTATCACTTCTGGGGTGGCATAGCATTCCTGAAGTCTCATCCTCGACATCTGGAGAGCAGCTTGCGGATTAGTGACATACACTGCTCGAATCCTCCTAACATGATCTGACGATTCCTTCCCCAGCCACTTAACTAACAAATCTAACTCTTCACTAGCTGAGAGCTGTAAGTCTTGTGTGGCGTTAATAAATGAAGACTCCAGGATCTGAAGTTTTCTGGATTATCGTCAAACTTCGTAAGCCCTGTGGTGACTAGCTCTCTACGTGCTATGAATTTAGCAAAGTCTAACATAGGCGTGGCTAGGCTTTGAGAGTAATGCTGTGTATCTGAATGGACTGTATACCTTTTTGAAGCAGGATCTTGATGTGGAGATGCTTTAAATGTAGTATTCGGGATGGAATGAGGTAGATTGTATGGGGAATCTGAAAATCTTGTGCTCTGTAGACGTTCACTATCGCATAGTCTGCTCCGCTTCTGAATTGTATTTGTGTCGCCATCATATGCAGCATTCATTCTCTGAGACTTATCGATCAAATGTGGAGTTGATTCTTGTGCACAGGTTGATGAAGAGATATTCAGAGGTAGTGTAGCAAAGTCAGAGCTCACCTGAGTATGCTGTTTTACATATTCCTCTGTTCTCATTGAAATCACATGTGATGAAAGTGTGCTTATTTCACTGCGATTGTCATCACGTTCCATTGCTGCCGCCTCTAACACTTCCGCTTCTGCCAGAGCAGCTGCAGCTTCCTTTTCTAATTCCAATGCTTCCAGATTGGCTTCTACCGTAGCTTTTTCCTGTTCCAGCCTTGCTTTCTCCTTTTTCATTTCAAGCTGTCTTTTTGCAAACGCCATCTTGGCACGTGCAGCTTCTGCTGAGGCTCTAGCTTTTGCAGCAGCACTAGCAACTGAAGACTTTGAGGAAGATAATGAGCGTTTAGAACTGACCTCTGAAGATACCTTTTCTTTCCCTCTGCTCCCTTCAGTTTGTATGTTTGCTTCTGAGCGTTCCTCTTGCCCCTGCTGATCCATGGTTTTTTACTGTACTGTTCTCTTTATATGTTTTGCTTTCCTAGTGTGTATATAAATAACAGCAAGCCAAACTCTGTTAATGAGCCAGGATATGAGCACCTTGCTCCTTTAATAGTCCAATGTGTGGTTTACACAATCAACTCTGCGGCCATTGAACCGAGGTAAAAACTGTAAATGAAATGAAAGAAATATAGAAATTATCAACATTGTAACAAAAGTATTATCAGTTTAACAAGTAAAATGTATACAGATACATCGCTAACTCAGAAGCAAGTTAAGAACATTCTCAATGCAATGCCACTAGTGCAATTTGTGATCGACGATCACAGACATCTTTGATTATATCCTTTTAACTGAACATACTCTGCTGCAATATACTGGACAGATTAATGGTTTAAATGAACTTACAACCAATGCTTTCGCCAGGGTTTAGAGGATTAATTTAAATGCGGTACAAACATGTCAAGGCTTGCTGCTTCACGAGTTCGCTACTTCTGTTACCAAATGTGCGTTGCTCGCAGAAACGCGTCAAAATAGAGTCCTCACATATGAACCTACAGAATAGCAGCAGGCACAAATAAACTTATATAGAACATTAAGTTCACATAAAACATAATATTGATAAATGCAAATGTCCATCATAAATTGTACACCGCTTCTAACAGAGCAGAACAACCGTTATTCATCGTCTGGTATCGTTTATAGTTCTTTGAAGCTGCACTGAAACTGTCATTTTGACCTTTAACCGTTTGGAGTCCATTGAAGTTCACTATATGGAGACAAATCCTGCAATATTTTCATCAAAAACCTTCATTTATTTTCGACTGAAGAAAGAAATAATAAACATCTTAGATGACATGGGGGTGAGTAAATTATCAGGACATTTTAATTTGAAAGTGAGCTAATGCTTTAAGTTTTTCACTAAACACGCAAAAATATTGTTTGCTCAAAAGCAGAAACATGT